>CAJHZI010000713.1:2257500-2757500 GCA_905160935.1 Enchytraeus crypticus
GTACTTGCGCGGTTCATATACACTGTTCTTCCCTGTACTGACTTAATTTAGAGGGACTAGAAACAGACGTATAAACAAACATAATTTGGAGACTGGAAACTGATTTGTAAACTGACGTGCTTTGGAGTAATAACCAGCCATTTGAAAGTTGACAATTTGTTCCAATCATTCGTACTTTGGGATGATCAATAAGTAGTAGCGGGTAGTTGATATGTCATTCGCCTCAGAAGTGTGAGAGCCGGATTCAAATTATGGTCGAGTTACTTGAGATTCGAGTAAGTCACAAATGAATTGGCATAAAGTGTTGATTGCCGTATTTTAAACCCCAGCTAGATGCTCGACAAGCAGCTGGCTATGGCATAGTCTTAAGAGGAATCAGGAAGTAGCGAAAATAGCGAAATAGTAAATTTTAGCACGTACAAATATGTTAATTTGTTTAACTGTGTAATTACATAAATTAAAAAAGCTAGTAAAGTTTATGTTAACGTCAGTTTCTTCATTCGAAAGCGATGTCAGTGACGGGCGAGCCCAGGATTTTTAAATCCCGCACACACTGATCCGCGGTCGAATATCTTACCGACATCGGAATTGGTTCAGCCAAATTATAATGAATTAAGTCTGAGTTTTACGGAAGTATATTGTTTGAAACAAAGATGTCGTAATTACGACAGTTATTTTAGAACACAGTTACTGTGAAAATCATCATCAGCATGAAGTTCTGGCGAAAATAAATTTACTTAAATTTAAGTAACAGCAATGAGCTTGAAACCAGCTGTAGCACAATCTGCTTACTGATAACATATTGCTTAGTTTATTAACATGGAAGTGGATCGTGGATATTCACGTCATCCGTTGCGAATGAGCATAATGCTTTCGCCTCATTCATAAGCTCTTGTTCATTTATATTTTAATCATACTGAATTTGAGCAAGGCACGACTGGAAATGATGACGAGGCAAGTGTTAGAAAATGTTCACATTGTATCCATGCATCAACTAGCAATAGGCCTATATTTGTCCAATTAGCAAATTACTTATGAATTATTTGGTACGCAGTAATAATTGCAGTCTTCATTACTAGGTACAGAATCATCGACAAAATCTATAATGCCATTTTTTATGTATACTTGTAATGATGTATGAGTAAATTAGATCTGAGATTCCAATTAAACATGACTACCATGTAGTGAAAATGATAAATTTATTAGTGTTTTGTAACAATATTTTATTTAATATTTGTGTAAAAAAATTATCATTTTTACTTCTTTATTCACTTTCTCTGAGGGAAAACTTGATTAGAAGTGCCTTTTACACCCCCAGTAAAGTTTCTTAATGAGGATAAGCACAGGTGAAAAGGAAAACCTACCCCCTGGGACGACAGCGTCCCTCATTGAGCCTCCTAAAAGACTAGGGAACTCTTCTTCAACTCTTGGGTCCGCGTTGAATTCCTTCCCTTTATAAATATTTGTCGTTTCGTACCTGGCTGAAGGATTATTACTATGCAGTCAGTTTATGTTAGACCTCAGTAATTTAATAATAAACGAGTTTTGATAAATACTTGAATTATTCTTGTTCGAAAGAAATCTAAAGAAATTCTATTTTTTCTGACTACTATAAAAAAGGAAATGCGAGAGAGAGGGCAGCTGAATCGTCAGTCAAGCATCGTCATTCAAGTGTAAACTTACCAAGGCCTCGCCATGAAGGCAATTGAGTTATAAGGGCGAAGACAAATTTGTTAACATTTTGAGAGCCTCAATTGTAGGTAATTCAGAGGATTAATCCCAAATATGAAGAATTGTGGCCAGATATGAAATAACGGCCATTTTTATTAGTGCCATTTCATTTTGTTAATGATAAAGATTTTAGTGAAGTTGTGAATTCGAAATATTATTACTTAACAACTATTTCAAAGCAAAGTTAAGTTTCTTTACTTTTTATTTAATTTTTATTTTATTTATTTAAAGTAATGTTAAATGATTATTTCAGAGTCGTACAGGAAGTTTCGTAAAGAGCTCTCGCCTATCAATCATGAGTCACGTGACGTCTAACGAATGTGGGTCAGGAGAGTTGCTGGCTGTGTACAAGGGAGCGACTGTTCTCATTTCTCTCATGCCTCATCTATCAGTCGTTCATCTCAAGAGATCCGATCTTATACAACTTGCAAACGTTAGTTATTCTTGCTAATACTAAGCTCATTGTATTGCCTATTATAAAATCTTAATCTGCAAATAATTAATCAAATAATTCGTTTCTTATGAGCAGCCTAAAATCCATTTGTCTCACATTTTAAATTAATGTTATTTATTTAACTGTGATAGAAAATATAATCTATTGTCACACTTAGAGAAACTCGGTTCCATGTCAGAAATGGAATTTTATTATTCATGCCAAAACCAACCGATCATGTTTGATGTTCTTGAGTTCAAGTTTTTGTAGGTCTACATTTTTCCGACAAGTATAGTATTGCTACATTTTTAATAACTAAGATTTCTCAATGCTTGTGAGAGCTAGCATCCATGTGTAAAAATTGTAAATAGCACCAGCTATTGTACGGTCCGTACTATCGTATGAATTGCATAATTGCCTGATAAGATGTAGGTCTTTGCCCTTTGTGATACCGAATCCTACGTTAAATGTAAATATATAAGGTACCCAACATCATCCATGGATGAGAAAACGGACGTTAAACCTTTATTATTATTATTATGAAAATTAATATTATTTTATTAAAATATTAAACGCTACTTCATAAAATTATTCAGGCTTAAACTGAGCTTTAACATCAACTCTGTCGATTGTGCCAATGTTAATTTATCTATGCAAATTTTAGGCTAGATTTATGTCTGTAGCCTATATGGTATAGAAATTAATATTCCAAGTAAATCATATCGAAACATATTACAATTACATTGTACTATATATTCATTTCATTTGGCAGTTGAAGGAATTGAACCACGACAATATCCAAACGTTCATAGGAGCCTGCGTAGATCTAGACCACGTGTGCTTTGTGCTGCAGAGATGCAAGCGTGGAACTCTACAGGTTTTCAGCTTTTCAATTGGTTTATCTTAATTTGGCTTTTACTCAAAATGCTCTCGTACGCTTTGTGGCACTTTACACCTTTTGCTATACTAGCCGTAAAAGTACATGCAAACACTCCTTATGTCAAAAATTTCTTAGTGGCTATTCTAAGGTACATATTTCTCTTAATTTCTAATCTAAGGCACATATTTCTCTTAGTGGGTAAACTAAGGTACATACATGTACTTTTGTTAGTGGCTAATTATAGGTATATATTTCTTTTTACGATCAAAGTTTAATGAAATTCAGACTTGAATGAAAAATACGTACCATTCTAAAAATCATTGATGAGCTTTATTATAACGTGTGCTATTCTATATTCGTTTATTAATTTTATCCAAAATGTGCTGTTAGTTTATGTAGGGACATTTAAATTTTAAATTTACATTGTCATACCTCATACATTTTGAATAAATTTTAGCCAGTTTTTGATTATAGTCCTATTTCTCGGATCGCATTAAATGTTTAGCTATGTACACTTATTCGATAGGCTCAAAAGATTGTGTCGATATTGTTCCACGGTCGTCAATAGATAGATCGAATACGTATTCTCAAGAGTAACTAGAGGAATCAAAAGTTAGAGACAGCGAGCTCAGATGGCTGCTTCGAAGGCTACTGGCAGCCTTCGAAATATTTATTTCCAGTCACCGTTAACATAAGCAATCATGATTGTAAAGCTATCGCGGCTAGCTCGGAGAGCTCCGCTCTTAGCAAACTTGAATAATGAATATATGCATGATCATAGCTAGCTACTAAGTAATCGTGAGTCTATTGTTCAATTCTCAGTCAACAGTTCTTGGATACTTATCTTTTGATACAAAAAACTAACGATAAACTTATTTTCAACGATAATACGGATGAATAAAATCGATTTTCCCATTTAGGACATCATTGAGGACGAAGAAATAAAATTGGACTGGTTCTTTAGGATCGCCCTAATTCAAGATCTGGTTAATGTAAGTAAAAAAACTCAATTAGAGAAGTTTCTATGTAAAATTATCAAAAACCTATAAAATATAAAATTTGCAAACTGCCACAGTACACCTACCAACAATCTGCTTTCTTGCTCGATAGAGAGCATTCCAACGATTAATGAATTAAACTCTTCACAAATAAATATGTTTTATCCGTACCTTTTTCAAGTTTAATTTTCTAAATAATGCAAATCACAAAAAATGCATCTCAATACTTTGTAATAACTACAATAAGACCAGAAAATATACAAATATACATTGAAATAAAAATAATTGTAATTGTCGCAATAGGCTACTATACAGTGCATTATTATTGCTAAAATACCTGTATAGGCGAGATATTTAACATAGATCTAAGAACATAATTCACGGGAAGGATAGTATAAAAGATTCCATGTTAAATTCCATTTGAAGCTATATCAAGTGAATCAGAGTGGCTTATAATTTTGTAAGTCCATTCCACAATTTCGGACCTGCTACCGGAAATGACTTATCATCATAAGAAACAGTTAGATATTTAGGAACACTCAGTTTCTTAGGAACACATCGCAAGTTTTAAACTTAATGTCCTTAATCAAGAAAAATATCATCAGTTCGTCTGGTCTGTTCTTCAATGGCCGGATATAATAAGGAGGGTTCTAAATACACTAATAAAAATCGTTAGACTTATTATCTGGAACCATTTGCGTATTACTTCTCATTATAATATCTAACAAAATTCGAAATCATGGCTACCAAGTTCAATCAACTTCTGAAATGACTTGAAGCCAATGTTTTGTTATTCCTAGGGAATGACATACTTGCACAAGTCGCCCATTCATTCACACGGAGATCTGAGCAGTATGACGTGCAGAGTGGACAACAGATGGTCACTCAAGATTTCGTGCCCTATCCTGCCTGCTTTCAGAACCCAGACGGGAAAAGAAACAGAACTGGTAACTTTAAAACAGGAAGACATATCAGAAAGTGGAGAAATTGAAAAATACAAAAATATGTTGTGGACCGCTCCAGAGCTGCTTCGTATGACCAGCAGACCGGCTCTTGGAACTCAGAAGGGTGACGTCTACAGCTTTGCTATTATAGCGCAGGAGATCGCATACAGAGCTCAACCGTTCTTCATGGATGAAGTTGATTTGTCAAAAGGTTTTAGTTAAAGTTTGACAGAGTTTTCTCTAGACTTCATTAAAATAACAACACTACTCTTACTCCATTTATATGCTAATGTTCATTAGTGTCATTATTATTAACATTACCACTGTTTGGCAAAATATATAAAATTAAATAATATTTCTGTGTTCCATTTGTCCAATAAAGTACAGTTGCGCAATACTAATACAATGTGCTTTTTACAATCTAGATATTATCCTACAAGTATCGAAGACGATAAAGAATGATGGAATGCCCCCGTACAGACCGATTTTACCAGAAATACTAGAAGAAATGCCAGAACTGACGACACTAGTGCAGAAGTGCTGGGCTGAATTACCTCAAGATCGGCCAAATTTTGCTGATATTGGCAAAAGGCTTAAACAGTTAAACAGAGGACGGTATGGTTGTGGATTTTCCATTTGATTTATTCGCTTATTTATATTTCTTGCAAATGTTCTTAATATTGCAAGATATCATGAAAATAACGAATTCGGCTTAGTTGTACATTTTGATGTTCCTAATATCACTGCGCAAGTATTAAGCAGTGCATTATATTGTTATTTTGTTAAATTATACACGATTGAAATGTTATGTAATAGATTCAAAACAGCAACATTTTAAAATATCATACTCTATAATCATTGCAGTTAAGCATGCTGAGCATTATGTTTTGTAAGAACGTATTCGCGCCACATTTCATCAAAGCCAAATTATTAAATCGTTTAGATTGTATAATTTATTCCCGTCTAGTGATCATTAATGATTGATATAGTGGGAGGTGAACGAAAATGAGGTACACCAATTGGGCATGCTTTTTTCTGAATAAGATGCTCTGAAGCAGATTATGCTAAGTCGATGCTTTACGAGTTGTTCGTAAATGGGTCTACTGATAAATCAGAAAGATTGGAATTAATTAATTTCGTAATATCTGTACAAATGTCTCAGAAAGATCGATATATTTACATGTGTATAATGTTTGTACTAACACTTCAGGAAGATCGATATAATTGACCATGTTCTGGAAAAGTTGGAGAAATACGCCAACAATCTGGAGTCGATTGTGGAAAAGCGAACTGAAGAACTGATGGATGAGAAGCAGAAAACTGATCTGTTGCTCCACAGCATGATCCCACAGTGTGTTCTTAGCTTGTTAATAATTTATACAATTTAAATACAATTATTTAAATTAATTATATTACTTAATATTTGATTTAATTATATTATTTTATTATATATAAAATTATATAATTTCGTGCAATAAGTTTAGGGTAGCATAAATGCTGTGTGCTATGTTTGAGGCACTTATTGAATAACATGTTTCGAAAAATGTGAACAAATTAATGATTTTATATTATACATGTGTATTGCAGTGCTTTAACACTTCGTCAGACTGATTGATTTTGTTTTACAGATATTACTCTAGATCATTATTATTTATTTTAATCCTAACAATCATTTAGTGCTTACTGATCCAGTTCTGTTATTGTTATTTTATCAGAATCATCTTAAAAGCCATACTATCACCAAGCAATGGGCTATACATTAAGGCGCGCGTAGCGAATATCATTTTGGGAAGGGATCAGCGCGTTAATCTTTGGAGTGATAGTTGTTGAACGCAAAAGTAGAATTTCTGAAAGATCATTGAGTAGATCAACGACCTGCCACAAGAAACAATAGGTCTACTTGAGAGACAGATGGATATATAGATAGAGAGAGAGTGTGTTTACTACAGGCGTAACATCTGCAGTAATCTCAATCATATAGATCATACATTGATAAATGAAACATAAATTATATAGGGTACACTTTCAAATACGGAAGTTTTCATATCTCAAAGAAGAAAGCAATTAATGTTTAAGCGGTACACATTAGCATAAATGGATTTGATATATTTTAGGTTTGTGGCGGATCAACTAAAGATGGGCAAAACTGTTCCTCCAGAAATGTTTCCAAGTGTTTCAATCTATTTCTCAGACATCGTTGGATTTACAAATCTCTCGTCAGAGTCGACTCCTATGCAGGTCGTTGATCTACTTAATGATCTCTATGGAACATTCGACGATACCATCTCCAGACACGATGTCTATAAAGTTAGTAAATGATATAAAGATATAGCCATTAAATCTTTTTATTACACTCTGATATGTATATTAGTTAGTTATTTAGTTAGTTAGTTGTATATTATGTTTGTTAGTTTTATTACTGATATGTATATTAGGTCGCATCATTTTACTTGTACTTAAACAATTGTCAGCATTGGATTTTCAAATATTTCACCAGGTTGCATGTTTCACGCGATAAATATATCTATCAAAGTCCAAGAGACTTATGGTGTAAAACATTTCGAAATTGATGCTTTTTGTAAAAATACACGTACAAAATTAAAATTAATTTTATTTGAATTTTTCAAAATATCAATAAATCACTAAAAACTTCTTTTTCTTAGCGTTGATCCTGATTTTCAGCAGAATCCGCTTGGAGACATGCCTGCCTCCATTTATCGCATTCGTTGACGTCTTCGGAATTGATCTTTACTATGCAAATGTACTCGATTATTCTACTCAGCAAAGCTACTTGAATCCCTCTCTCTGACGACGACTGTGTGGATTCAGGTTCATCGCTGTCTGGACAATCGAATGGTTATCGCTTCTCATGACTCTGCCGTATCAGCGCATCCTCTCCTCTCGCATTTTCTAGCGCTATTCGCCTTCACCGAAGAACGTCTATATACCTACCGTCGCCTGTATATCGTCACAAACATCAGTAGCAATAAAAGTAACTGAATGACAAATATGGTGTTTTAAGTTCATAGAAATCGACAGAGGAGTCCAAGATGAGTCATTGATTTGCTTATTATAATCACCTACAGGCTTTTAATTATCACAAATCAAATTAAAGATACAATTTGTCAATTTTCATTTTAACTTCCATTTGACAGCATTTGTTGCATACAACTGTTTAATTTCTTAAAATTTGGCAAAATATCCATATATTTTATGGCTGTTGATGATGGCTGTTGATGATATGTTTCGTTTCTATTTTTGTGATTGCTTCCGTTTTATGTGCTATTGTTTTCAGTTGCCGAATTAGACGCTTTGCGGCATTATCATATTTTCACCATCCTTTCCTGCTGTAGTCTGACACATGATAAATAATGTATATATATATATAATATATACGGGTACCCCGTGTTGTGCTCGGGGTGAGGATAGACCACTGCAGAATAGGGCAACCGAAAACAATCTGCCGCGTGTACGTAAGAGGCGACTAAAGGCAGGAGCTGAGGATGGCAAGATGGGACCCACCTCACCATGAAATATTTTCTCCCAGGATTAAATGGTAATTAATCCACCTAACTGAGGAAGGCAACGGGAAACCACCTCAGAAGCCATACTTTTCCCAAGCTATAGGCTACATAAGGTAAGGGTAAGATATAGACTTTGTGAAGGGATTAACTTGTTGATCTGAAGGGTGCTCTTATGGAGCGAGAAAACAGACTTTGAACATGAATATGTACCTTGAACCTGCCACTTGACAGTGTACTGAAGAAGAGGAAATATATATATATATATATATATATATATATATATATATAATATGTATATATATATATACATATTATAATATATATAGATTAATTTTATATATATTTATATGACTTCGCATCTACAGCAATGATATATGTCAGAAATATCGAGAAATATCGTAATTTTTAATTTATTGCTAAAACATTTTGCTGAATGTGTCAATTATATTCGTTTATTGTAATATATCGGATTTAATTGTACGCAGGTAGAGACTATTGGAGACGCGTACATGGTGGTAAGTGGACTTCCGGTACAGAACGGAGGTAGACATATCATGGAGATATGTAACATGGCACTGGATCTACTCGGTGAGGCGTCCGTCTTTAAAATCCGTCATAAACCTGAAGCAACTCTTAGAGTAAGGATTGGTATCCACACCGGACCCTGTGCTGCAGGTGTGGTAGGGCACACGATGCCTCGCTACTGTTTGTTTGGAGACACCGTCAACGTCGCCTCCAGGATGGAATCTACTGGAGAAGGTTAGTAGTAAAATAGATTGAGATAGTATGATAATTGATAGCTCGATGTTATAACTAAGTTGGAGGTCTCCGTGCTAATACTGACAAATGATCCCTTCTATTACGCCTCTTTAAGATATGCCTCATTCTATTGAAGCGCCTATATTTTATGCGTTGAAGATTCGACTCCATCGGACAAGACAATTTCAGACTGACATTTGTTTGCAGAGAGTCCTAGATTTCCTCTTCAGTTCTTCGTATGTACATCAATAGCCAAGTGAAGGTTACTGTGACAATTCTATTGTGACAATTATTTTTTTATTGTGACAGTACAAAATCATTACAAATCAGTTCACTCAACCACATCTAAAAATGCTGAAGAAAAACCTAACATTGAAAAAAGTAAAAATGTAGAAATGTAAAAAAAAGAAAAACGATTCTGATTATACATGGACCATGAAAATTGTCTAGCTACATCAAAAATATCTTGAGTGGAAAGTGGTTACGATAATGCATTTGATAATTTACATGCAGAGTAGATGAAAACCAGAGTACTGAGAGAGTAGTAGCAACTTGTAGTAATGTGAGAGTTATGTGCCGAATTTAAATAGACTTACAGGTATACTTAGATCTAAGTCTAGGCTACATATTGTATGTATATGAGAGGGAAAGCATTTGCGGCACTTGTATGAATGTGAAATGTAAATACTTCTGATAAATTCGGCAGTTCAATCATCTTACGATTTTTATATATTTTCAGCTGCAAGAATACATATAAGCGAGGATGCAAATAAGGCTCTGACTGCATGCTCAGGTTATCGAACAAGTAGTAGAGGTGAAACCTACATTAAGGTAATAAAAGCTATATTAGAGTTATTGCCAATTAAATGGCTTGGGTGGCATCACACTTGTCTAGGAAAAGGCATTAGAGAGCTCATATAAGTTTCTTATTTATTATTACGCTAACGTATCAGCCAATATGATAATTATAGAAAACTAACCGATAATTACTTAGTTAGGAGGTAAATTAAATTAATTTTTCCTGGTTGCTTCAGGAAACCTTGAAAATGTATGCTAACTAGATGAGCGCATATATGAATACTAGCGTCATTGGGACACCGATTTCATTTCTGTGAAAAACTGGGCTCGCAGGTGCTAAATTTCCATAAGTAAGAAGCAAAATATAAACTTAACATTTATTTCGGTATCAAACGAGATGCTGCTTGAGACTGTCTGGATAAGATTCAAACCTATTTAGTAACACGTATGCATGCTTATCTATTCCTCCATAATTTTAATACATTTTATAAAACATGAAATTTCCTCGTATTTAATTTGGCAGAATCTTTTATCCGTTTTTTACTTATAGAAATCCTGAACGAAATCTATCCTCTGCTCGATGCTAGAGTATTGATATTTATTACCACTTGCATTAGAAAGTATTATATACAACGAATCTAATGACTACTGCTGTCAATAAGTAATACTTGACTAATTGTAAAACTTTCTGCTGTCTATTTTCTGCTCTCTAATTATTGATCTATATTTTTATCTTTCAGGGTAAAGGAATGCTGACGACATTCTGGCTGGAAGGAAGGGACCTCGAACTATAAATTAATAATAATAGTAATAATAATAATAATAATAAGTTATATCAGTTTGGTCCAAAAGCCTCACATATAGTGCTCCACCTTCTACCTCAGTCAGTAACCAGAAATCATGGGACCGTCCTATAGTGGATCGGATTTACAACAGTCTGTTAGAATCCCAATCCAATGCAGTAGACAGAGCACGACTCCTAGCTGTATCAACCAAAAGAAGCAGTGACTGGCTTCACGCTCTCCCTGTTGCTTCTTGTGGGCTTTTTTTTAGACAATGAGGCGATTCGAGTAGCCGTTAGTTTCCGTTTGGGGGCGAAAACTTGCGAGCCTCACATGTGCCCCTGCGGTCATGAAGTCGACACTTTAGGTCTCCACGGCCTCTCCTGCAAACGAAGCTCAGGTAGAATGTCTCGTCATCACAATTTAAATGACTTAATATGGCGAGCACTTTCAAGAGCAGGCATCCCTTCCTCTAAGGAACCAAGTGGGTTGTCCAGATCAGACGGCAAGCGTCCGACGGCATGACTTAGTGCCCTGGTGCAACGGTAAATGTGCCGTATGGAACGTCACGGTCATTGACACTATGGCAAACTCCTACCTGAATACGACTTCAGTCACAGCCGGTGGAGCTGCTGTTCATGCCGCCTCTAGGAAGTTGGATAAATACCGAGATCTGTCCTCAGGATATGAAGTTGTTCCGGTTGCCATTGAAACCATGGGCCCGATGAATCCCGAAGGAGTTGACTTTATCAATGGCATAGGCAGACTTATCACAGAGCAAACCGGCAATATTGCTTGAATCGTTTTTATCAAACCCCACGTTCTTTACACCGGGGTAAAAAATAATAATAATAACAATAATAACAACAACAACAATTACAGTGACACAGTCATCAATGACAACATCGAGCACTATTGAGACAAAATTAAGCCGGCAAGCAAAAAAGAAGGTTAAAAAACGGTGCAAATTCCAAAATCCAGAAAATCAGTTCAAAGTAAAGGGACTGTAATAATATTATATTTCATATTAATAATATATCCTCATATTGAAAAACTATTTTTAGTATGGTTTCTCTACATACTCGTATGTATAGAAGAATAGAAGAGCACCAGAGAGAACTAGTTGTAGGAGGTATATGAATTGACATGCCGTTAGGCATGTCACTGAAAACGAGAAAGAGAGATAGAGAAGGCCATGGTGTGTAATGTTTTCCTTTAAACGAAGCATACGTACTCGATGTTGTTTATCAACTCATGTAAACAAATTTATCGAAAGACAAAAAGTTTTATCGTACACAGCTACCTATATAAAAATGACCACATTAAGTAGCAAAGCAGCAAGTAGTCCTAATCACTTGCTATTTGCATATCGTGCTACTTTCAAATTAAGTAGGAAACTTTCGGAATAAGCCTTCGGATGATTTAATTCAAGCAATAAATTTAAAAGTTTTTGTGTGGAGCTTTGGATGGTAGTAAATGATCAACATGGGGAGCTTTGAAGCCCTTCTACTGATGGTCAGTATCTGTAGTCCGGCTTATTACTGTAGACTTATTTATTTCTCCGTCGAACGAGTTGCTGTGTTCACCGTTTACAGTAGGTTTCTAGAATTTATTTAGTTCTCTTCCGTAGAAACGAATTCTAAAGAGCACATGAAAATTAGTCGTGGACAACAACAATTGTGAAGAGTTCGTGACGTATTGGTAAAATGCTATAGGCTATTTGTACGATTTTAAGTTGCATCGTAAATCTTGATTAGCAAAATTATTGTTTTTACCAATATTATGCAGAATGTAATTTCAACCTAACTTCATCAACTTATGAGACGTCCTGCATATTTGAAAATTTAATCTCATGATAAGATATGTGTCGGGTTGGCCTAATATATTTTGAACATGATAAATCCACTTGGAAATTAAGCAAAATAGTTTACTCAAGTTGCACATACCAGAATTTATAAAAACGTTATAATTAAACATATATATCATTTGCTGTAATTCCTAAATATCTAAGAAAACTAATAGATCGAATTCAGCATAGTTGTATATTATTTGCACTTAATGGTGCACTGTTAATGTACAAAATATAATTGAACATAATCCGAAAAGTTTTACAAACAAACGTTCTTTAAAGCAAAAATTTCTGATTCGAGAGTAAGTAATATTTCAGTAGTAGAAAAGTTTTAAAAACGTCGGAAAGTGAATTAGGTTGGTGAGGGGCTAGATGCCATATATTGCTACACTAGTTTCTAAAACAAATGAAATTTTTTATTGAACTAGATAAGGAGTAATCGCGAAGTTTTATTTGTATCCAGAACCCTGTTAAACATTGATATAGGGGAAGATTATATTATGCAATGTGATAATTTTTTCTATTGTTACAATAATCATTACGCAACGATTTAGTTCACTGATTTTAGATAAGACTGCATTTCATATGCAACTCGTCTAGATAAGATGTAATATCAAAGATTGATAATTTGATAGGCATGTACTGTACATATTTTATCAATACATCAGTTCAGGTTCTATGTTTACCTATTTAGATCTTCTTTCGATTTCTTTATTCTGTATATTGAGCTCATATAGGCGTGCGCATGGGGTATATGCTTGTACACCTTTTTCTTGATTTAGAATTTCCACCGTTTTTGGAACTCAATTCGATCACCGGCCTGAACTTGTCTCTACAGTACTCGATTTTGCCATTGATGACAGTAGCACTTAAATTGTTATTTAGTTTTAATGTGTACACGCATGTACATTCATATTTTAGAGCTATGGACGAACCCGATACCGACTAAATTAGCGATTAAATTGAATCGCGCATTTAGAAATGACAAACACCATGACAATTGACGTCCAGAAGATGCCGCAATATGAAGGATAAAGGTACCAAAATAGTTTAATACGAGCTTCATCTCGATAAATATATCGTTGAAGGTATAGCTTTGGATTTAAACCTTATTCTACTCAAGTGAAAAAATTGTAAAAGAAAATATAATGGTAGTGGATTAGAAAGCATTAAATGCTTCTTTAAATAAGACGTACCAAATACAAAAATTAACACAGATACATAGTTCAGTGATATATATATATATATATATATATATATATATATATATATGCATGTATATATTATATATGTAATATAAATATTATATATATATATATATACATGTATATATATATTATATATATAATAGAAATATTATATATATATATATAATCGTCATCATCATCTTATTCCATTGAATCCTAGTTTAACTAGGTTTGGGATAAGAATAAATTTTCTTTCCCACTCGTTCTAGAAAAATATGAATCAATTTATAGAACCTGGACGCTCATTAGTCTAATGCCGTTTCTGACGTTGGTTTGTATATTTGTGTTCTTGACGCCTTCTACGCCACATGCTGTCCACAATTAGTTTATTTTTCTGCAACCCGGGAAGATCACGGGATCTGAACTATATTATTACTGTACATCTATAGATAAACAAGTAACCAACAAAATATTTATCAAATTTCTGATATTTCCTGTAGAGTAACACCAGTAAATTATATTATTAACATAAATATTCACTCGTTTTTGAAAACTTTATGTTGTAATGGATTAAGCTTTCAGCGTCCAAGCTTGAGAAATCGCATAGAACGCTACCGAAATGCATAGAATGAGAGAGTCGCTAATTTATTTTCGAGTTTGTAAACAGACCTCAAACTTTATAAATTGTAAAACATATTGGTCGTACTTTGGACTGTTGTAAAATTACAGTTAGAAAATAGGAGAGTCAATAACATAATTTTGCCTGTATAGATATTAATTATTATTAATTTTGTCAAATGGCGTGACTAAGAAATGTACAATTATTATATATGAATGTGGCAATTTTCTTAATTTGAAACACGTTTAATGAATATTAAATTGTCAATTTCTTCAACAATTCTTTCGCTAGCATTCATTTAATCAGTCTTTAATTTATCAGTAATTGTAAATAATTTCTACAAGAGTAGTTTTCAAAATGACTTATATTCAACGCCCAGCATGATTGCTGAACTTGACATTATTTTAACATTATCAGTAGGCCTAATTACAGTTCTGGATTGTATTTCAATAATATCGAAGTTCAGCAGTCATGCAGTCAAATCAAACCTTCAGAGTTCAATCACCAGAGAAACTATACTCTCTCTCTCTCTCTCTCTCTCTCTTCTCCTTTCTCTATCTCTCACTCTCTGTCTCTCTCTCGCTCTCTTTCTCTTTCCCTCCAATCTCTATCTCTTACTTCTCTCTCTAGTGTTTTCCCAAGTGCCCGGTCCTAGCTAAATATTCCTACTCAAATACGCCTGTAGACTATAGGCAGAGATGAAATCTAAAGAGTTTAATGTTCAATTGTAAGTTTCATTAAGATATTATTTCAAGTTATTCTTAGGAGGGATCGGCAGAGATGATCCGTCTGGAAGTCGAACACGTGTATAATTTCTGTCGCCTTATCATTCAAGCATGCTATCAATTCTTGTAGCATGCTATAAACTCTTGTAGCATGCTATAAATTGTTGTAGCATACTTTAAACTCTTATAGCATGCTTGAAACTTATGTAGTATGCTAAATTCTCTGGTACAAAATCGTTTGTACAATTGGTGCACTGGATTTAGGCTGTACTCTGCAAACAAAAATATGTCTATAATGTAATATTGATTGATATTCGTAAGGTAAATGACGTTATTCAATGCAAAAAGATCCATTGTGGCATTAAATGGAAATTGGAAAATACCAGCCTCTGTGACTGGATAAATAAGACGTACGTCAATTTACTAGATGTCATTCTACTTCAGGGAAGAAATTTAACTTCGCTTTTAGTAAGATTTTTTAAAATTTCTTTTATAAAGCTAAAGCTGGTAAAGCTAAGGTTAAAGTCAGTTTCCTCATTCGAAAGCGATGCCAGTGACGGGCGAGCCCAGTATTTGAACCCCGAACCTACTGATCCGCGGTCGAGTATCTTACCGACTTCGCCACTGGCTCCAGCCTTTTACATTTATGTAAATTATCCTGGGCCAAAGGTTTAAAAATGATATGCAACTTTATTTATTTATTGGTATTTTATGTTGTTAGCGATAAATACGTACAGACAAACAATTTATAATTTATGTAAAAAGATCTTGAATGTCATCACTACTGGGGCTTACAAAGCTGACTGAAATAAAGCGTTGTTTGGCCATTTACAATCTTCGTCAAAACATTACCGCATGACCGTAATATGATTAATTGTGCTTCTTCGAATGTTTTCCAGTTGAATTCAACCAGGCGAGAATTAAACCAATCACTAACCGTCTGTTATATAATAAATTAGTATTCTTTGATGCATAAAAACACAAGATTTTGACATGTTGTAGGATATATTTAACTTTTTTAATTTTAAATAATTTTTTTCTTTGATTCTGTTAGTAAAAAACGCATTTGATTTCAGCTCGACTTTTAAATATACTAAAAGCGACTCAAATATATGGATTGTTCAGCTTGATCTCGGTATATTGCACTTTAAGGAATGCCACAACAAATTTACAAAATTTTCTGAGTTAATTAAAATAGTTCCGGCCTATTTTCCATTCACTCAGTTACATGATACTCCTGCTGCATATAATCTTATTGCTTTTCTTTAGCTACTGCACTTTTTATTTTTAGGCCTAATTTCAGTATTTTTTAATGTTAGCAATTTATATTAATTAACTATTATTATTAATGTTTTTTGCAAATTAAAGTAATAGAAATGAAATAACAGTGATTTCAATGGAGCGCAAATTGCACCATACATATATTCAAAGATCTTAGTTACTGTTGAGTTAATTTATAGATGACTGACATGTGATTTGAACATAGATCTTGTATTCTCAGACACACTAACCTGTATGTCTAAAATCAAACCCTACCTTCTCTTCCTCTCACCAGAAACGTATAGAATATTTTTTTTAAATTGAAACTTATCTTAGCATTACAACAAATTAACGTTTAAATTACCCATTTGTTACTATGTAACTTGGTAGGAATAAAAAGTACAATTTACAATTATTGTTATTACACTTATAAATTTGTTAATATTATAATCAGTTCATACTCAGTTCAGACAATTCAATTAAGCAACTTTATCAATAGGCAAGAAATTACAAGATGTGTTTGCTGCTAAAATTGAACTGGTTACTATATAGGCCTACATGTCCGATTTTTTTCAAGAAATAAACTCTAATCAAGCTTATATTTAAAGTTAACTCTATGGCTGTAGGCGCTAGATATCAGACATTGAAAGACTACTTAATCACGAAGTTAGATACCGTGCTAGGTTAATTATTTTTCAATTTGTTCGTGAGGAATTTTAACTACGATGCTTAAAGAAAGAACGTTTTCAATAAACTTATCCGACATCAGTAAAAAATATAAAAAATTCAAAAATATAAAAAATCACTATCAATTTAGTTAGTAAGGAAATTTTAAGGCTGGCTGCTGAAGTACATGCACTAAACTAATATCATACTTTAATGGCTAGATTTTCCCACAACGCAAGCTAAACCTTACGACGCAAAATATCAGCTAGACCATCAGTATCGGTAATTATAGCTAGTGAGGTCGAGACTTGTTGAACAAGTGCAGTAATTTGACAAATTATAATTTCTGAACTTACTATTATTTATCAAATTGGACTTGCTTCAACAACGGAAGTTGAAAGTCTTCATATCAGAGTTAGATTCGATAGAGTGACATTTAATTTATTGCACGATATCAATACAGTAAATGTAGGCCTGGTGATATTATTCTGTTGGGATCGACATTTATGTATATGTCGTGTACATCTACATGTACACGACATATACATGTACATTTAAATGACACACGTACACATGCACATGTGGTGAAGTAAATTGCATTAGGGTTAACAAAAAAGATTGAAGCGCTTCTAGTCTAATTTAAAAGGAGGCAACACTTGTTCTACGTGAAGTACCAAAAGTAGTCAATCCAACCCAATAAACCAACCCAAATCTAACAAACTACATAAATAATAATAATATATATTAAATACATAGTAGCATAGAAAAAGTGAACTTTAACTTAAGGCTCTGTTTTCCTGCTTGTACTATATCTGCTAGTCGTGATAAAAGTGTCGCCTTGCTCGGCAACCATTTAATTACACGACTATCAGTATTTAGAATGCACTTGTTATACGCGTATATTCTACATGAAGTAGCAACACGTATAATGCATGTACACAAGACAATACAAGAATAATGATAAATAACTATGACAATATCTCTCTATCTCTCTCTCTCTTAGTGCACTGCCTACTAGTAGGTCCATGGTACATAACGCCTCCACTCTTCTCTGTCTTCCGCCTTCCTCTTCATTTCCACATATGAGTGGGTCTTTAAATCATCTGACATACCTAATATCGGCCTGCCCCTGCCTCTCTTTCCTTCCATTCTACCTTCAATGACCTCTTTTAATAGACCTTCCCCCTTAGAATGTGTCCTATCCATATCTTCTTCCTATTTCTTAATACATTTATCAACTGTCTATCTGTGCCAACTCTCTCCCGGACTTCCTTATTTGTAACCTTTTGAGTCCAGCTAATCCTCTCCATTCTTCTCCAAATCCACATTTCCAATGCCTCCAGTTTCCTAATATCTTCCTTCCTTAAGGTCCATGTTTCACATCCATACAATAGCGTGGTCCAAACCAAAGTTTTCACTATCTTTATCTTTGTGTCTTTCTTAAGATTTTTTGACAATATAAGATAAGAATAATAATAAATGACTATGACAATATAAGACACTAATGAATTTAGACCAGCGGTTTAAGTGGGAATTGAGAGTTAGAGGGACGGTCAGAATTTTCCGCTCCACCTGTAATGTATTTACAGGTCTCCCAGTATCTAATATGGGCCCCTTGCATCGGAACGCACCTCGGGGAAAATTGAGAGCTAGGGAATCACATTTCCCCTGCGTTCACCCCATGTTAACCATGTAGTTAGAGTAATCTACTGCTTAAGTTTACCTAATCTAATGCTTTCTAAGAAATCTGTCAAATTAAGATATTGTAACAGTGGGATAACAACAACACTGGTATCCACTGTTCTTTCTTGTTGTTAACGCTGTCGAGTTCAAACTTTAGTTTATATATTGAACTAGCGAAATAGCGATAAATACTTATTGAAATAGCGATGTTATATTGCATACAACACTTGAATGACTGTAACATTGTCTCTGAATACTTCACATTGTTGGTAAGCTTTACGAAAACTATCGTACTTTTTATATAGCACCTTCAACTGTATTGCATTTGTAACATATTGCCTAATATACAATAAAGAAGAGTCAGCCATATATGGTATATCTCATCTTATACTAGAACGTTTCAGAAAATGTCAATAAATGTTTGCATATTTTACTCAGAAGAAATACGATGAACTATGATTGAATTTAGAATTAACTTTACCACCAGAACAAGTCAAACCAGTGTGAATTTTTTAAAGGGTTTTGGCCAAGGTTTGATCCACTGAGTATTCATAACGTATTAATCAGATTGTTAGTATTTAATTAGTTAATTGTGAATATAGGGAAACGTTAATGGATAAGAGAGAGAGAAGAGAGAGAGAGAGAGAGAAAGAGAGAACTGTGTTTATTTCGATACACTCAAAATATACAATGACATACACAAACAAGGCCGTCAAAGAGGTCACAAGTAACCTATCTAGTTGACCACCCCTCCATCTTACATATAAGATAAAGTAATTATGAGCATATTTACCTAAATTTGATATATCACTTAAAAATTGACCATTTTGTATTTCCCTTAAAAGACGATCCTGCTATCTAAGTTTGCATACCGCTTCAGTTGATCAAATCAGTTCTCTAACCAAAGTCCGACATAACTTATCAATTAAGTCTGAACGTTGCATGAAACGCCTCTTTTGGGATCCGTAAGATGGGGCTCGTTTAATAATATCGCCTGTTAGCATTATCAAAATCGTCAACATCTTGGGCTAAATAAAATGAGGGTGAACGAGAACAAGAAATGAAATGAATGAGAGAAAGAGAAAGAAAACAATAATGAGAAGGAGAAATCATTTGCGAAAGAGGAGAGAGACAGATAGAGTGAGAGAGAGAGAGAGAGAGAAAGAGAGAGAGAGAGAGAATGGAAGAGAAAGAAAGAGAGAGAATGAGAACAGATTGAGAAATTTGAAAAGCGTTGACATACGAAGATATCCGTTACATTTATCTATAGCCAGAACATTAAGCTCTTACAATTCTGAAGGCAGTTTTACTACGTTAGCGTCTAGTTGATTTCATTAAATTAAAGTATTGATAGTTTTTCAAATATTGCCAATATTAAATTAGAAATTATTCCACCCAACTGCGTAAGAGAGTCGAGTTATGGAATAAATATGCCCAACTGGAATAAATAAGTATACATGTATATGTTTAGTAACTATGATGCATCAATGCGATTAAATTAAATTTAAATCGTATATCTGCACAGTATTGTTGAAAAGAACGAAAAATTGTCGTGCAATCGTATTTTATTATATACCGTTCTTAATAAAATGTGGAGCGTCACGAAAAGCGTTGTTTTATTAATGTTAACTAATAAGTTCAACATAATACGATTTTTACTGATATTAAGAATGATCGAGAGAGTTTCGAGTAAAGAAATAAGAATCGGATACATTACGTCAGAATTCAACCACGGAGCGGTTAGAATGGCGTTACAACAAGCTCAGAAGGATGGACTATTGACAGGATATAACTTCAGGTTTAAAAAAACTGGTAAAGCTAATGTTAACGTCAGTTTCCTCACTCGAAAGCGATGTCAGTGACAGGCGAGCCCAGAATTTGAACCCCTTATCCCTAGTTTATTGGTAGCGTAATTAGAATCCAGTAGATCTGAATAAAATTCAAGATTTATCTCAACGTCTGGGTCTTAAATTTGTGATATTTCTCAGGCTGAGTTTATATATAGGAATTCAACATTTGGACATGCTAAAATATTGGTAAAATGGCATTCAGCAATTTATAATGGTCAGCTAGATCAAAATACTATGTATCTTCCCTGATGGCTTAGTTTCTTCGCTTTCTATTTGGGCATATTTCTGTTCTGTTAGGTTTTAATTTGTGTTTATTTCGGTATGTTTTTGTATTGGTGCGTCCTTCATTTTAACTACATTTTCCTATGACTAGAGCATAGTGGTTTAACTCTATCTCTATGTGCTTATGAAAACTTGCATATGCTGAATGTATTGATAAATTGTTGACGAAATACATATAGTTTTCTCTATCTGTTCTCTCTCTCCTCTCTCTATCTCTCTAATAATATCTCAAACATATTGTAACTAATCAGAACCATAAACATCAGAGGTTTTTACCTTTGGCCTGACTAGTGAATCTCGGAAAATGTGCATGTTTCTTTGACTGAATCTGATTTGACCGCTTAAAAATACGACAAAGAACACGAAATGAACATTAACTACAACAGTTGATTTGCTATATTTAATTGTAACAAAAATGTCTAACTATATATTTTCCTACTTCCTATACTGGCAATATAGTGGTCTATATTGGCATAGACTATACTGGTCATAAAAGTGTAATTATTTTACATTAATAACTCTTTAGCAGTTCAGAATAACCTATATCGATTTCATGATGATATGTAAAAAGAAGAATATACCATATTGCAAACTTTCAATACATTTTGTGAATGCTCATAGACCTAATGTTTTGCAATATAATAAGTCCATATGAGGAGTCTAAATATGATTTCGGCACTTCTGAAAAAGTTTGCCCTTTCTTCAGAAATATCAGTAATTAATCAATGATGTCTCAACCTGTAAATTGTAGCAAAATATATTAATTAGTTTGCTGATATTTAATTGCGATATTTTCTGTAATTAACTTTTATGTTTATATATATTTACTGATAAATAAAAGTTATTTTATGATTTAAGATAAATTATTATCTTTTCTTTCAGCTATCACTACAGAAATGATTTATGTGACAACCTCTATGCCTCCTATCCCGTGCTGGAGCTGATAGACGAGGATCAGGTGGACGTGATCCTGGGACCCGTCTGCTCAAAGAGTAAGACTGTATACATATATATATATATATACAGATACACCCTGTATATATACATATATATATATATATATATATATATACAGGGTGAGTAAAAAAATGATAACACCTGAAGAAAGTTTAAATATCTCAGGCTATTGTTAATATTTTAAAATCAAACTTTTGCCAAATGCTAAAGGACTAATTTCTGATGGGGTGGCCAATTTTCATCAATTTTGGTACATAGATTAGCCAATTATGAAAGTTTTAGCAGAGCAGCCCCCTTTTTTGAACGTACTGTAAATAAAAATTTAATTTAATTTAAGTTTTATTCTGGCCCTGAAAAGGGTCGTTGTGGTGGTTCAGAAATAACCAATTGTATCTGCTAGCGATACAGACTATTCGATATGCTTTCCTCCAGCTGCTATGCAGGACTGCAGTAGCTTACGGAATGCTAGGACAGCCTTGTTGATACCAGCTTGGGGCACTCTCTCTCAGGTTGATTGTAGCACTTCCTGCAGTTCTGTCTTGTTTTTAGGCTTCGGCTGGTATTTCTGATAGAGATGCAGCATGGTTCGTCAGATATAGTAATCCAGAGGATTTAGATCGGGAAAGTTTGGAGGCCATTCATTCTTCTTAATGATTCCGGGTTTCTCTCGCTGATCCATTCCTGTGCATGACGAGATGCATGAGCCGGAGAACCATCTTGCTGAAAGATGAAACCATTTGGTAGAAGAGCATAGCAATCATCAAACAGCTCCGGAAGCAAAGTGCTGACGTAATACTGAGAGTTCACCTCTTCCTTCTCATCAATGAAGAGCAATTTGCCCTTACCGTTGTATCAAGCGCCATTTTTAGGTAAAGAATGGGGGTTGCTCTGCTGAAACTTGCATATCTGGCCAATCCATATATTAAAATGAATGAAAATTGGCCTCCCCTTCAACAATTAGTCCTTAAGTAATTGGTGAATGTTTGCTTGGAAAATATTGACAATAGCCTGAGATATTCAAACGTTTTGCAGGTGTTATCTTTTTTACTCACCCTGTATATTTATGTATATATATATATATATATATATATATATATATCATGTCAGTTTTTTCGGGTCAATTACCGATTGAACTAAAAATTGCGAATAGAAGAATTTGTCTTTCTGATACTACTTGTAAATACTTTAGTTGTTTTAATAGAGAGTTGTTGCCACTGATTAATAAATAATGCGTCAACGTTATTAATAACTGCACCTTGCCATGGAGCTTGCAAGTTGAGAGACAGGACTTTAAGGCATTATTGCGAAACTACTTTGAGCGCTTGCTAAAAATCAATTAATGTTTAGTTTATTGATTGAGTGTATGATTGAGTCTAATTTTTTCAAGACTATTTATGTGTTTGCTTGTATGATTGTATTGTAGCTTGTTTCTTGTCTTGCTACCTGAGTGTTGAGTAAAAGTTATATATATATATATATATATATATATATATATAAACAATTTTTCTAGCCTGCACAGTTATCGGCCAGATCTCAGCCTATCACAACGTTCCAAACTTTCCAGCATACTGCCTGCAAAGAGAGGTCCTGGACAAGTCGATATTTAGAACGTTGATTAGGACTTCCGGCAGCTACAAATCATTCGACGATGGATTCACTTATTTATTCGCTCACTACGGGTGGAATCGGGGAGTCTGGACATTGCAGGATAGTGATAGGACTTGGTGTTACGACGGCTGGGATACTGGCACTCAGATGATTTACCGTGGTGTTCCCATTCAAGAATACGTCGTAATAAATGCGAATCCTTCCAACGAGGAGTTGTACAAACTAGCTGTGGACAGCCAGACTAGAGGAAGAAGTAAGAAATAAGTATTTATTAAATTATGAATTAAAACTTCGTGAAATTGGTCAGATCAGTTAAGTTGTAATTTTCCTTTCTACCCTATTTTACAAATATGTTTTCCTTGGAGTATATATTTATTTTATTTAAAGTTCTTTTAAATATAAAATAAGACAACAAGGAGTTAATATCATAATATTTAAGTAAATTTGACAAATAATAGAAACTACTCTTGTCTTTTTTTTTTATATTGACATATAGTTCTGTTACAAAAAGTGCTAGGCAATGCAATTGAAAATTTTAGGTCTTTGTATTAGCCATTGAAATAACTTCAATAATTATATTTCCAAAGCCATTATAGTTTTGAATTTAAAAATAATATGTACCAACGAGAAATTTAATAATATAGGTGCTAAATGACTAAATATTTAGCAAGTCTTAGTAAATTTGAAATTCAGTCGACACCACTACCGTGAAAGAACACGTGACCTCCTTAGCTAGACATCATCTGTGGCTAATATTCATGCGATATTTATTCACCAAATTCATGGCAGTGAATATTTCTTCTCATTTTAGTATTATAAGCATCAGTCCTAAGCTCAATCCTTTGTTCAGTCCTCTTTATTTTCACATTCAAACTTCCAGGAAATGAACTCTTCCATTTGATGAATATTACATTTTGGACTTCGAAACCGTTTCAGCTTCTTAGCTAAAGCCTCTTATTTTCTGCTTTCATTTCGTTTTAGACTGTTTTGATGACAAAACATTCAAGGTTATCGTAGATGATTGTAGCACTATAATTGAGTAGTAATTTTTAATTGACGCTACTAAATAAGATCATTAGAATTATACTACCGAATTTACCAAACAATGAATTTTTTTGAAATAGATTAAAGTGTCGGTGCATAAACTGACCTAACTTGTTTAGTAATTACTCTCTCCTCAGAATTCAATATTCAATTTCTAACTCATTATCATCATCCTCCTCCTCCTCCTACCATGAATCCCAGGGAAACAACAAGAACAACTAACAACTCCTAACTCTAGCATAAAAATAGTCGTTATTATTCTCTAGTGTACACACTAGTTTTTATATAAAGAAACTAATCAAATGATATTTACGTCGCTATGTTGAACAATACTTATGTTGACCCAATGGCTATATTGAACAATACTTATGTTGACCCAATGGCTATATTGAACAATACTTATGTTGACCCAATCGATATGTTGAACAGAACAAACAAAACTTGAGAGGGATGTTTTAGTCTAGGGCTTGAGAATTATGCAGAATGATACTAAAGTATTAATCATACCAAGTGGTATATAACTATTCATCTGATTCGTTTCAGTTATCACTCTGTGTCATTCTAACACAACCGTCATAGCTCAGTTTCTATTCTACGCTCAGGATCTCGGGCTAACAAACGGAGACTACGTGTTCATGACCTTTGAGAGAAATTTCGAAGCCGTAAATCAGAGATTGAATGAACTGAGGACTATGAATGTGGACTTTGAGTATCGCAAGCAAGCTTTTTACGCTCTCAAACAAGTATTACATAAAGTCATATATTCAGCTCAACGAGCATATTTTAATTTCTACTTTCTACTACCTCAAACCGGTGATATTACGATATATCAAACCTTGATGCGAGAAAGCCCTGAAGCTGAGTAAGGCATAGGGTCCTGGTCATAAACAGAATCCACCAAGAGTAATGATATTTCAAAAGGAATGTTATAGCTAGATGATTTAAAGATCCACTCATATGTGGACATGAAAAGGAAAAAGGAAGATACACGAGAGTGGTGGGTTATATACCATCGACCTGCCAGTAAGCAGTGCACTAAGAGAGAGAGGGATTAAAATATGAACTCCCTTCCCTTCGGTTGGATTATTTCTAGCTTCCCTGAAACGTTTAAGCGTACATTCTTACAAGGTGATGATATGGTTTGAGTCACTGCTTTATGCCATAATTTAACAAAATTGTACACATTCGTCAGGGTTTTAATTACATAACTAATTATATTTCTTTCCAATACTATTACCAATAAATCAATGTCAGACAGATTTTTACTGACTAAATGGGGACACCGGATCTTGCTGGATGGTTCTCTAGTACTACATAATGTAATATCATAATGTTATGCAATTATTAGCATAGATTGTACATGTACTATCATAATTGGATGCACTGGTGCTATTTTAATCAGTTTCACTAGTGTAAGCCGGTGTATTATAACACCGTTTATACACCGTTAATAGCACGGTTTATTACATGTATATGTATAACACTGAGTAGAAAAGACTAGGAAGATAAAAAGTTTGTGATGATAAAAGTTGTTAAAGATAAAAGTGAGTTTGTATTGAAGTATTAAAACACTAGAAAGGTACTATGGCTCTTCTTAAGGTTTTGGATTTTTGCATAGATGACGTTTCAGGAAGAAAAGAGTCCGGATGGAGTAATATCATTCCTGAACGAAGTCAATCTAATGAGCAACAGTACGCCATGGACTTCTGATTCACCACCAGAAGCTCAGGTCTGCTATTCTTTCCTTCCAATTTAACTACTACCAATAATATACTGTTGGTTTATAGTTTTGTGTCTGTTGGAATTTCTGTACTGTAACTTTCTGCGGTTGTCTGATTGAACGAAAATATGCGAATATATTATTAATTTATAAGATTCATGTATGGAATACCGCGAAAGCGTGATTTGACTGTTATACAGTACACAATAATTGCAGGACACACAACATTATTGACTTAGATTTTTGATACCCAATGTGGTGACCAAACGTTAGCATTATGTCCTAAATATCGTATTTATTTAATTTCTCTGTTATATTTACATGATCAAAGATTGAACTGTATGATGCTTAACGTTTACTATGGTAAACGACGAATAAAACTATCGGACTCCCCTTACTTTAAAATAATTTATTTCATATGTAGGCAGACTACACGGCGCTCTACGTCTATGATTTTACCTACATGTACGCATTGCTAGCTGACCGAATTCTTACCAACGGATCAAACTACAGAAACGGAACTCTGATGTTTGATCTAGCAAGTCAAGTCAGCTTTACAGGTTCTTTAAGTGGTGTAATTCTTAATCCTCATAGTTTAACGGAGAGAATATATTAAAATGATATCTAGCGGAGAGAATATATTAAAATTATATATTCTCTATTTATGAAATATGTTATTTGAATATAATAATATTCAAGCCATTATTTTATAATAATTTAAGTACATGAAATATATGCATGATCATATCGAGCTAATAAACCACAGTATATATTTTGTACAATGCAATTATAAATATCTTTCTGTCTCATTTATGTTAAGCAAGAGGTGGCCAAATCGATGAGTTATCGCAAGTTGTTCGTCAACGAAACAGTAGGTGCCCTGTTCAGATCCTTGGCTTTCCTTGCCACTATCGAGCACGAAACTGACTTTAAAATTATCTGCAGACTTTATCTTTTAGTTTTAGTGTTCTTCTTAGCGCATGTCACACTCGTTCAATCGTCGTTCAGGCATCAGTTGACTGTTGACTGGTTAACGAGCTGCCGGTGAAAATAGTATGGCCGAGATTCTTTTAAATTTGAGCTGTGAAATTTTTAAATTGTGAAATTTTTTTTCTGTGAAATTTTGAAATTTCGCGAAATTCTGTGAAATTCTTTTTAAATTTGCTCTTTGACATTTAAAGAAATCATAAGGATATGTATCCCCTCTAATTCAAGCTTTATTTTGAATGCTTGATTAACACTATAAGAGGTCAATGACAATCTCACTTCGTAGTTTTTTATAGCTTTAGTCCCGCTTTTCTACAGGGTCAGCTACGGACAATGACTATTGAATATTTACAATTTTAAAAATAAGTGTCTACATATCTAATCGAAATGTTTTTCGATTAGATATGCACGGTAAATATTTCACGTTAAGGACTATTTTATTGAATTAATTAAAATATGACAATTAGTATAAAGGAAGGCATAGCGGCCCACCCATGAATAAGCAAAATCTCCCAAGAATAATGGTATATCAAAAAGGAATGTTTTAGGTGATTTAAAGATCTACTCCTATATCGTATGTGAACATGAAAATGGAAACGGAAGATAAAGATGAGTGGAAGCGTTATATACCATGGACTTGTAGA
Organism: Enchytraeus crypticus; assembly: GCA_905160935.1. Classification (NCBI taxonomy): domain Eukaryota; kingdom Metazoa; phylum Annelida; class Clitellata; order Enchytraeida; family Enchytraeidae; genus Enchytraeus; species Enchytraeus crypticus. The sequence continues at coordinate 2,285,431 of CAJHZI010000713.1, forward strand.
CAGACCATGAGTTTCCTCGTTTTCGAGTAAAGAAGCTGACGTTAACCTTAGCTTTACCAGCTTTGTTTTGTTTTTACTTGTAGACAATGTATTAAGAGAGATATACATTATTAATTTATAGTAGAAATGATTTGATAGAATCATCAAATTATATGCACTTCGTTTCCATATAATAGAACTGAAACTACTTCGAATCACAGCAATTTAGCTGGTTTTTCTGATAAAATTGTATTCCTGTGTAAATTCAGTAACTTCAGTAAGCCGTAAATATACATATATTTAGGTGAAACAGGTATAGTGAAGTTAAATGCAAACAGGGATCGCGTGCAGACGATGACACTATGGGGATTTGGACCTGATACACAAGAATACGTTCCTTACATCAGTATCGATGTCGAAACAAAAGAGGCTCGTCAAATCTTTCTTTGGTTTCGTTCAATTATTTAAAAATAAATAAAAATAATTTAATTAAATTTAAATTTAATTTATAATTTAATTTAAAACTAATAAAAATATAAAGTAAATAGAGAAAAATGTGGCATATAGTAGTATTTAAGAATGGGATTTCAAATTAGCACTGTTTGTAATTAAATAACGAATAGATAATAAATATTCGGGATACTTTTACTAAGACATGAGCAGTAAGGTATTCTGATGACATCCAAATTTACTAATTCATACTCCACTTAGTTAAGTAAATATGAAACGGATTGATGATCAACTCAATCCTATCTTCAGAACCTTTCGAAATAAATTACAATTTAACAATGTGTTTGTTTTAGTTTGCGAGCATAACTTTTTTTAAATTGCTTATCTTAATTGTATTAAGTTGGTTTGCAATTGTTACAAATTTAATGCAAAATACCAATGACCGATACGGACGTAATGAAATGTCTTATAATGGTAAGTATATTTTGCTCTAACTAATGGTTTTTACATTGCCATTGATAACCTTTCATAAAGACAGTATTTATGGCACAATGAAATGATATCGAAAAGCAAGTGGGAAATTGAGAAAATGAAAAAGGACGATCATAAATCTGACAATTTGCCATATTACTCATATTTATTGATTAGGTTATTGAACTAAGGAAAAACATGGAGTGGGGAGGAGGAAAGAAGACCCCACCTCGGGATTTCCCAGTATGTGGACTTAGGCAAGAGCTCTGTCCTAGCCAAGGTATCTTAGAAGTAAAATTTTTAACTACATAAATGCACAACAACAGCATGGAGAAATTTATCATAAATTTTCGATGTCTAAATGTATTAATTTATTTTATCACTTATTCGTAACTAAAATATTAAAGCACATCGATGCCACTTAACGTTGTTAACACACGATTCCGTTAGATATTTAATCCAGCATTCATTTATCTTCCTACATTTGCAAGTGTGCGATGCACATGTGCATGTAATTATCTCTCTGATCACAGTGATTAGCTAAAAAAGTTAATGCAACGATTTACTTGTACGTCATAATTATTATCAAAAATTCTATCAAATTACATGATGCTTCAAAATAGTGATAGCCAACATTTAAATATTAATGATTATACTATAGTATAATTTCCATTATTGTGTCCGGGACACTGAAGAATAGGCCAATCGTTAACTGCACATGTTGTACAATGAAGCAAAAGAGCAAAAAGTGAAGAATGCAACGGGAAGCCACATAATAAGCTGTAATTTTCGCAAGTCAATGACTACCTAAGGTACGGGTAAGAAAGAGTCTGTATTAAGTGCTCCTTATGGCCTGTGAAAACGAGCTCCGAGCAGGTTCTGGGTATGATTATGTATCTTGAATCTGCCATTTAGCTGAACACTTTTCAGAGAGATAGTACCAAACGAAGATAAAACTATGTTGTTTAGCGTTTAGGATATCTCAAACGTTAGTGTTGGGATCGTGCAATATATTTATATTTTTATAATTTGGTTTTAATTGGTAATTTCACATTCGCTTATGTGCATTGTTACCATATTTATTTTACAATACAGATTACGGATATCTCATCATAGCTATTTCAGTCACCGTCAGCGTCGTTGTTATCACCTCATTCATCGGTGGAGCTCTGCTGATAATCAGGTAAATTAACGTTATTTATTACAATATATTTTTAATCATTTACACTGCAATTGTGGTTTATTTGAAGAAGCGCGCGTAATTGAATAAGTTCATAGCCTATTATAAACTAATAGTCTTTTAGGTGATTATATTAATTTTACTTTTACTAATTAAGCTACCTGCGAATCGATGAAGCAAATTAGCAAGAAATGTTTTGGTCATTGGTTAATATTTACGAGAAGGTATTTATTTCCTTATTTGGAATATTTTCTGCATATTCAGCTTTACAATTTTCTGCATATACATGCTTTCGAAAGACACATACGCTTATTTAGAATATCTCTCTTAGTCATATAAAACAGTAAGGTGCGCACAAAAAATATGCCTTTAACAACATTAACAATATTTTAACCAAATCCAGATATTTCGCATTTAATTTTTTACTTTGTGTAGAAAAAGTAGTTACTATCTTACCACATTTTATACAAATATGTCAGACGAGACCAAAAAGGGCCAAAATTATTTATGTATTTTGAAAAAATTAACTGTTGTGGAAAGTGTTCGTTATCGCAGTCTTGTTAATATTGTTGACAGTTCACTTTCGAAATAACTTGAAATCTTTTTTTTTATCTGATAAAGATCTAGAAGGATGGAAATGAAGATAAAACAAATGATTTGGAAGATTGAATATGACGAATTGGATATTGCGGGCCCTTATGGATATAGTCGTGGAGTAAGAATCTCTACACAATATGATCTCTCTTTCCTTTTCTTTCTCCCTCTCTCTCTCTCTCAGTATATACAGTATATATATATATATATATATATATATATATATATATATATATATATATACATGTGTATATATATATATATATATTATACATAAGTATATATATACACTGTATATTTAAATACATTATATATATATATATATATATATATATATATATATATATATATATATATATATATATATATATATACAATCAGACAATTAAAATTAAAACGGTGGATTGATGGCATTGCTAATTTGCATTAAATTATATCTTCTCATAACTAACAACATTCTTAAGTATCCAATTAACAGAGTTTTACAATTAATAATGCCATTTTGAGAAAAAAATCAATCAACGACATAATCTCTAATTTCTTTAATCGTTAATAAAAATTTGACAAGAGGCATAATGGCTAGATCCTCATTAAAAAGTAAAAACTCTAATTAACCAATATTGCAATGATACTTTACGATTCAATTTATAAAATATCAGATGTCCAAAGTATTTTAGATATTTTGTGCTACGCATGTATATTTAAGCATATCTAAACTAAGCTGTAGTTTTAATATTATAGCCCCTCTGTTGCGCCATGATTGAGAATGTCAATACTAAACTGCTGGATTCATTATATATCTAGTGGTAAAATATAGAAATGCATAAATCTAGAAATTTATAAAATTCTACTGGACTCTATAGGCGGGTGAATTACTAATCATTAATTCTGAAAGTGCATATTTACTACAAACATCAGGCAGATACAAATAGGCCTATCTAGTAGTAGAAAATTAAAGAAATAAGCCAACTTTAACTTGCAAAGCTTAAATAGCCAGAGATCATAATGATTGCTAAAAGTATAAATCTTCATTTTTGGAATAAATCTGACAAAAAATAAGCCAAAATATGGCAGTTCCAGCTTATTATAGCAAATGGATATTCTGGTATGCTGCTCATACAATGCGATAGAGTAATTAAGGTAGTTTATGATTTATTGAAACATGCTAAATTTAAAATTATGGTTATAAAATATAGAATTTAGAGGACAGTACCTTCAATACTAGAAGCTCTCGAGTGTCAGTCATGAGTCACGTGACGTCTAACGAATGTGGGTCAGGAGAGTTGCTGGCTGTGTACAAGGGAGCGACTGTTCTCATTTCTCTCATGCCTCATCTATCAGTCGTTCATCTCAAAAGATCTGATCTTATACAACTAGCTTATGTTAGTACATAAAATCAATCAATCAAGCAATTAATACAAGGGAGCGACTGTTCTCATTTCTCTCATCCCTCATCTATCAGTCGTTCATCTCAACAGATCTGATCTTATACAACTAGCTTATGTTAGTATATCGATCGATAAATCAATCAATCCATCAATCAATCAACAATCAATCAATCAATCAATACAAGGGAGCGACTGTTCTCGTTTCTTTCAAGCCTCACCTGTCAGTCGTTCATTTCAACATATAAGATCCTATACAACTAGCTTGTGTAATATAGTACATTAAATCAATGAATAAATCAAATCAGGTAACCAATCAATCAATCAACATAAAATTAAATAGAAACGATCGTCTCTTCTAATTTTACATAATGCATCATCTATCAATCGTTCATCTCAACATTTCTGTTCATATACAACTATCTTCTGTTAGTACATTAAATCAATCAATCAAAGCGATTCATCAATGAACCTATCAATCACCTTAATTATTTATTTTTAAAAATAATGTAAAAATTGAGTTAATAAAATAATCGATAAATGAATCAATAAATTTATCAATCAAATAAATCTAACAGTTCATTAATCCTTCAATCAGCCAAACTGTTAATAAATGATATAGTTAATTAATAAACCTTACCAAACAAATCAAACAATCACTCAATTAGGTATTCTCACACTAAGGGTGACTGAACAATACTAAAAACCCATTCATTAGTAAATAAATTTACACTCAAAAATCAGTATTCAACAAAAAAATATTTGAAACTGTTCTATAGTTTGATTAAAATGTTTTGATAACTTATTAGTAATAATATATTTCCTAGATATACATTTATATTATTGTATGCCTATCCGTGTATTGAACATATTTTATCGTGACAGTCCGTGTACTAAACAGGTAGCACATTACATAAATATATGTAATTTATTTTTGAGGATGTTTGCATTGAAAAGATAATAAAATTGATACACTGTTTTGCATTTACAGTAAGGGATTCATTTGTAATGAGGAAAAACAGTATTAAAATAAGCCGTTTGTCGTGGAACACTCGGTTCTTATATGCAAATTACAGTTATAGAAAAACGCAATACCTTGGTTCCCGAAAATATTTACGAGTAATACATGTAAATATCATATTATTATATTAAATTAAAATAAGAATAAATTTTATTTAGAAAATATAATCTTAATATGCTTAATGAAAGTAAGAGGACAAAATATCAAACAAGTGGAATAAGTGGTATATTTAAGGTTACTTATCCATCAAAATTGGAAATGTGACAAGGAAATAAACAGAAGAATAACCATGGCTATGGAGGCATATAAAAGAATGTCAAAGATTTTCAGAAGCCATAAATTATCAAGTAATACCAAAATTGACTTATTCAATGCTATATTCAATCGCTATTGTTATATAGAAGTGAAGTTTGGGCTATCTCTTCTGTAATGGAATCGAAACTTGTGGCAACAGAGATGTGTTTCTATAGAAGAATGCTACGTATTCAATCTTTTATAGAACACGTTAAAAATGAAGATGTTCTATAAAGAAAGTCAACTTGTCGTGACCTTTTGAACCGAATCCGACGACAACAGATGAAGTTTTCCGGACATATTATGCTGAACAAAATAGTTGAAAATACTAATAATAGTGATAGGAAAAATAGAAGGAAAAAGATGCAAGGGTCGACAGCGGATGACGTTTATTAAGAGTCGTAGCAAATGGATGCAGTCAACTGAAACAGAGATGATCAGAGCAATAATGAACAGAGACATATCGAGGAATATTACCATGACCGCCCAGGCTAGGAACAGGCGCGACAATTAGAGGAGAAGAATCTCAATATACATATATAAATATAAATAGTTAATATATATATATATATATATATATATATATATATATATATATATATATATATAGTACTATATAGAAATATATATATATATATATATATATATATATATATATATATATATTTATAAATATATATATATATATATATATATACACATATATTTATATATGTGTGTATGATATATAAATTCATGTATACAGTATGTGCACATTTTTATTTCTCAGCTTAAGGAGCTATCTCATGAGAATATTCAGACATTTATTGGAGCATGTCTTGAACCTGGTCATGTTTTATATGTTCTACAAAGATGCAAACGGGGCTCATTGAGGGTAACTTGATTATATACACTGATTTATTGGATTTTTCTTTTTAGTTTAATAATATTTTATCAATTGGATGGGGCTTTTTATTTTGTTAGATACCAATTCAATATTTTGATGTTGATTTCATAACTTGTTGCATGAAACAAACACTTTATGATTAGGACTGATATCTAAAGTTTATAATCATTGAGTTTTATGATTTATTATTTTCATTAATGGTTTTTTCCATTGCTTAACAACATAAATTTATATTTATGGAGTGCATATTGCTAATAAATTTTATAACGCCGTAATGGATAACTATAAATGCTGCTTTTAGCTTCCTTACAATTCCCTCAAATGAGGTCCATTTAAATTGGAACAGAAGTCATACTGCTTTCCAACTTGAATTTTTCCATGCTGGTAACTCCGTATGTAATTCATGGAACACATACAACTGGAATGACCACTTGCGTCATCATGGTCCTCGATGAGCCCGCATGACAGGGGCACAGGACAATTTTTTTTTTGACGAAGCTGGACTTTGAATTCCCACCGGGGTGTATAAGCGTAATCTTGGCTCATAATAATTTTTCTCTAACAAATAGGCTTAAAAATGCTAGGGCCTAAAGTGATTCATATGTGATATTAAGCTCAAGGCAACATTAATACCTAGTTATTTATAGTTAGCGATGCTTTAAAATAAATGTGCAGATATATGTATGTATATATATATATATATATATATATATATATACATATATATACTGTATATATATATATATATATATATATATATTGATTCAGCAATATTATATAACAAAATCGATCGTTCAATATCAAAACAAGATTTTACCTATTTATTTGTTTGTATTTTATAGGATATCCTGGATGACGATGAATTTAGTTTGGATTACTTCTTTAGAATTTCCTTAATTCAGGATCTTGTTAATGTAAGTTAAAAGGATAATTTATGAATAATTTAAAATTTATTATGAATCAGAAATATTGCAAAATTTATGAAGTTGCTTAATATTTTTAAATACTAGAGCACAATAAGTTTTAATAATTGAGTTTTTCACAATATTACACACACTTTAGATTGGATACAAAGCAGGAATATACATGTAGATAGAGTCAAAGAGATTAAAGACAAATTCATGCAGATAAATAATTGTAACTATTTTATATGCTTATGTAAAGAACACAAAGATGCCAATTCAACAGAATTTTTCGTAATTTGTATTACAAAATTAATTTTTTGAATAATAGACTATAATCTGGTCTTTCCTAATAGAGTAATTGCTTTCAAAACAAAAAATACCAGAAAGTCTTCAGCTTTTATTAGTCGCAAAGTAATCATTAACCAATTATATCAATATGTTTAATGATTTTCTTTTGAATTAACTTTAATTTTATTAGTATTTTAACTTCCTTATTTTGTGTCCAAGTTCATACAAGTTTATTACAGCCACGTCAAGGAAGACTTACTTAATTTTATTACTACAATACGTTTATAATTAGTTTATTAATAATACTATAGATTATTTCTTTAGGGTATGACTTACCTGCACAAATCACAAATTCACTCACACGGGGATCTGAGCAGTATGACGTGTAGGGTGGACAACAGATGGTCCCTCAAGATCTCGTGTCCTATTCTGCCGTCATTTAAAGCTTCAACAAATGCAGACATTTTGTTAAATGTCAAGGCTGGAAATTTTGAAATTGAAATTGAGGAAGAGGAAGTGTTACAAGGATACAGAAACATGTTGTGGATCGCTCCAGAACTGCTCCGTATGAGCAACAGACCGGCACTTGGAACTCAAATGGGAGACGTCTACAGCTTTGCTATCATAGCGCAGGAGATCGCTTTCAGAGCGCAACCATTCTTTCTAGAAGATCTTGACTTGGGAAGTGTCAAAGGTAAACAATTGTAAACTATGTAATTAAAAATCTTTTATTGCTTGAAGTTATCCGGGCAACTCTGAAGATCAACTAATGAACTTCTAAGAAGTGTAGACGAAGACGGATTCGTGTGGACGTTTTTAGAACAACAGGCACTTTTATAAGCTATGAACTGATACATAGATATACGTGTAAATAGTGTCAGTCAAACCTACAATTTTGCTCTTCCTGCCGGACGTAGAATGTCTTAATAGCCTAGGGGTAACGTCATAAAGTTTTAAATAACAGATCCTGAGGTGAACTGAAACCTCGTGGGTTCAAATCCCAGCCGTGCTGATATAGAGTAAAATCTCTGACATTCACTGGACTGGTTAAACGGAAAATGGTCTAAATTGTCTAACGGTTTTAACAGGTGGTATTAAAAGTGATAAATATCAAAGCAATTGATCATTCATTTCACAATAGTCCGTGCTTCCTCTTTTACGCAGCCACTGCTAATCATGAAGCCAATGACGCCAATTATAAAACTCAATAGACTTTTCATTACCGACCTCTCCGTAGAATATCAAATGCCGCCGATGACCGACAGTGCCTCAGAGTGTATTCCACGTAATATTAGATATTAAAAACCATATTTAGTGGTAAATTAAATTGCGGTTTTAGGGAATCGGTGATAGATAAGATTAGCTATTATTTAAATGTGTACCTTTTTCAATGTCTGCAGAAACTTATTTGATTCAATGGCATCTTTCATTTGATCACCCAACCCGAACTAACGAAAATTAGACGGTAGTATTGAATTTTGTAGATGTGCATTTAACCTATACTTGTTAGAACGCTGGCAGAACAACGAGATAACATATAATTATTTAAATCGTGTATTGTATACGACTTTCGATCTCAGTTTTAAATACGATTATTATGCTACATGCTGCATATTATCGCAAGACTGCTAAATGTATTTTAAGATTTTAAGTTAAAACAAACATATTTTATATCAGTCATTATATTAACGAGCGCTTTACTATTGTGCAGGTACGATTGAGAAGATATTGAGGACACCTGATAATGGAGACTCAAGTCCCTATCGACCAGATTTTCCGAAATCTCCTAATGATATGTCAGAGCTGACTATGATTATTCATCAGTGCTGGAAAGAGTCTCCACAGGATCGTCTCAGCTTTGTGGACATCGGAAGAAAATTGAAGCATCTTAACAAGGGCAGGTAGGAATATCATATGAGCAATTTTTACAAACACTTGCCTGATCTTTATGTGATAAACTGATTTCATCCTTAGTAACGTTTGCTCATCTGACGTTAAGGGCTTAATGATGTGATTATTAATTAAGGTGCTTGTGGATATTATATATAGTTTAAGTTCTGATGACATAATGCTAACTAAGCTGCTTTGATTGCGCATACGTGGTAACGTTCCAATTTCCTGGACTGAAGGAAATAGGCCTGGCCACTGTTGGGTAGGCAAGGATAGTATGAGGGGAAGGGTGTATATCTGCCCAGGCGAGTCTAGCTGTGCAGTAAAATCAACACGTGAACATTAAGAATGTGTTTTAGAGAGTGGATAAATGTATAGAGCAGTTGTCATAAGGTTTTAGTGTTTTAATTTCAAATCCGTAGTAAGAACATAGGAAACTAACTAGAAACAGTAGAAACAGTAAGAACATATAACTAGTTTAGTCATATAGAGCTTAAAATTAATTTTCTTAGCAATTGTGGAGAAGGCAATTGAGTATTGGATATCGAATTGATTTTGTCTTGATTTTTGACGGATATTGTTCTTGATTTATCAATTAGTGTTTTGAAAATTAGTATTAATTATATTATTGAACTTTCGCGTTTATATAACGAATGTAATTTAGTTAAATTATGCAAGTTAATCATGATGTTATTTGGTGAAACGAAATGACTATGCACGCTAATTATGTAATTTAATTTTCTGTAGTAACACGGGATGAAGCTTAACTTAATTGATATTCATTCTAATAAATGTTCGTTCTCGCTAAGCTTAATTTCAGTTATTAATATAGACATATTTAGCAACGCAATCGAGGACTCTAGTATTTTTCCGGTATATTCCAAGTAGCTGATACCGTACTAAAATTATAATAGTAGAATACTTACTTCTCAATACCAGTACGTTTTCATGTGTCCTTTATCATAGAAAGGTGGATCTAATAGAGCACGTTCTGGAGAAACTTGAGAAATACGCCAACAACCTGGAGTCGATTGTGGAGCAGAGAACATCAGAGCTGGTGGAGGAGAAAAAGAAAACTGATTTGTTACTACATAGAATGCTACCATCGTGAGTAGCTTTGTATTGTAATGTATGAAATAAGATAATAGTAATTCCTTTTCTATAATTTCCATCATGTCTGGACTGATTTGTGGATTTTGGAATTTGCACAGTTTTGGAAGTTCTTCCTTGCTCGCCGGCTTAGGTTTGTCTCAACAATTCTCAATGTCGTCATGAACGACAGTAATACTCTAATTGTTAATATTATTATTATCATTTTGTTTTTTGTTTTTAATCTGTATATTACAATTTTAGTTAACAAAAAACTGTCTATGTATAAATATTATTATTATTATTATTAAACGTTGCTGATCGCAGCAGCGGATGACATTGCCCTGAATCCACAACTTTTGGCTCCAGCAGCGCCCATCTCCACTTCATCTGCTATCGATCTACCACGACAGTGACTCCCCAGAACAGGCTTTGATGAGGCAGTTGTGAGAACTCTGCTGGAAGAACCGCTTTTAGAAATCATCGACCCTGAAATCTGGATAGCTGTTCCTAGATAATTTTGGGAGCGAGTATCCGATTGATTAGAGTTCTGATTTGTAAAACCCGATGAGCTCTGCCTCTACGCCTCAGCCTGCCCTGAGGCCAACATCTGGTTCAGCCTTTGACCCTAATGCTGTGGCCCTGGTGAGAGGGACCACTGGGAGACAGAGGCCATTCTAGCCTCGAGTTTCTTATTTTTCTCGCTGATGGTCAGCGCAGAAAACTCTTGTAGACCTATTCTCAGGCTCTATGGACGCACTCTAGGAGGAGGAGGGGAGTATTAAGAGGCAGGGACGTAGGACGCATCTCTTCTCTTTTAGACGGGCTGTGTTCAACCCGTTGACGATCACCCTAGTGCTCACGTGCTGCTCTAGTGCCCGCTTGTCACCAGTCGGCACCTGAGGTTGAGACTGCGTGGACTGAACCCCCGATTTGATTTGAGTTTTTGGGGGTATAGGTCGGGCACTATTATTATTATTATTATTATTATTCTTTTTTTTACCCCGGCGTAAAGAACCTGGGGTTTGATAAAAACGTTTCGAGCAATACGTGCTGAATCGCCGCCCGGCTACTCGAGGTCATCAATCGGCTTAAAGAATTGTTGAAGCAGACTGCATTAAATCTTTGCAAAGTCATGGAAAGCCTTTACCAAAGAAAAGATGTCTCTCGCTTATCGCCGGTTTGCTCTGCAATAAGTCTGCCTATGCCATTAATAAAGTCAACTCCTTCGGGATTCATCGGGCCCATGGTTTCAATGGCCACCGGAACAACTTCATATCCTAAGGACAGATCACGGTATTTATCCAACTTCCTAGAGGCGGCATGAACAGCAGCACCACCGGCTGTGACCGGCTGCTTATTATTATTATTATTATTATTATTATTATTACTATTATTATTATTATTATAAGTGTTGAATCAACGTCATTCGTTTTCTAAAAGCAGTGCTGAGGCAATTCGTGTACTAATAATAATAATATTTATTATTATTATTATGGGGTGAATCGATTTGTGGTGACATGTGATGGGGGACCTAATAATAATAATAATTATTATTATTATTAAAATTTATTATATTTTTTTAAATATTATTATTATTTTTTATAATTTTTATTATTACCCCGGTGTAAAGAACCTGGGGTTTGATAAAAACGATTCAAGCAATACGTTCTGATTCGCCGCCCGGCTACTCGAGGTCATCAATCGGCTTAAAAGAATTGTTGAAACATGCTGCATGAAATCTTTACAAAGTCATTATTATTATTATTATTATTATTATTATTATTATTACTATTATTATTATTATTAGTATTAATACTATTATTATTATTATTATTATACTAAATTGAGCCGATACATGGTATATCTGTAGTCATATGTGCTGTGGGAACGTCCCTGAAATCATCCTCGGATGAGAAAACGGACGTTAAACCTTTGTTATTATTATTAATGTTATTATTATTATTAGTTTTATTAGTTTTATTTTTATTTTTATGATTATTACTGATAATGTCCTTTCTTTTGCTAAATATCCTATTGCGTACTTACATATAATATTTAGGCCCTAAATGCATTGCAATTGTCAGCAATTGTTTTAAATTAATAGATTCTCGTTATTTATTGAATGCAATATATTCATTTTTTGCAGTCAATAATAATTAATTTTTAATTACTAATTCTTTCAACATCGACATTTTCTATCACTTAGTTTTTAGTTTTCTTTTATGTTTCTTAGTATTTCTAAATATTGTCCAAAATGTGTCTCTGTAATTGTCTATAGGACTATAGCGGATGCACTAAAGTTAGGAAGAACAATTCCACCAGAATTATTTTCCAGTGTTACCATCTACTTCTCAGACATAGCAGGCTTCACTTCTCTCTCGTCAGAGTCGACTCCTATGCAGGTCGTAGATCTACTCAATGATCTCTATGGAACATTCGACGACACCATCTCTAGACATGATGTTTACAAGGTTAGTCAATCAATCAATCTTCACATCTCTATCGTCAGAGTCGACTCCTATGCAGGTCGTAGATCTACTCAATGACCTCTATGGAACATTCGACGATACCATCTCTAGATATGATGTCTATAAGGTTAGTTAATCAATCAATCAATCAATCTTCACATCTCTCTCCTCAGAGTCGACTCCTATGCAGATCGTCGATCTGCTCAATGATCTCTATGGAACATTCGACGATACAATCTCTAGACATGATGTCTACAAGGTTAGTCATTTTACTTTTCTCTGAAGCAATCTCTCTCGATCTCTCTCCAGTGGTTCAGCCAAGTGGCAGGTTCAATATAATTATACCTACTCATATGATGCTTTATCTTCGCTCTAAAGGAGCACCCCGTCGATCAACGAATTAGTCCGTTAATGTGAGACTTGCCTTATCCACACCTTAATGAATCCTCTAGACTGGAAATAATATATCTTTTGAGGTGATTTCCAGTTGCCTTCTGCAGTTCTTGCTCCGTCGCCTCTTACAACGGGTGCTATTTATGGGTGGTCTATTTTACAGTGTCAGACACAACGCGGTTTTTAGTCCCCAATATTAGTCAATAGCAAAGATTAAATCTATCAAATCACGACTTCGTTTTTAATTGATTACATGTAGTAATAAGAGTAATAAACTCCAATATTTTCTAGAGCAGTGTCATGGCCGATTACTGGTCTTCTAGGCATCTTTTAAGGTTGCTGGCAGGTCTAATCCTTTCCGAAATTACTTAAATATTTACTAAGAGTATCGCCAAATTGAAGCAATGTCTGATATATGGATAACAGTCCATGGGCTCAAGTAGATATCCATCGTTTCTTCAATGGCGTTGGCCTTGAATTCAAGACACTCGCATCCTTGGCAAACATGCATTACCGTTACGCCATATCCCTCATGTTCTTCTCTTAGAATCTATCTAATATTTTTAATGATCTCAATATTTCCTTACAGTATAGATGAACCAGAACAAATCGAAAACTTGTATGTAATTCATATGTTATAAATGACAAAAATGACTAATCGAGTTCAATATTTGTTATTTTAATATTAATATTCATAACATCAAATAGGTTACGTTATATAAAATTGATATTTTGGTTAGGTGATTATATAATTATTCGTTAAATTCTACATATAACTACAAATAGGCCTAACACTGCAATTTAATGCAGAGACTAATGTCCAACAATGAATTTAATTATTATAAAAGAGCAAGAACTTTAAATGCTAAAAAGGCTAAAGCCAGCGTTAACGGCAGTTTCATCCTAGGAAACGCATAAGACGTCATATGTTTCATCTCTCGAAGAGATTTGAATTATTTCATAAGGAAATGCTATCGTTGCCGCCACTGGACCATCCCACTATCAGAGCTATATTGTAATACACATATCTGCTTAATCTTATAACTAATTAATAGAGTGCAAACTTATATTGAGAAATTCATGTATAATTCTAAATTTACAAGCTATTACTCATATAATCGTAGGTGGAGACGATAGGAGACGCCTACATGGTGGTAAGTGGACTACCGGTACAGAACGGTGGTAGACATATCGTGGAGATATGTAACATGGCACTGGATCTACTCAGTGAGGCGTCCGTCTTTAAGATCCGTCATAAACCTGAAGCAGCTCTCAGAGTCAGGATTGGTATCCACACCGGACCCTGTGCTGCAGGTGTGGTAGGACACACGATGCCTCGCTACTGTTTGTTTGGAGACACCGTCAACGTCGCCTCCAGGATGGAATCTACTGGAGAAGGTAGTCATGCGAATTTTTCGTAATAATAACGTTTAGCTGAAGGAATGAATAAAAATGATATTTCTTTCCCACCCATGTTTTACAGTCCTAATTTATATAAGTTGATTTGAGATAATGTTAAGTCGTTAAGTAAATGTTACATAAATATAAATATTTTCATGGGAAAATATGTGTCTTCAAAATAACTGTATTTAATTTGCATTAAATATTATATGACACTTCAAAGAGCCCTAAAGTGATGATATAACACTTATCTAGATATTTAATCGTGTATACTTTAATATGATGTACCTGTATATTGTATTGGATGCTTAATTCAATTTTACAAGTATGTACAGTATATCTTTATAATCTTTATATTTCAATCTTCATTACATCTTTTTCACTCTCTAATTTACATTGATACTCATTCTTAAATGTGGGTTTAATGTCAAGGTCAGACATCCGTAGGGCCTCTCTTGAAGACGTCAGTTATACAGGTGAATCGCTGTACACAGATTATTGAATGTCCTATATTTTATTCTCTGGTCAGCTCTACTGGTAATTGATTGCAGGACCTCATAAACAGCCAGTAAAGCTTCATGTTATTACGTAGCGCGCTGACACACTGAGCAATTGAGAAAGTAAAATGTATACCCATTGAAATTCTTTGCATATTTATAAACGCTCGAGAAAAACCGAGTTGTCGCTGAAGTTATCTAAATAAACAGTAGAACTTAAAAGTATATCATCGGTTTCAATTAAAACTCACGTCTAGCAAACATTCTGATACAGGATAGTGCGATAAAACTTATTTGCCCACATACCGATAAATCAGGCTATGGCGTCTTCATAACTTAATGTCTTTAACAATTATTTGCCTGTATACTTTCGGGAACAGAAGTATATTTATATTGCTAGAATTGAGGTAGAATGCACTGATGTAACTTTGCGATATGTTCAATCTATACTGCTCTAGTATGACTCTTTGTATTTCAAGATAAGATGAAAAAATTAGCAATTGATGGTCTTTTCTGTAATTCATTGATTAAACTAAGTGTTGCACGCAAAAATAATAGATTGACAACGGACTAAGAATAAGCTAGCCCTATGATCAATCAATATGAAAACTTTTGATAATTGGTTTGTATCATTTAGAATTACAACAGATACGTAACTGTATCCCTTGAGGTACTGAAGCAGTCGTTTAATTTAATGTATAGACTTGATTTTCTAAGAATTTCTCAAATCTCTACATTTAACGTAATTTTGGTTAAAGAAGATGAAATGTGATCTTGAATTAATAGAGATGTAATTTTATGATTTTAGCTTCAATGATACACATGAGTGCCGCAGCACACGAAGCTCTCAGCTCGTTTCCAGGATACAAGTTGGAATTACGAGGTGAAACTTTTGTTAAGGTAACTGTTAAAATTATGTATAGGTCTAACATTGCACATTATCTGTAATTATGATGTTTGGCAATTATGATGTAAATTAACCCACGAGAATACATTTCTTTTAGAATCAGTCTTATATATATATGATTAGGTTTTTTATATTTATTTTGAATCTTTTTAAAGTTTGTATTTCGCTGGATGTGTCCGGATTTCCCGTGTTGTTCCGGGAAATAATAATAAATATTGAAGAATTAGCCAACCAGTGACTGCACGTGTCGTAGAAGGTGACTAAACCACTATGATCCATACCAACGTCAGTAAGGGCAATCGGTTGGTGAGCGCCTAGGCTCCAGAAATTGCTTCACAAATTTGGAAAAGTCTCAAGTAGGCTGAGGATATGATGGAGGACAGAGACGGTTTGAGATATTCTATTTTTATCCCGAATCTAGTTAATCTGGGATTCGGGAGAAGATGATGATGATTTTTTAAGTTTGTATTTTTTATGTATACATTCATGATGGGTGGTCTATATTTTATAACTTCTTTGACGGCATAGTGTGTGTTATTGCATATTTGAGTATTTTTTAATAAACATAGTTCTCTCTCTTTCTCTCTCTCTCTCTCGCTCATAAAATTGCTCTACATTATCATTAGCAATACTCTCTGAGCTGTTCATTCGTCTAAAATTTACTTTCGTCAAATCATGCGGACTTGAGTATTTAGTTTAGTATTTAGTTTCTTGCCTTATTTTCGTCTGTATTCAGTTTTGATTTTGTTTTTGTTAATTAGTGATTCTAATAGCAGTATATGTATTTTAACTCTGTTCAATAAAATATATTTACAATTTGAAATCGATTGAAAATATAACTTGACCGAATTGTCTGATTTTAGCATAATTTTAATATAGATTTATAGATTTATAGATTTAATATGTTGAGTGATTGTCCTTTTGATTGATTCATAACTTTAGCAACTTTATATATATTATATTTTCCTATAGGGTAAAGGAAATCTGAATACCTATTGGCTGAAGGGAAGAGAATAAACATTGTTGCAAAAGAAGTTGCTGGAATACGATTTGGGTTGACTTAAAGTTAAATTTATTAAAGTATTGCAAAAATAGAAAGCAATATTTGTTAGAAAAACATAATAATTAATGCTCGCTTTGAGATTTAATAAGAATTAATTAGACTCTATCAAGCCCAATCACCAGCAATATTATTTTAACATACGCAGGCTACTTTTTCATTTTTATTACTTTTTGAGCTTGTGGGAAAAGTAAGGGGTTTAAGCTCCCTTACCAATCACCACAGAACTGAAGAAATTTCTTCAATGATTGCAGGATTCTTGTGAAATATTTAAGATATTGCAAATGTTGACCGTTTATTGTAGAATTTTACAGTTTCAAGTGGACAAAATCAAAAATATGACGTGACTCTTATGTTTTCTTAAGTGACTTTCTTCGGATTTCATCCATTTAAAGCTACATGTAACTTGACTGACGCTATATGACTGGTGTTCATTATAATTCCCTATTACAAGAAAAAGGCTATGAATCAAAGTAAAACATTAGTATCGTCGATTCCTCTCGCGCTTTATTATTAGAGTATTATTCAAACAAATTTGTGGGATACATATTTAAATTCATCCTGAACAAATGCTTAAATGATTAAATTAAAATGCAAAAGTTTAAATTTAAATTCAATTTTGTCTTTGTTTAATTGAAGAAACTAGCTAAAATAGATTAGATTTAGATAAAATAGATTAGCCTAGGATTAGAACTGCGAACCTTTACCGCCTGCTTATTAGGCAAGCCTTCTGAAAATTCTCATGTAGAATGTAGAATGAAAATAAGCGCAGCCCTGTTCCTCGTCCCTGACATATCATTGAATAAAAAAGCTAGCTAGAAAAGCTAATGTTAACGTCAGTTTTTCACTCGAAAGCGATGTCAGTGATGGGCGAGCCCAGGATTTGAACCGGCATTTACTGATCCGCGGTCGAGTATCTTACCAACATCGCCACTGGCTCCAGCCAATAAGGAAAAGGACTTAAAAGCCGTATTATTACTATCATTATTCCATAAACATTAAATAATAAATAGATAAAAAATATGAAATTGTCAACATAAATAACAATCTAAAGAATTCAGAGAGTAATGGATATGATGGATATGATGAACTTCCAGTTATAGTTCAGAAGGAGACAATGGAAAATATTGCTGACCCATTGACTGATATCATTAATCAGACTATTGCCTACATTGATGTATCTAAATAAAACGAAATTACATGCTAGTAACACGCAAAGAAAATGCAACTTATGACAAAAAAGGATTCATAATAGGCCTGTTCAATACTGCTCTAGTATAATTTCATAACCTGCTGTGATTTTGGGACTGAATTTCGCAGGTAGAAACAGAGACTATTGTTATCAAAGCAAAACAATTGCCTCTCTCTAGCCCCCAAAATTCAGCTCCTCTCTGAATGTAATATTACAAATGTATGAACCAAATATCTGCTGATAACGCTTATTTCTTCCATTCCATGATATGCACTATTATACAAACCAAGCTTTGAGAGGATCGCTCTATATATCTCATTCCCGTCTTATTTCTCTCAATCAATCTCCCTCCCTATCTCTTTATGGCTCTATCTCTCTTCCTCTCTCTTTTGCCCTCTCTTTTGCTCTCTCTCTCTCTCTCTCTTTAGCTATCTCTCTGTATAATTACTTTTTATATACAATATATTTCACAAATATAAAAAATAGCGAAAACCTTCGTATGGACCGAGCTATAATATGTGAAACATGGCTCTAATGGAAGGAAGATATCATGAAGCTAGGAGCATTTAAAATGTGGATATGGATAGAAAAGGAAAGGATTGCTGCACTGAAAAGGTTACAAATGAGGAAGTTTTGGAGAGAGATGGTACAAAGAGACAAACGATAAATACATTGCGAAATAGGAAGAAAAGTTAGCTAGGGCACATTCAAAGGGGTGAAAGTCTACTCGAAGAGGTCATAGAACATAGAATGGAAGGAAAAAGAGGCAGAGGCAGGCCGAGATTAGGAATGTTAGATGATTTAAAGATCCACTCATATGTCGACATGAAGAGGAAAGCGGAAGACAGAGAAGAGTGGAGGTTTTATATTCCATGGACCTGCAAGTAGGCAGTGAACTAAGAGAGAGATATTAAGTACTGTATATTGTATTATGTATAATATATTTTATTACTTTTATATTATATTTTGTATATTATATTTTATATAATATAAATTATAAATTATATATTATGTATTATGTTTTATATACTATGTGTTATGTATTATATACTATATAGTTTATTATTTATAGGCCTATATACCTACAGTACATACAGTATACATGTATATATACAGTACATGTATATACGCATATATATATATATATATATATATATATATATATATATATATATATACATATAGACTGGGGCAAAAAATAATAATCCCCTAGCGAAATCTCAATTACTTTAAGAAAACTCAAAATATCTTTACGAAATTTACGCAGCTTCTAGGGGTGGAATTTCTGCGTATATACTGCTAATTTGATGAAAATGTTTTCATTAGTTACGAAATTAAAGCATTTCTACGAGAAAAGTACTAAAATCAATTTTAACAAGGCTCTTCGAAATGTCAGTCGTTCCTTTTAAAGAAAATAACGACCCAGAAAAGGGCCGTTTACTTAAGTGGTGGAGTTTAAGCTTGCCCTACCTTGTCAGCTACTCCAATAAAAGATGCTTAAAATTCGTTCTTCTATTAAAATTATTCCTAAATTTTGAACAAAATATCCGGTACTTTTGTTTAAAAAAGCCTTATTAAAATTTATTTTAACATTTTTTCGATAAAACGCTGTATGTTTGTTACTTCTGAATATATTTTCACCAAATTTGCAGGATATGTGTAGAAATTCCTCCTCTGGAAGCTCCGTAGATTTTGAAAAACTGTTTTGAGTTTTGTCCAAGTTATTAAAACTTTTGGTAAAAAAGCCTTGTTAAAACTGATTTTGCACTTTTTTCGTAGAAACGCTGTAATATTTTTCTTGCTCAATAGATTTTTATCAAATTTGCAGGATACACGCAGAAATTCCTCCCCTAGAAGCTCCGTAAATTTCGTAGAGAAATTTTGAGTTTTCTTAAAGTTATTGAGATTTCGCTAGGGGATTTTTGTTTTGCCCCAGTCTGTATATATATAATAGCGAGGCATCGTGTGTCCTACCACACCTGCAGCACAGGGTCCGGTGGATACCAATCCTGACTCTGAGAGCTGCTTCAGGTTTATGACGGATCTTAAAGACGGACGCCTCACTGAGTAGATCCAGTGCCATGTTACATATCTTCAGAATGTCTCATCCTCCGCCCAGTACTGGAATATTACTTACCACTACACGGGTGCCTCAGATCATTTCTACCTGCATGAGATGGGTTATCATACAAAATACAATTATATATTTCTTACGTATTGCGCTGTCTAGTGGGAAATCAATGACATCAGTCCAAGAAGTATAACTAATCGTGATTATATCAAATCGAATACTGAAAAATCATCAGTTCTGAATAATAAAATACAAGAGCTAAGGGGATGGCATGCGGCTTAAATCCAAATATGATGCATTATAAAATATACAAATTTGCAAATACCTAATGTTTTGTCAAAAACCTGTGTCAAAGTAAACAAAAAGCTTTAAGACCGGACGCATGGGGCATCCTATTACAGTAGATTACTGTATGAAACAATAACATAACGTATTCTGCAGTAGATCATATGCTATTCTATTGTAAATTAGATGTTGTCTTTAATTTAGAAAAATCTTTAGTTTTCTTTAAAAAAATTCATCGACGATTATCTCAAACGACATTGATAAATCTCTGGAAGTGGAGAACTAGCGTTCGTCCTGTCAGCCTTTCATCTCACATTGTTGACACTTTGAAAAGTGCATTCTGCTGAGCAGTCACTGTGGTCACTGGAAGGATAGTCAAACATTTAAAGAAAAGACTTATTATACTATACTGAAAGTCTAACAAAACAACGAGGATAGATAATTAAGGTTTATTACAAGACCGTTACCTTTAAAACTTGAATACAGTAATGAAAGTTGGCAGTTCGCAAGATGAGCATCTCGTCTAGAGCATTTAGACTTATAAATTAGCTTCTGCTCCATTAAATAATCAATATAAATAGGAGCTGAGCTCTGTGTTTTAGAAAATATAATGCATATGACTTACGATTGTACTGCTGGTGTTTAAATATCCATTCATTTGAACCACAAGCAATATTTTAAAAATAGATTTTCAAAGCTTACTTGATTTTGTCCCATAACACGTGAGTCAATTTTTTGACTACTGTCTGAAATAGACTATCAGTGTTAAAACATACATACTAACTAAACTGCATGGTCTCAGTTTATGCTATTAATTCTGCAGATACTAATAATTCATAGGACCTATTAGTCATGAAATCGGAAAAATGTTTTTTCATATATTAAGAGGAAGATTATGAAAATATCACGTTATCAGAACTGATACCGATATTTTCGAGTATAGTAAAAAATCCCTACCTATTTCTAAAAAAATACTAATACCATATCTTATAATTATATTACAACATATAGAATTCAATTTAAAAAATTTGAAATTAAGGTTAAATGAAATTAATTAAATTGGCTATTTGGCTTACAAATTATTCTAACTTGTGTGTTTATTGAAAACCGAAAATTCTAACCTTTGGCAGTTTGGCATACCTATCGTGGTACCCAGGACTTCTAATTGAGATGTTGTGGTCAGCATGACGTTATGTTGAACCAGCTATTGATATACGACCCAGTGTAGTCGGTGAAATATTCTCGGCAATATACGGTTCTTCGAAAATAACCTAAGCCACATCCTAGCATAATATTTTAACGGGTAGACGAAGTAACCTAGAGTCGCAGGACAATACATTTATTACCTTCGTCCTAGGTTTAAAAGTTAATGATTGATTCTGAAGATATGATTCGGAATATCCTCCAGCATCACAAATGAAAATGTGCCCAAGTTTCTCGGTTTCTGTATCCAGAGTAGTGTTTGATGATAAATCAATGTCAGCGACCTGTTGATGAATATTCGAAACTATTAAAATGCTTTCAATTCGAAGTAAGTCAGATTTTTTCCGTAGAACCGTAGGTGTTATGCATAAAAACGAATTACTGTGAAATATAGGTTCAAATTGAAGAGCATTTGAGGATGGATTTTGGATGAAAAAGTTATCTTCTTAAATGTTACAAATGGAAACGGATCATATTTGGCACACTTAAGTAAACAACTACAGTGGGAGACATACGCCTGAGAAGAAGCAAATTTTATCATCTATAGTGGATTATATCGTATTAAATAGACCGAGACAAAGTCTTTTTTTGTTCGCATAGTTACACACTTACATAGGAAAAGATATCAGATTTGATATAAAAAATTTGAACTTGTGAAATATATCGTTAAAATGTGTAAATTATTGTGTATCAATGAATTATTGGTTAATTAATTCAACCAGAAGTTTACACCCTGTGTCCAGGATTTCTCATGTGATCAACAATTCGAAATCGAATTTCTTTAACACTAAAACAGAATTAAAAGTTTGTCATTATTAATTTTAAATATCATAACATCAAAATTATGAAAATCAATCAGATTTTTAAGTTATGACTTGACAGGTAAATGATTGCAAAGTCTAGCTCTGCAGGTCAAGTGTTTAGTATTATTCGTCCAGCTCTACTGTCATCATACTTACTACTGCTTACATTATATTGTTAATAATTTGTTGTACATGTATACAAGTGCTCATGCGTTAAGCTAAATCATAAAGTTAAATGTAATGTTAGATGAAATTCACATCATCGGCTAGAAATTATTTTCGTTTGCTAATAGCATCTGCAATAACAATTATTGTTATACAATTGTCAATGTGAAACTTCCACAGTTCAACAACCTACAAGTAGTGCCTAGGCTTACCTTTCAGTTGAAGATAGTTTTTACGCTGATTCTCAACGAACTGTAGGAGATACTGGTTTTCTGTTTCATCAATTGCAGTGTTGGTGAAGTTTTGAATCAGTGCTACCCATTGCCCAAGCTCTGAGCGGTCATTGGCTTAACATACATGTCGGTGACGTGTAACAACTAATTAGTCCAGTCAGTCACGGTTTGGACTAAAGAAGAGAAAGGTATACAGAGGGAGAGAGAGAGAGAGAGAGAGAGAGAGAGTGAGAGAGAGAGTGAGAGATAGAACGAGAACGACAAAGCGAAACCACGAGAGAGATAGCGAGAGGGAGAGCGGGGGAGAGAGATTGAGAAACCTGAAATATTTCATCAAAATCTAAGACTCGTCACTAAAGACATGAAATTAGATATAAACTACAGCAGTGAAAATTCTAACAGTTTTATGACATTTATATTCAATTGATTGTATCAAATTAATTATTTTGTGAAAAATTATAATCAATATCAAATTATACATTCTCACAAAATTCAAATTAACTTATATTCGTAAATTCATATAGGTCTAAAATAATACTAAAATTGATGTTGCCTGTAATTATAGATACCACTTCTTTAGCTGTATGAAAGAAAATATCTGTATAATAAAAAATACAATTTTTAGACTGCAATAAAATAATATCTAACCCTATTGTAGAAAACTTTCTCATTATCTTACTCTATTTCATACTTTCTTCGCTGCAATGTTGAACGTCACGAAAAGTTTTATAGCGCTGTTGACACACAAGTTCAACGTAATGAGAGTTTTACTAATCTTAATAATGATCGAAGGAGTTTCGAGCATAGAGCTAAAAATCGGATATATAACGTCAGAATTCAACCACGGGGCGGTCAGATGGGCGTTACAACAAGCTCAGAAGGATGGACTATTGACAGGATATAACTTCAGGTTTGATAGTATCTGTAAGTTGTGGTAGTGTATAAATAGATTAAAATTTGAGATAAACGTTTAAAGCCATAAGCTACCGTAAATTCTGACACAAATTTTGCAAGTAATTGAAACATACCTGTATATATATATATATATATATATATATATATATATATATATACATGTATATCAGTAATTAGGTACATAAACGAACAATTTGACTGAAGCTACCTTAAATATCCTGAGCTCTGAACTACATTAAGATGAATATTAGCTAATAAAAAGCAGCTCAAATCTTAGCTAAAACAAATATTCCATTACATTACTAAGTACATCGTTGACAACCACAGAATTGATTTTTTTCTAAATTATTCAAAATTCAAAATTATTCTAAATTATGCAGGCGTATGAGCACAATATATACACTACATATTGTAACTTTCGCATTAATGTTTGCAGTTAAAATAAAAGTTTTGTTCCTAATTTGAAACATAACACTCTAAATAAATTCCATTCAATTCAAAGCAAATGGTAACAAAATATATATCGCAATGTAGACTAATCTTTAGTTTTCAAATGTGAGTTGTATAGTACTTTCTTAATTACTCTAGTCTCGTATGTCTATTGGCTGATCTTTTTCTTTCTATACGTTTTGAAATGCACTATGAAAGGTCATGAAAATGCCACCTGGATCGGGATACGAATAGACCTTGTCCACTCCTCTGTCCCATGCCAGCTCATCAGTCTATCTCCTACACTCCCTTCGATTCGTTTTATTAAACTCGCGGAACTCATATTAACAAATAAAATTTAAGAATTTTGATATTTACACACTTTTCAATAATATTACATGCTATTTATCTATTTATGTTAGAAAGACACAAATACAAAGATAGTGAAAACTTTGGTTTGGACCACGTTATTTTATGGATGTGAAACATGAACCTAAATGGAAGGAAGATATTAGGAAACTAGAGGAATTGGACAATATTGGACATGTGGATATGGAGTACAACAGAAAGGATTTACTGGACTCAAAAGGTTACAAATGAAGAAGTTCTTGAGAGATTTCGTAGAGATAGACATATGCTAAACGTACTAAGAAATAAGAAGAATAGTTAGACATGACACATCCTAAGGGTGGAAGGTCTATTAATAGAGATCATAGGAAGTAGAATGGAAGGAAAAAGAGGCAGAGAAAGGCCGATATTATGTATGTTAGATAATTTAAAGACCCACTCATATGTAGACATGAAGCAGAAAGCGGAAGACAGAGAAGAGTGGATGCGTTACATACCAAGGACCTGCCAGTAGGCAGTGCACTAAGAGAGACAGAGTGAGAGACAAAAATCTATTATTGTTTGTAAGAACTAAAAATAATTTAGACAAAATTTACTTTATATTTTTGTTCATTATTTCAGTGATGCACTAAAAACAATTTAACAATTTTTTAGATAATTTTGTTTTGTTTTAATTATATTACTTAATTGTTCCACTATACGAATATTGTCACAAATTTGCCTAGCAATAAAGACTTCAATAATGACCAGACGCTTAAGAGTGAAAACTATTAAAAATATTTCTAAAAACAAATTAGCTAAGTTAATATTGATTAGGATCATGATTCATTCGTTCATTTTTTCGTTCAATATTCGTATAATGGAACATAAAGTCACCCCCAAAATTGACTAATTATCTGATTATTGATAGATCACTGATTAGTACAAACTTTTCCTCCATTGCTTGAGCAACCGTGTAAATTATATTTAACATGAATTTTTGCCGTAAATCAAGTTATATTATTATAATTATTATTGAGGAGACTGACGTTTACATTAGCCTTACCTTACATTATATTATATTTTATTTTTTACAATTCTTAAAACACTTTTCAAAATATTGTTTTCTATAACAATCACAACTCCTCACTAAATTATTGTTTGATATTGGATTGATATTGTATCTGTACTATTTATGAACTACACAGTACTATCACAATTCCTCTTGTTTCTTCCGGGTTGTAGAAGAAAAGATCAGGCGGTGACTGACGTGTCGTAGAAAACCGCTAAAGTTCAAATATCCAAATCAGCGTCAAAAAGGGCATTCAGTTTATGAGTGCCTAGGATCCAGAAATTTCGACAACATCTTCTAAAAAGAATGAATAAATTATATTATTGGAGATCGACTGATCATATGGTATTGAACAGAGCGGAGTGGCCAAGATCTAACCCTATCCCGACCTCTATTAAACCAGGAATAGGCATACATGGAAGATGATTATGACATTGTTTTCACACCCATATTTTTGCTCTCAAAAATTAATTAGTTTTGAAAATATTAAATATCTTATAAAGCCGTTACTCGTTTATGCTTTTTTGACATGAATAACATAAATTTAACAAGTTTGTGCCTTTAAATCACATGTTCAAGTCATTTCCAGGATGTATAAGTTAATAACTGTGATTATGTATGAGATATGCATTTCTATGCAATTAGAATACTTTAGCAACTTCGTCAATTTAAGAGATTTAAAATAATATTAGGACTAATTTTAGAATCATTTAATCTTCATCACCAATGGTCTAGATTTGCATCATGAGGTTACAAAAAGAATTGAATCATATGTGATCACTTAATAGTTAGGCTCTTGTGCGTTTTTCTTTAAATAGATAGATCGTATTTTGAGGTATGTGTAGTTGCAAGTAAAAAGATGTCCTTATAGAAAATGTTGAATAGCTTCTTATCATATGTCTGTTTGTAACGTAATAGTTTAAGATCATTTCTGAAAGCATTTATCTGGCATTAATTTCACTGAAAGCTTTCATGGAATGTAGTTCTTTGCTATATTTGACGTAAAAATCGATTTATGCCCATTCTTTGCTCACTTGCTCTTTTTATTTACTAAATATCTCAATCGGAAATGTTAGTAAATATACTGTAATTATTGGTATTAAAAAGGGATCATTTGACCTTCTTGTTAATTAAATATTTAACGCGGTAACTGTTCCAAATGTCTTCATTCAATCGAATGTATAAAACTCAAAAGAAACATACATTGTGCTTCATTTTTGGAAGCTTCAGGAAGGTCGTAAGTTTGTTCGGGAATGTCGTAAGATAGCTAGGGTAGGTCGTAAGTAATTCATGAAGGTCGTAAAGTAGTTCAGGTAGATAAAGTTGGTTCGTTACAGGCGTTTTTAATTGTCTAACATCTGGTAATTTCCGACTCAAAGTACTGTATCTTTCATTTTTCATAACTCTAAAAAGCTAGAGCTCTTTAATGTAGAGGACATAAATGCTTTGATCTTAGCTTCTGTAAAAAGTGCTTATGATTTAAAGTCATCATTGGGCCTGCGTCTGTGTATGTCCCAGTCAAAAAAGTTACGCTTCTATTAGTCAATATGGTGGACTCGGTTTACCGATTACTGAAGTATACTGAAAGTATACTGATACATATATATATATATATATATATATATATATATATATATATATATATATAGTAATAATATTAATAATATTGACAATGTAATACCAATATTAATAAAGTAATAATAATAACAATTATGATAATCATCACTTTGCAAAGGTTTAATGCAGTCTGCTTCAGAAATTCTTTTAGCCGATAGATGACCTCGAGTAGCCGGGCTGCGATTCAGCACGTATTGCTCGAATTGTTTTTATCAATCCTCGGGTTCTTTACACCCGGGGCAATAAAAATACTACTACTAGTACTACTACTAGTATTATTATTATATTATATATAGTATAAATATTATATTGTATATTATTTTATAATGAAGTATATTGGAGTATATTGATCCTAGAGGTATAGATTTCTAACATACGATAAGTGAGAGTTCAGATAATGCCAACTGAGATTCCAAGAGTAGTGTGCAAATTGCATTAAACAATAGATCAATAAAATATCTAACCAACACTATAATTTAGTCTTTCACTGTTTATCGAGCAAAAACAGGGTCTTCAATAGAGATGGTTTAACTCGATTTATTCACCATTTATTTTTATTCAATTTAAAAATAACGCGTAGATTAGGATCAGGAAATGTCATTGACATTTGCGTGACAAACAAACATATCCCCATGCGGAAATTATTTTAAATGGTATTTAGCGGTGTCATATTTGGAAGAGCCAGTGTATTAGAACTTTCACGGTGCTACGAGTGGTTCGACTTGTAATATATAAATATTTATACGTGACGTGATCGCTTGTTTCCTGATAATTTATGGTACACATAAATACAACCGATTGGTATTATTATTAGTATTAGATTATTAATATTAGATTATTAGTATTAGATTATTATTATTAGATTATAAGTATTTCAATAACAGATTCATCATCATCATCATCATCCTCCCTGAAGCCCAGTTTAATCAGGGTCGAGATACAAATAGACTGTCGCAAATCCTCTCTGTCCTTCACCACACCACCAGTCAATCCCCTATTTGAGACTTTTTCCATTCGTTTGATTTTAGTAGCTATTTCTGGAGCCTATGCGCCCACCAACCGAATGCCCTTTCTGACGATGGTATGGATTTTAGTGCTTTAGTCGCCTTCTACGACACGTGCAATCACCAGTTGCTCAATTCTTAAAACAATTCGGACACAACACGTGAAAATTAATATCTTTATTGCAATAACAGATTACCCTTTTAAATATTCTAACTAAGATTTTCTGATGTTTTAGCTTTTATTACAAAAACGACTTATGTGACAACCTATACGCCTCGTCTGCTGTGTTGGACCTGATTGATAAAGATCAGGTGGACGTGATCCTTGGGCCAGTCTGCTCAAAGAGTAAGACCTCATCCATCTATATCCTTTCTTAATGCAACGCTTAGTTTAACGACGCTTTAGAGTCTCGAACGTTAGTCAATGAATGATCAGTCGTTGTATTTGAACCTATTATTTGATTATAGTTGTAATTATTTGACTGTAGCCAGTAGCGAAGTCAGTAAGACTCTCTACCGCGGATCAGTATGTGCTGGGTCAAATCCTGGGCTCTCCTGTCACTAACATGGCTTTCGAGAGAGGAAACTGTCGTTAACCTTAGCTTTACCAGCTTTAACCATACATTTTTAATCAGCGGTCGGTCAACTTACGAACGCGATATAGGGTCAGATCTTTCGGTTCGTACTTTCGTATGGACGATTGTATTCTTTTCTATACTGAACTGTTCTGCTAACAAAGAGTTTGCTGAACGTATAGTAAGAGGCGATTGAGAGCGGGACTATGAGTTGAAAATACTCATCATATAATGTACAATTATAATAAAAATATAGAAATAAAGATTGATATATAATAATTTTTATTCTTTTTGTGAATTAGTTTCAGCGGCCCCTATGTCAAATAGATAAATTCGAATCGACGTAACTGTAATCTCTAATCAGATTCTAGTCTCGTATTTATAATGCTTGATGAATAATTGGATATTCAATCTGAATACATGTATTTGCACTTATCTTAAATATTTTTCTAGCCTGCACAGTCATCGGTCAGATTGCAGCCTACTACAACGTCGCAACCTTTCCAGCCTACTGCCTACAAAGAGAGGCCTTGGACAAGTCTATCTTCAGAACTTTGATTAGGACTTCCGGCAGCTACACATCATTCGATGACGGATTCACGTATTTGTTCGCTCACTACGGGTGGACTCGAGGAGTTTGGTGGCTACAGGGTAGTGATACTACCTGGTGCTATGACTGCTGGTATACTGCCACTCAGATGATTCACCGTGGTGTTCCCGTTCAAGAGTACGGCGTAATAAATGAGCAGCCTTCCAACGAGGAGCTGTACAAACTAGCTGTGGACAGCCAGACTAGAGGAAGAAGTACTGAATATATATATTTATTAAACTAACCATTAAATTGATAATAATTTAACGTCCGGTTCTTCGCCATAAGACAATGTCAGAGACGTCTCTTGCTGACTCTACACCAACGGGCGCCAAAGCACCACACGACGACGGCTGAGTACAGAGAGACCACAAGAGGAAAACTAGCAAATTACAAATTTATGATGATGGAGAAAATAAAAATCAGTTCTTTTCGCCTCGTCTTATATTAAAGATAATTATATTATAGTAGTTTTACAAATTGTATAATTTTAAGTTCTTCAAAATTTAAACTTAGATACAATGCTAAAAAAGACTTATATTGCATTTCATTAAAATAATATCAAAGGTTAAATTTAGCAGAACGTTAATTTTAATATATTTTTTACTGTTGCAAAAAAGTTACTTTTTACAATATTGCGATTGAGGCCATGCAGCTTCCTTTATCATGGACCATAATTTATTCAAGTGTGGTTCGAGCATAGGCATTTGGTTTTCTGAAACCCTCCACTGTCTGGCCTTTAGATGATATCAAAGTAGTCGATTGATTGTATGATTACCAACGATTTAATTGTATATAAAGTATAATTGTTGTTGTTGAACTTGAGTTATGACTTAACCACTGAAATAGTTGTTGCTTTAGTGTTGAAACCAGCAAGATGGCGCTAATCTCTGTATTAGTAGCCTCTATTTCAGATCAATTTCGTGAACTGCTAGTGTTGATAGGACTGACCTTTTTAAAGCCAATTAGGCCTACTAATCTCAAGTGATTTGGCTGTGATTATGTTTCCTGCTATATTACGGAATTGTGTGTATCTCTGGACTTAATGAACCTGTATGAAACTTTGTATTGGAATGTGATTCTGAAATAGAAGTAAACCTTAACTCTCATTTTTGATTCGATTTATTCTTTCAGTTTTAACGATATGTCATTCCAACACAACCGTCATAGCCCAGTTTCTATTCTACGCTCAGGATCTCGGGCTAACAAACGGAGATTTCGTGTTCATGACCTTTGAGAGAAATTTCGAAGCTGTAAATCAGAGATTGGATGAACTGAGGAGGATGAATGTGGACTTTGAGTATCGCAAGCAGGCTTTCTACGCTCTCAAACAGGTGCTATATCAAGTAGTGACCATGGTCATTGCTCTTTTGCTTGAAATAAACATACATGTAGTTGAAATATAGGAAGTCTTGCAAGGTTGATGGTATCGTTTTGTTTATAATTCAGCCAAGGTTGGTCAAACGTTGGCTTATTCGTTATGATTCTAATTAATTTTTTTATAATTCTGATATTAAACTAATTCGTTATAAGTTTAATTAAATGAGTTGTTTTCTTATTCCTATTACATTAACAGGAAGAGATGTTCGGGTATCTGACTTCATTGTTGCAGAATGTTTGAATGTTTGCTGCTGTCATGGGTTGCACTATCATTTTAGTTGCACTATCATAGTCGGGTTTACTATCATAAGCAAGTAGCCTATACTCTATCAGCCTAATGTACTGTATAAATGGAGTACAATATCTTAGTGTAGTGTATTGAAATAACGGGGTGCATCATCATAATATGATGGTAAACTATAATAATGGGCTGCATTATCATGATATCATGGATTATAGTAAAGTGGCATGCGTACTATACACTATTAATGGCTCAATGCATTAAGCATTTGATTGTGGTCTAGATGACGTTTCAGAAAGAAAAGAGTCCGGATGAAATAAATTCATTCCTCAAGGAAGTCAATGTAATGAGCAACATTACTCCATGGACTTCTGATTCACCACCTCAAGCGCCGGTCTGCTATATCTTAACCACGCCTACTTTGATTACTATGCATATTAGAGGTCTCTAATGTTATAAACTTCATGTATAAAATAAGTCGAAGCATGATTAATCGTTTGTACATTACCCGTGGTTAGAGAGAAAATAATGCTACTATTTCATATTATTGTGGCGTTAAATTGTCATCGAGTTACTATTATGTTGTAATTACGTATCTATTTACTTTCTCTGTTCAGCGTGGTCAAAAAAAGGATATTTTGTTACTCCGTTTTAGCAATAATAGATGAACGGTGTCATATACACCCTATCTATATGCCAATCGGTATATTACTTGAACCTTCTACATGAATTATAACCCTAAGATACATTTTTAAATTATGATTATCTAAATTCCATTCACTCATGTTCACTGCATATGGGATAAAATTTGCATCGATATCCTTCCAGATTAACTTTTTAACATTATATTTGCACGAGGTCGAACAGAAATTCTGATGCATTCAATAGCTTAACGATTTTCTTTGTGATTTAACAGCTGTTACAATACTTCGTATTTACTCAAGTAAACGAATGGTCAAATTAGGCCTACTGTAATATAATTAAACAAGAACTTAAATATTTTTAGGCAGACTACACTGCGCTCTACGTCTATGATTTGACCTACATGTACGCAATACTTGCCGATCGACTTCTTTTCAATGGAGACAACTATAGAAACGGGACTCTGATGTTTGATCTTGCGAATCAAGTCAGCTTTACAGGTCCTTAAAATTATATATATTTTAATTATTTTGTTACGACAAAATTATATTATCATTTAAAGGACTAATAGTGATTTTCTTTATACTATTTCTATATACATTTCGAAAAAGCTAAATACAGTGCAGCTCTAAAAGAATTTGAGTAAAATATAACTCGGCTAATTTGATTGCGAAAATTTCAAGATACAGTAAATCTAGCTCATACTTGCCACGACCTCTTCTTTCATACCCAACCATATCAGCCAGACATCAAACGTTCTGCACGATATTTTAAACATAAAATTAATACAACTGCTTCAAATGGCAGAAATTAAGCCGTTTATCCTGATAAAACATTATTCAGGTTTACGTTCATAGCTTCATTCATTAGTCTGTAAATATACGTATGTAGGTGAAACAGGTGAAGTGAAGTTAAATGCAAACAGAGATCGCGTGCAGACGATGACACTGTGGGGATTTGGACCTGATACACAAGAATATGTTCCTTACATCAATATAGATGTTGAAACAAAAGAGGTTCGTCAAGTATTTCTTTAGGCTCTTTTGGGAATCGAAATTAAACAGCATACAGTATTAGAAACTAGATCATTTAAATTTTAGAGGCAGAGCACATAGTGATATCATAAAATATTTAATATAATTGAGTTTAAATCGAACAGTTAATGGAGAATAAATTAGGCCTAATTGACATTAGCTTAATACGATAAGTAATAACGGTACCTAAATTGACTAGTTCGTATTCTACACGTTGCAGATATTAAATATGAAAAGGGGTGATGGTTCTCCTAAATCGAATAATTTCAGTACTAATAATTTTAAAAATAATTTCTCTATCTATCAATAGCTCAACATAAGTTATAAATTAAAAATATATCAAAAAACGGTTAACGTTATTTTCCTCATACAATGATGATGTCAGAGATGTCACCATCACGCGACACTACATATCGATTCACGCAATTCATTTAAAAATATGTGCTGAAAAGAAAGAAAATAGATCAAAAACGTGCTTGTACAGTGATCAAAAATCAGTCAGGTAAGATTGATTTAAATCTATGATGGAAAGCGATGTGCTTTCAACCAAGATTAAATCTATTACGAAGTTCAGGAGGCAGATAATTCCATTTGTGGGAGCTGACCAACAAAATGCGGGTCTACCTAACGAGGGGAGAATATTTGGCACATCGAGCAGGACGACATCAGAAGAACGAAGCTCGTAGAAGGTTTTATGAGATTAAGAGGCCAAAGAGTTTAGAAATTTTCACATAGAAAACTCTTTTGAACGCTAGCAGAGCAATATGTATGTGCATTACTTTTCTAGCATATATTTTATACAATTTGCAAAATAATTTTATCAAAATGCATTTAATAAATTACAAATGGAATGCAAAAAATAATTCTGGAAGCATAAATATAAAATATTATATAACGACAAGTATCTTACTGCATTAATCTAGCTTATACTTTATTTTCTAGGCGCCTGTGTTTGTTGTAGTACTCTATAGATATTTTGTGTTCTATTATTTGCATTGATCTACCACTCCTTATGGTATAATAAATAGTCATGCATGTATATTAACTACTGACATAACGGTAAGTCCAAAAACTAATCACAACATACACTGAAGATAACATTACCTGCACCTTGAAATGATATAGAGAAGCACATGGAAATTATAAAATTCTAAAGAAAATAACAAATAGTTGCTTTTGTCTAGCAATTATATTATATAACTGACATTTTTCGATTAGGTTATTGAACTAAGACAAAACATGGAGTGGGGAGGAGGTAAGAAAACCCCACCACGGGATTTTCCAGTGTGTGGACTTAGACAAGAGCTCTGTCCAAATCAAGGTAACGTCGAAGTTAATGTTACATTGCATAATTATCATACAACGTATTTGAAGAAATTATCCTAAATTTTCGATGTTTCAGTATACTGATAAATTTTCTCACACGTTTGTGATTAATAGATTAAAACATTTCGATGCCACATGACGTTTTTGTCATACAAGCCTGCTAGATAATTTAGTCCAGCATACATTTGTCCATCCTTCAGATGCAAATGTCCAATATAATGTACTCCCTGATAATGGTGACAGATTGGAACGCTAACAGAACGAAGAGACTTTAATTTATATCAAAAACGTCGCTTCAATTGCATAAAATTACATTTCATTATCGATAAGGTTCTATAGGTTGTATCGATTATTTTATCCATAAAAATTACAGCCTACATTTAGTTATGTTAAACCATAGTTTTCTACGAATATGAAACTATTTCGCTTAGACTTCAGGACATCTGAAAAGTCCAGTTTACCGACCCTTCCCTATTTATAAGCTTATCTTTAATTGCTAATTTGAATTTTCCACTAATTTACACTGTTACCATACTTATTTAATATAGATTACAGATATCTCATCATAGCAATTTCAGTTACTGTCAGTGTCGTTATCATCGCCACTTTCTTTGCTGGAGCTTTTCTAATAATCAGGTAAACTAAATTTATTTATTTTGAAAAGTATTATAGTCGCTGATACCGAAATAGACTATAGTTAACTGGAGAAGCTCGTATAATTTGCCATTGTATGTATCTATCATAATAGGCACGTGCAATTCACTTAGATGATCATATTAACTACAAAGCATTTAATTCAACAACATTCGGAATGAGGGAGCAACTTAGAAAGATTTTATTAACCCTTGACTCAATTTATTTTCAAGAAAGTAGGTGGACTCTTGTTAACAACGTATCTCAATTTCCCCTGTATTGCATACTTTTATACATACATGTACATGTATATGCTTCCGACAGACACATGCATATTTTTAGCATATCTTTACTTTTAATAAAATTAAATATACATGGCGCACATAAAAACATAGATATGTAGCAACATTGCTGTTTCTTTTACCAAATCTTTATATTTCGCATTGAAATTTTCTTGATACGTAGAAAATGATTTTGCTACTATTAGTTTGCAAGGTTATTTATAAATATATTAGACAGGCTATAGTTTATGCTATGATACAAAGGAATTAAATTTTCTTTTTAGCAGTGCATTAGGCCTCTAATTACGCTTAATATTAGTTGTTTCTTGAAATCTAAATTAGCTTCTGTTAAAGCCAAGTGCCAAAAATTAACCTTAATATTATAAAAGCAAGTTAACACCAAATCCATTTAGATGTTGTTACATCCAATTCATGTGGAAAATTAGAGGGACTTGAAGCCAATTATTAAAACACAACCCGATTGAGGATCATTTCAACAAGCCATATGAGAGTGTTTCATAGATTCATAGAATGATAACTACAACTCTGCTGTACGGAATTTTGGACCATGGGGTGCATTGGCGTAAGACAAATCTGTTAAAGCTAATATTGACGTCAGTTTCCTCGCTCGAAGGCGATGTCAGTGACGGGTGAGCCTAGGAGTTGAATTCCGCATATACGGAGAAATACAAATGAAGAGACATGCTCTCTCTATTTTCTTATACCATTCACTATGGTATACCATTAACCATGGTATGGACAATGGATAATACTATGCACATTTCTGCCCAACATTAGCCAAACACGAGCATTAAACTACAGTTGTGCTTAAGAATGATACAAATAGTTTATTGTGCTTACAATTATACAGTCCATGATTGTAGATTCTTCAATTACTAACTTGATATCTTTGGTTGTTTGAGATAGATCGAGACGAATAGAAATGAATATAAGACAAATGATATGGAAAATTGAATACGACGAACTTCACATAACGGGTGGCTATAGTCGTGCAGTATGGAACTCTATACAATATGTTTTCTCTATGCATGTATATCGCTATCTCAGTCTCTTTAGCATGTGTATTTCCAAAGAACATATATTGAAGCTAATTTCTTCGTTTTAAGATTGTTACTTTTATAAATCGGCTATTTTAGATTTCTTCCTTGATTAGTCATTATTTTCAAGTTTGTGCTAGTTAGTTTAGTTTACAATCCTCTTTAGCAGTTTCGAAACACTTTTGTAGCTTTAAATAATTCATGTGATCAAATTACAGAAACAGTTTTTTGCAATTATTAAAAATAACGACCTCTTGTAATTGAGAAATAACCTTCTACCATAATAAATGAATCAATCAATTAGAAATTAACGATACATTAATCTGTGTATAGGCCTACTATGCTTGCAAATTTCATCTTTGAATATTCGTTTACAGTCCAACGCTCCCATTTTGGAATATGGAAGTTATTGCATATTACTCAACTATTCTAACGCATAACTATTTAATTATGATGGAAGGCTATTACGATTGGATAAAACGTTCTAAAAATATATAACTTGTTAAGGGCTTGTTCCAATTTTTAAGTTTACAGAAACAAAATCTGACGCATTTTTCAATTTGTTTATTTTTATTTTCTAAAAATTAATTTAATAATAAATAATTTTTGTAAAATTGTAATTTTTGCATTATTTTATTGCTGATTATGTGCTTTTGGAAATACTGAAGTAAAAGGTATTGTATATAGTCTACTTTAAAAGATATTCTTCAAAACATGTTATGTTCCCAAAATAGGAACGTTGGACTGTGTATAAGCAATTTACTGGTATATCTTTTACTACTTTTTGCAGCTAAGCTGATTGCTAAAGCATGTCTGTGACGGGTGAGTCTATGATTTGAACACCAAAATTCCTGATCCGTAAACGGATAACATACCTATTTACCACTTTCTCCTGTCATGAAATTACAATTATTTATTTATTGCTGGTTTATTGCGATGGTTTATCAACAGATTATTACTGATTAGAGTGATTATGTATTATAGCTGTACACAAGGACGGATTATTCAGGGTTGTAAACTGAGCAGGCTCTTTGATAGGTTGACGATTTTAATTGGTTACTTCTTGAGGGGCTTGAATTGTTTGACAGCTTGTTAACTTAATTAACAATAACGCCTAACTGCCTTGGTTACTAAGCAGTGAATAAAGGAAATACGAAAGAATTCGTCCCGTGGGATTCTCTAGTGACGAATCAAAAAGACCAATTAAGTTTACTGGGTTTCTCCAGTGAAGCCGTGAACCAGCTGTCTAGCTGAGATTCTTGTATAGCAGAATTTTGTATAACATGAAGAAATTTAGATATATTCCTTTAATCATGTAAAGCCATTCGGGGGGGGGGGGGGAGGTTGCTTGATAACAGGGGTGTGTCTGCAGGGTATACAAGGGTTTGATTGTTGGAAGTTGTCCACCAGCCAGCTTGCCAAGTAGTTCATTTCGACAATTTCTTCACAAGTCATCAACTTATGTCTGATCTCAGTGACAAAGATTTTAGGGCATGTGGCACTGTGAATGATAACAGGTGCAACAAGTGGCCTTTCATGACCATACCTCAAAGGCCAAAAGAAGAAGACCAACCCAGGCCGCTTTGACTACAGATCTGATGTACGGTGGAACGACAATTCTGTAGTCACTTTTGCCAGCAATCATCTAGACGTTACACCAGTACATTCAGCGACAAGGAGGGTAAAGGGTGTGAAGGAAACTAAAGTAGCACTGCCTGACCTCATCCGAAAGTACAACGAAGGAATGGGTAGGGTTGATGTGTTAGATAGGATGCTGGCTTCGTATCGGTCACGGCTCCGTTCTAAGAAGTGGTGGTGGGATCTGTTTAGCAACGGCCTAAACATGGCAATAGTTGTGCTTTCAGGTTTTATCAATATCTGCATCCTGACAGCACACTTACTCCCGTCCGGTTTAGAAGAACAGTGACGATGGCACTGTTGAGGTTACAGCAGGCACTCATACGACTTGGTGGCCCAACAGCTCTTACACCCAGCGACATCCGATATTATGGAGTGAACCACCATTTGAAATGCGCCAGTCAAGGAAGATGCACTTTTTGTATGACCAATACTCGCATGCAGTGTGTGAAATGCAAGAAGCACCTGCATAAACTCTGTTTTGGGCTGTACCACACTAGGCCATAATAATCAGCCAGTTGCGTAGCAGTAGCGCTGTTATTGGACATGTAGTACGCTACACAACTATAAGGCATCCTGACTACAGACTGTAATTAGAGAACAAATGATAGTGTTGATATTATTATTTTATTATAGGATATTTTGTAAGAATGTTTAGATATAATGTAGCTAGAGAAAAAGACATATTAGACTGGCATATATTGAACATTGATATAGATAGGGAATACGACTCATTTGATCGGGATTTTTGTAAGAAAGGTTGATGTTTCATGTTTTCTATTACTCAACTCTTAAATTTGAGAAATTTGTACAAATATTTCAAGCTATATTAACATTGTATCAATGAACGCGTCGTTGCCTATGTACAGTCCAACATTCCCGTTTTGGGAACATAAAAATTTTCACATAAAATGTAAAAAAATTGTCAAGATGTTTACAGATATTATGTTATGGGAGCTGTTATGGGAGCCCAAATTGTGTAACATATCCAAATATTAGCCATATATGTTAACTCTGTCTATGTCCCGACTGTAAACGGATATACATGTACCAGCATGGCTATATTTGTGCAGATGTCTAATTTCTGTTTTATGTTTTGCTATACTATATATTTTGTATTGGTCTGTATAAGACTAAATCTAGAAAGGCACGTACGGCGTGTTGTGGAGACTCTTTACAAGTACTGGAAAATGGATTCTATTTGTGAATGCAACATTTAAAAATTGTGCATGCTTTTAGATGAATATAAAATATGTGAATGCAACATTTACAAATTACGCCTATGTTGTCATTTGGATGAATACATAGCAAGCAATCGCAGTGAAATTAGTAGATAGCTACAACTTTGCAATGTTAATTTATTTTTAAAATAATTCGTCTTTTAACGATCTACTTAAACATCAAATTAACAGAGCAGCAAATTTAATAATGCCATTTTGAGAATTTAATTCTATCGACAAAAATTTCTAATTTAATTAATCATTATCGAAAATTCAGCAAGAGGCATAATGATAAGATTCTTATTAAATTGTAGACCTAAAGCGATAATCAATTCGTATTGCAATTATAGTTTAGGATTCAATTTCTAATATTTGTAATTTTCAGATTCCTAAGGAATCTCGTCTATTTGAGCCAATGCAAGTCTATTTAAAATATATACTTAGATGTTCATTTTATAAAATATTTCATGACAAAATATGGAAGTGTCTGAATCTCGAATTGTACAAAGTTCTATCAGATTCGATACGTGAACGGGTTACTATTTATTAACTCTAAAAGTAGCACTTTCACTACCAACATTAGATTGATATCTACTAGGCCTAATTGAAAGTTAAAGTAATCAATCAACTTAAACTTGCAAAACAAAATGATCCAGATTTCGTTAGAATACCAAAAATGTCAAATCCATTTTTAGAAAAACCTGAAATCATTTAAGCTGAAAAATGTTCCCACTTATTGTAGACCATGAATAATTTTAGTATCAGGTTACAGTTAAAGAATGATGCAGTAATTAATGTAGTTTATGATTAAAAATTGAAGCTTGTTGAATTTAATTATTGTTATAAACTTGTAGTCTTTGAAGGATAGTGCAAGCAATACTAGAAGCTCTCGAGTGTCAGTCATGAGTCACGTGACATCTAACGAATGCGGGTCAGGAGAGTTTTTGGCTGTGTACAAGGGAGCGACTGTTATCATTTCTCTCATGCCTCATCTATCAGTCGTACATCTCAACAGATCTGATCTTATACAACTAGCTAATGTTAGAACATCAAATCGATTAATCGATCAATCAATCAACCAATAACCATTCAATACAAGGGAACGATTATTCTGGTTTCTCTCAGGCCTCAACATCAAATCAATCAATCGATCAATCAATCATCCAATCAATAAACCATTCCACTTAATCTCTCTCACTTAGTGCACTGCTTTCTTACACGTCAGTGGTATATAACGTCTCCACTTTTCTCTGTTTTCCGCTTTCCTTTTAATATCGATGTATGGGTGGATCTTTAATTCATCTAACATTTTTAATATCTGCCTGCGTCTTCCTCTATTTCCTTCCATTCTGCCTTCTATAACCTCTATAAGTAAACTTACCCCCCTTAGAATATGTCCTATCCAACTCTTCGACCTATTTCTTAATACATTTATCAACTGTCTACCAGTACCAACTCTCTACAGAACTTCCTCACTTGCAACCTTTTGAGTCCAGCTTATCCTTTCCATTCTACTCCATCTCCACATCTTCAATGCCTTTAGTTTCCTGATATCTTCCTTACTTAAGGTCCATCTTTGAAATAAATATAGTAGGGTGGTCCAAACCATAGTTTTCACTATCTTTATAATTGTATCCTTCTTTATATATTTAGTTAAAAGTTCTTTAATATACTCGAAGGCATATTTTGCTTGTATTATCCTACTTATAGTTAGTGATAATATGATAGTATATTTACTTAACAATGCATATATATATATATATATAATATATATATATATATATATATATATATATATGTATATATATATATATATATTATATATATATATTATATATATATATATATATATATATATATATATACATATATGTATACATATATACATGTATATACATATACTATATTAGGGTAGTCCATCTATAATGGTGATTTTTAAAAAATATTTTTTAGCTTTCTCTAACCCTTCATTTGGTTTCATTAGGCCCAAAAAAACAAAAATGAAAAAGAAAACTAAATCAGACAAAATTTAGAACTTGCCCAACTGACTTTAAGATTTGCATTATATTCTGCATTTGTTTAGCTTGACTTTTTTGCAAGTTTCAGTAATAATGAAATAATATTATTATTATCATTTTTATTACAAAAAAATAACTAAGGCTATTGACACAGATACTTTGGATGAATGAGGGTTGTGAGACCAAATAAGAGGGTTATTTGTTAATACAACTGTCTCCAATACTGGGGTGCAAGGTGGAGTTTTCGTCGGACAGGAAACTGAATTCGGGCGATGGAACTCTACTGTTGAACATTGCCTGTCAGGATCATATTACTGACCTAATGTTGGAATAAATGTTCCGATCAATCGCATTTCAAAATCTCCAAACAT
Source organism: Enchytraeus crypticus (assembly GCA_905160935.1). NCBI lineage: Eukaryota > Metazoa > Annelida > Clitellata > Enchytraeida > Enchytraeidae > Enchytraeus > Enchytraeus crypticus. The sequence continues at coordinate 2,326,914 of CAJHZI010000713.1, forward strand.
GGAAAGTTTCATGCATTTTCGTGAATATTGGTCTCGAAATAATAAAGCTGCCTTCCGCCCTTCACAGATGACGAGAACAGAGCAATGACAGTGGATCCGTGGAAGGACGACGTTTTACATTTAGCAATGGAACATCAGGAAGAGTGCCAAACACGTAGGCCTAATGATTACCAGGAACTACTGGAACTAGTCATAATCATCCTATGATCAACTCCTCCATACAGAGTACATTTCTGTTACCTGGGATCGCTTCATCGAGTCAGCTGGATTGCGAGAGCGGTTTACTCGCTTGAGATGTGGCGATTTAAGAGTGCATACTTCCTAGAGCTGCGGTTCAGTGGATCATGCGGATCATTACCTTATAGCAATGAGAAAATTTGAAGAATGTTTGCCTATTTGCTACCTTCATCTATGTCCGCTCTTGGGTTAAACTTCATCAGATGTCAGTGCACATGAAACCAATAGAGTATTTCTCTTGTGTGTCTCTCTCTCCACTCTCTCTTCATATCCACAGAAGGTCTTCTCTGAGGCTGTATTGAAAGCCTTAGGACGCCTTCTATGGTATTTATCTTATACGTTAGTAATATTATGTTTCTTCGACATTGACGTGCGAGTTGGGGGCAAGAGGCTCAAGGTTTTTATTGGTAGCAGCCTTAAGGAATAAAGAAGGCTCATATGAACCACTAAAATGCATCACTCTGTTTACCCAACCATCAACAAGAGGATCGACTTCATGATTTCGTAAAAGAAGAAAACGATTAGCCTGTTACATAACTTGGATCTATCAGATTATGTAAGTCGATCCAAGCGAGTTGATTAATCAAGAAGATTAAGTGAGGCGCCAAGCTAACTGCAAATCTCTTAGAGTCAGTGACGTAGCTTGACGCAGTGCAGCCCTCATTCAGCACTTCAAATCCTCAATTACGAGATTTGAGGAGCAAAAGCAATTCCTCCTACGAGTTGCGGAAGATCATCGCAAATTGTTCTCTTCTCTCACAGAGGAGTGTTCCGTCCAAAGTTCAAGGCTGAAATAAATACCATGATCATAAACAATGCTAAGCATCTGTTAGAGAAGAGATCATTGTGTAGTAATCTGAATCAGTTGACCTATAAATATGTAAACTGCTGTAAGACCTAAATATACATTATGCTATTTGTATTTGTTGAAAAATTACATGTAGAATAGAGGATGAAAGTTTGGTGACGTTAGGCAAGTCCTGAATGTTACTATTTTGGTATCAAACTTTTTTGTGATGTTTTTGAAGGGAATGGAACCAAATAGGACCTTGGAGAACAGTAGATTCAAATATTTATTTTTAAGGACCACCCTAATATATATATATATATATATATATATATATATATATATATATATATATATATATATACATATTTATATATACATACATATATATATATATACTGTATATATACATATTTAAATATATATATATATATATATATATATATATATATATATATATATATATATATATATATATACATGTATATATATACGAGTACGAGTACGTTTAAACGTGTATACAATATATTTCATAGCTGAAGGAGCTCTCTCATGAGAATATTCAGACATTTATTGGAGCTTGTCTTGAACCTGGCCATGTTTCATATGTTCTACAAAGATGCAAACGCGGCACATTGAGGGTAAATATATTAAATTCAGTAAATTAACGACTATTAAGTTTCAATTCTATAATGTATTTTATTTAATACTGCTTTTGTGTTAGATGCCACGTTGCGATTGTGCATGAATTTGTATCAACTAATTCTCCTTTATTTTCCTCTTTGATTTGAAATAAATCATTTAATCTAATAATCACGTAGTTAATAACCGGTTACTTTCAAAAATTTTATAACAATTGCCAAATAATATACATGTAAGCTTATAACGGACTATATAATGCAAATTGCGTATAAATTAAAAACGTCGTAGCAGATTACTACAAAAAGTAACTCTCAATTTGCTTGCAATGGTCTCTATTCAGAGCTCTTTCGATTTGAATCACATTTCTTACCGTTTTCCAACAACCAGGTTCAATCAATTTTGTTATCAAATCTTTCTAACTGTTCTGGTTGGAGCCAGTGGCGACGTCGGTTAGATACACGACTGCGGATCAGTATATACGGGATTCAGATCCTGGGCTCACCCGTCACTGACATCGCTTTCGAGTGAGGAAACTGACGTTAACCTTAGGTTTACTAGCTTATCTATATATATATATATATATATATATATATATATATATATATATAATAACTTTATACAATTATACATGTATATTGACAGCATATTAAAAAGGTGCTTTTCAGTAAAATTGCACAATTTAATTAGCTCATTGATATGACACCGCACATGAATTTATTTAGTTACGTATGCTTTCTGGTGTATTGCAGGATAATTATGTTTCTTTTTTTACTGGCGATTTTCTGATGATTTTACAGGTAATTTTCTGCCTCTGGGTGTAATGTAGATTGATTTATATAATATATAAATCAATATTGGATCAATGAAACGCCACTAGAAACACTGTATTATAGTGTTTCTTGATCTATATTATAGCATCAATTCCATTGAGGCTGATTTCAGAATCAGTATTGGTTCGCTCAGCGCTACTCATTATCAGAATTAGTTGCTCCCTGTTTTACTTTAAATACCCAGTCTCGAATCTTAATACTGGGTGCCCACACAAAAAACACTATATTATAGTGTTTCTTGTGGCGTTTCATTGATCCAGTATGCATTTCTGTTATACTTCAAGGCGAGTTTTATCAGACTCACACTTCCTGTCAAAGGAAGTGAGGGCACCGAGTATTAAGATTCGAGACTGGATATTTAAAGTAAAACAGGGAGCAACTAATTCTGATAATGAGTAGCGCTGAGCGAACCAATACTGAGTCTGAAATCAACCTCAATGGAATTGATGCTATAAAAATTGTAACATATAACATGCATGGATTTAATCAGGGAATTTTGATGCTAAAAAACTTATGTTTCACTAATAAAATTGACATAATATATTTACAAGAACATTGGTTAACAAATGATCAGTTATCTAACTTTTATTGTTTTAGTACCGAGTATAATATTTATGTATCTTCTGCCATGGACCATGTGTTAGGTAAAGGTATTTTAAGAGGTAGAAATTATGGAGGTGTTGGTATGTTTATAAGAAAATCATTTTGTAATATTGCATCGAATGTTAATATAATTATGTGCAGCAAGCGATATATTGCTATAACAATAGATAAACTACTGCTGGTCAATGTATATCTAGCAAGTTGTAAGAGTGCTGCCGACCGCAATGAGTTGGAGTTTACACTTCATTCAATTGAGTCAGATGTTGCTAGTGTGGAATTTAATTACGCGATTTTTGGAGGTGATATTAATCATAATATCCTATTGAAATCAGACCTAGCAAATTATATAAACAATTTCTTTAGAAATATGGGGTTAGTAGTTAGTAAACGTCTTATTGATAATTGCCATATTCAATACACCTTTGGAGTAACTCGAAATGCGTATTCGTATATGGATCATTTCCTAGTAACAGATACACAACCTAGTTTCATTACGTCATTGGATGTCATTGAACAAGCTGATAATTTCTCTGATCATCTACCAGCTATATTAAATATGTAAACAGATGTATTAAAGCATTGCTTTAAAATTACTAACACTAATGACTCAAATGTAAATCGTTTTGTCTCCACATACAACTTTGATTGGCGTGGCTCATCTACCTCTGATTACTATGAATTAACTAGAAGTGCGTTTTATAATTCATACATACTGCTCAATAATTATGATCTTGACAAGTTATACGAAAGAAGTCCCAATATCTTTAGTCAAGCTGGTATTAATATCATATATAGAAATGTAATTAATATTTTAAAAACCTGTGCTATCAGAACTATAAAACAAAGAGGTAAAAATGGTGTACGAAAATTTTGGTGGGATGAAAATGTAGATGCATTTAAACACGATTCCATTGAACATTTTAATAATTGGAAAAATACAGGTAAACCAAACGAAGGCAACCTGTTTGATTTGAAAGTTAAAGCTCGCAGAAACTACAGAAATGCCTTAAATGAGAATAAGCTGAAGTATAAAAATAATGTATCAGCTGAATTACAAAATAATCTACTAAATTCAAATGGTTCAAAATTTAGGAAATGCCGGAAAGGTTACTTCTTTAAACAAAGAAACCCAACATGATGTTACTGTAGAAGGATTTAAAAAAGATACTGAGATTACCAACGCTCTTGCTAAAAATATAAAAAATGCCTGCACACAAAACTCATTAGAAAAGCACCAAACTTTTCGGGATAGCTATTTTTGTAAAAAGGGTATACGAAAATACAGAAAATGAATGCTATATTGAAGTTGAAGCCATTGATAAAGCAATTAATAGCATTGAAGCCAACAAAGCTCCCGGTGCAGATGGGTGAACAATTGAGCATATTGCTTATGCACATCCGTCTTTAATTATAATTCTAAGAACTCTATTCAATATAATGTTGAAGTTGGGAAAAGTTTCTGATGAGTTCGGTGTTGGCATTACTACGCCAATACCGAAATTTAAGGGGCACAAAAGAAACTTGTCTGCTGACGACTTTCGGGGAATAACGATATGCCCAATAATATCAAAAATTTTTGAATACTGTATTTTAAGATATGTTAGTTTTGAAACCTCCATAAGGCAATTTGGATTTAAACAAAAAGTCGGATGCACTAACGCCTTGCATAATCTTAGGAAAGTTGTTAATTACTACAATAATAGAAACACTACAGTAAATATTGGGGTAATTGATCTGAAAAAAGCTTTGGATAAATGCAATGGTTATGGAATTTTATGTATGTTGCAGAACAGAGGTGTACATAAATGTGTATTAAATGTGCTAGAAAATTGGTTTTCCAAAAGCTCTACAACTGTTAAATGGAAAAATTGTATGTGTAATTGTGCGCCACTATTATCTGGTGTTAAACAAGGAGGAGTTCTGTCACCCATTTTATTTACATTATTTGTGGATAATATATTGAATGTATTAGAGCAATCTAATTTAGGATGCTTTGTTAATTATAAATGCTTTAGCAGCTTCATGTATGCTGATGATTTAATTTTGATCAGTGCATCGGTTACTGATTTACAGCTTATGTTTGATATATGTGATAATGTTTTCAATGAGTTAGATTTGCCAATAGATGTGTCAAAATTCCATTGTATAAGAATAGGCCCAAGGTGTAGCTATTCATGCTCACCCTAAAGTATTCGAGGAGTTGCAATTAATTGGGTGGAATCTATTAAATACTTAGGAGTCACTATTTGTATGGCAAAAAAAGTTAAATGCCAATGGGAAGAATCTAACGGGAAATTTTTTAGAGCTGCTAACACTATTTTAGGAAGGCTGGGAACAAAAGCATCTGAAGATGTCATTCTTAAACTGACTGATAGTAATGGTGTATCAGCATTGTTATATGACACTGATGCTGCCACCTTGCGAGATTCAGACTTAAAGAGTATGAGTCGAGCATATGACAGTATCTTTTCGAAGATTTTTCATACGACTGACAAGGAAGTAATTTGGTGTCAATATTATTTTGGTTTTTGGCCTTTTAGTATCTTATATGAATACCATAGATATAATTTTTTAATCAAATTAGTATTGGATGCCAAAATTATTAAAGGGATCGAATTAGATCATCCAGATTATTTAGAATTTGAAAGTTTACAAAGGAAATATAATATTTCTTTTGTTGATTCTGTTGCTAAAATACGATTAAAATTTTGGATCTACGTTGACAAAATGCTACATATTGAATATTCTAATGAATAATTGAGTTGATTTGATTTTGTTTGTCACCTGTTAACTACTAGGTTTGCATTGCTTTAGCTGTACTTGTATGCAAAGTGTTGTTTCTTTTCGTTTATTTTTCTTTATTTCTTCTATATCTTTGTTCGAAACTACCATGTATTGGTGAAATAAAGTATATAATTAGTATAAACTTAAGTGTAATTGCGTGTCAATAATCGAAGTTAAGCTACATCGGCCTCGGTTATAACCAGCTTGGAAGACCGAGTGTTGAAAATTTTCAAGGAAAAATTTCAGGGTGACGGAAGGTTATTCTTAAATCTACGCCGGCTGCAATTGATGAGTAATAAAAAGGCAACGATTACTAATAATCCTGAAGAGGTAGGAGGAAATGGGTCTTAAACAAGCATCTGTGCTTCCTGGCCTAGTGTGCCGTTATGTTTTTTATGTTTATATTTCACAGTTTTTTCTTTTTGTATGTTTCAGTACATCCTGGATGACGATGAATTTAATTTGGATTACTTCTTCAGAATTTCCTTGATTCAGGATCTTGTTAGTGTAAGTCTAAAAGCTAAGAAACAAAGTTATTTTATCGATAAATTAAAGTTTTGGAATAAGAACGAATTTGTTTTTAATTATTTAAAATTGCATCATCGTATGTTTAGAATTATATCAGCTAACGAGTTTTGAAACTCTACACTAGTATAACAGATGAATGGAAGAAGGAGAAGTAGAAAATATTAGATTAAAGAAATTCTAAATAAGTTTATTGAATGTATTTAGTATGCATATTGATGAAAGTGCTTTTAAATGTAGGCCTATTGCAACTAAATAAAAATGTGTTCATCATTGATACTCAGCTTAAACTGTTTTAAAGAGACGATGATCTTTGTCATCTTCCTTATCCTTATATTATGTAGCCTTTAGTTCGGGTAAAATATGACTTCTTAGGTAGTTTCGCTGCTTTCCGCATCTACTTACAGACACCTCTTACGACAAATGCAGTTATCCGTTATTCTATACTTTTTGTCCCTTACATAGCACGAGAACTTCGTGTAAATCCATTCAAAATTAGCAATATCAAGATGGTGCTTTCTTTCATCTCAAAGTAGGCACTGATATATTGTCTAAAAATGTAAGCCAATAACGATTTAAGAATTTATTTGTTAATTCCGTCAAGATTATTAAACAACTACACGTTTCAAATAAACAAGCAAACTAGCAGCAATATTTGATTGTAAGGAGTTAAACAACTTTTTGCATATGCATCGTTAAAAAGGAATTAAACTACGGAATCGATGGTCAAACAAAATGCAAAAGATAATGTCACCCAGTGAATAATTATAAAACGGCTGTAAGTTAACGCTTTAACATAACATAACGGCACACTGAGTCAGGAAGCACAGATGCTTGTTTAAGATCCATTTCCCCCTTCCTCTCCGTGGCTATTAGTAATCGTTGCCTTTTAATGGCGCATCAATTGCAGCCGGCGCGGATTTAAGAATAACCTTCCATCACCCTGGTTTTTTTTTCTTTCCTAAGCTTTTACCAGCACTCGTTCTTCCAAGGTGGTCACCCACAAAGTACTTACCGAGGTCGATGCAGCTTAACTTTGATAATTGACGTGCAACTAAACCAAGTGCGTCAATAATCGAATAATCCAGCCATCTTTGACTTAATCTTTCTCGTGTCGTTCTTATTCATCCGCTAATGCATTTCCATAATTAACAGTTACATATATTTCAAATATGTTTGTTAAATTCATCATATAAATTATATCTAAAATTAAACAATTTATTAATATGATAATTATTTGATTCCTTTTAGGGTATGATATACCTGCACAAATCACAAATTCACTCACACGGAGATCTGAGCAGTATGACGTGTAGAGTGGACAACAGATGGTCCCTCAAGATCTCGTGTCCTATTCTGCCGGCATTCAAAGCTTCAACAAATACGGAAATTTTATCAAACATTAAGGCCGAAACGCGTGAAATTGAAATTGAAGAAGAGGAAGAGTTACAGAGATACAGAAGCATGTTGTGGACCGCTCCAGAACTGCTCCGTATGATCAACAGACCGGCTCTTGGGAATCAGAAGGGTGACGTCTATAGCTTTGCTATCATAGCGCAGGAGATCACTTACAGAGCTCACCCGTTCTTTCTAGAAGATCTTGACTTGGGAAGTGTAAAAGGTAAACATATTTCAAATGTGTACATCTAGTAGTTTGACTGTGCTAAGTTCTCCCGAAAACTGAATTTTAAGTAGTGAATTTCTTACAAATGAAGACGACCAAGAATCCAAGTGGTGATTTTCTAGTAGAACAAAGCTCTCTTAATAGATGTTAATCGATGCATAAAGATAATTGTATACACAGTGTCAGTCGTACATTCAATTTGCTCTCCCTTTCTGAAGTTTCCGCCGCTAATGGTTAAGCTAGAACCGCCTAAGATATAATATACTAGACACTTCATTATCGACCTATCGGTTGAAAGTCCAGCTCATTCGTCGAGCGAGCAAGCCTGCATATAGTTCCTACGTAATCTCCGCATTTAAATTAGAAATTATAATGAAAATTTAGAATAAATTGAGCCGGTTGAAGGCTTAATCTGTGTAAAAAGTATGTTTTACCTCTGTAGAGGAAGCGACGATGTTAGAGTCTAGAAATCTTTTAGTTTGTGCATTCTTTAATGAAATTTTAAACATCATTCAATTCACTGGCATATGTCAGAAATTAAAATGCTACTAAAAGTCAGTGGCCGCCTGGGACTTTATTGCTATATGAACATTTGATCAGCACTTAGTAAAACACAGGAGAAACATCGAGATCATACACAAGAATATAATGCCCACATGTGCCTTCGGGCCACAACGTCACATATCATTATAGCATACACACTACTGTATATCGGTTTTGCAGATTTGAGAAATTTGATATAAGATAATTATTATATGTGAAAGCCCGTAAAAACTGGTACAGCTATAATTAATGTCAGTTTTGCTAAAATAAAATATGCTATCAAATATATTGTCGAGTTATTTAATGCTGATCATAGGTACGATTGAGAAGATATTGAGGACACCTGATACGGGTGACTCAAGTCCCTATAGACCAGATTTTCCGAAATCTCCTAATGATATGTCAGAGCTGACGATGATTATTCAGCAGTGCTGGAAAGAGTCTCCACAGGATCGTCTAAGCTTTGCGGACATCGGAAGAAAACTGAAAGATCTTCACAAGGATAAGTAAGACTAGAATCGGAACTGCTTTAGAAAAATATTCAATAGTATAAAATTTGTCAGTGAACTAACGTGTAACTTAATTTAATTCGTAAATGAAATTGTTTTAAGCAATATAGACTTTATTTCACCAATGCATGGTAGTTTCGAACAAAGATATAGAAAAAAAAGAAAACTAAAGGAAAAGAAATTATACTTAGCATACAAGTACAGTTAAGCAATGCAAACCTAGTAGTTTACAAGTGACAAACAAAATCAAATCAGCTCAATTACTCGTTAGAATATTCAGTATGTAGCATTTTGTCGACGTAGATCCAAAATTTTAAGCGTATTTTAGCAGCAGAATGAACTGATGAAATAGTATATTTCCTTTGTAAATCTTCAAATTCTAAATAATCTGGATTATCTAATTCAATCCCTTTAATAATTTTGGCATCCAATACTAATTTGTTTAAAAAATTATATCTATGGTATTCATATAAGATACTCAAAGGCCAAAAACCAAAATAATATTGGCAACACATAATTACTTCCTTGTCAGTTATGTGAAAGATCTTCGAAAAGATACTGTCATATGCTCTGCTGATACTTTTTAAGTCTGAATCTCGCAAAGTGGCAGCAGCAGTTCCATAAAGCAATGCTGAGACACCATTACTATCAATCAGTTTAAGAACGACACCTTCAGACGCTTTTGTTCCCAGCCTTCCTAAAATGGTGTTAGCAGCTCTAAAAAATTTCCCCTTAGATTCTTCCCATTGTCATTTAAAATTGTTTGCCTTACAAATAGTGACTTCTAAGTATTTAATAGATTCCACCCAATTAATTGCAACTCCTTGAAAACCTAAAGGTGAGCATGAATAACTGCATCTTGCACCTATCCTTATACAGTGACATTTTGACACATTTATTGACAAATCTAACTCATTGAAGGCATTATCACATATATCCAACCTTAGCTGTAAGTAAATAACCGATGCACTAATCAAAATTAAATCATTAGCATACATGAAGCTGTTAAAACATTTATAAATAGCAAAGCATCCTAAATTAGATTGCTCTAATACACTCAACATATTATCCACAAATAATGCAAATAAAATGGGTGACAAAACTCCTCCTTGTTTAACACCAGATATAATAGAGGCACACAATTAGACATACAATTTGTCCCTTTAATAGTTTTAGAGTTTTTGGAAAACCAATTTTCTAGCACATTTAAAACACGTAAATTTACACCTTTGTTCTGCAACATACATAAAATTCCATAACCATTGCATTTATCAACAGCTTTTTTCAGATCAATTACCCCAATATTTACTGTAGTGTTTCTTTTATTGAAGTAATTAACAACTTTTCTAAGATTATGCAAGGCGTTAGTGCATCCGACTTTTTGTTTAAATCCAAATTGCCTTATGGAGGTTTCACATTGGTTTGCTGTCCTAATTCTATATTTCTTATACTGCATTTATTTTACTAGGTATTGTTTGTAGCAAATCTTACAAATATAAACTGAAACATCAATTGTCTCTGCTTGTGGCCCTAGAAAGGTACTGCTTGAATTGATCTCTAAAGAAGTCTGTAGCTCACACTGTACCACCAAATGCTATCATACTTATTACTGAGCTCTAACCGTTTACATTATTCAAAGCATAAAGGCCATATCAATCATTTCAGTTATGGAACCGCACAAAACATGAATAATAATTAATTTATTAAGCATATTATATTCAATCCATCATTATGCATAATGCATCATGTGTTGATGTGAATTATGTTTCAGATGAATATATTAAATTTCATACTATCTTTGATAAATTCTGAGGGTTTATCAAAAATATTAAGCTTTAATTGTACAGTAGTAGTCGTCTTCAAAATCACCAGCACATATTTGTTTATTAAATGTATTTGAATGTAACTGAAACACTTAACGGCAAATATAGCCGCATTAGTGTCTTACCCAACATCCACTGTATTGTTTTCTATTTATTTCAATCCTATTTTGAGATGTTTGATTGAGCACAGGCATTCACATTGGTCACTGGAAACTGATTATAAATAACGGAAAATAATTAAAAAAACAATGCATTTATAAATTTATAATGTATGTCTCCAATTTTAGTGAGACTTTCAAAGCCTAACTGCAAATTAAACTGCTGAATGCACGTGCTTTTTGTATTCAGAAAGGTGGACATTATAGAGCACGTTCTGGACAAACTGGAGAAATACGCGAACAACCTGGAGTCGATTGTGGAGCAGAGAACATCAGAACTTCTGGAGGAGAAAAAGAAAACTGATTTGCTACTACATAGAATGCTACCACCGTGAGTAACTCTACGTTCTAATGCTAAGTATAAAATATGATAATATGCTTTTCCAGTTGTTAAATAATCACGTGCCTACTTAAGATGTATAAATATTGAAGTAATCGCTTAAATTTTACAGATTTCCTTCAAGTATTGAATACGTTGTATGTTGATCCCGATTAAACCGTTAAATTTCGTTTATTGTTACATTTTTCTATGCTTCAGATTTTTATTATTCTAAATTTAATTCAAAATGCGCCTTTATAATTTTCAAAAGGACTATAGCAGACGAACTAAAGTTGGGAAGAACAATTCCACCTGAATTGTTTTCCAGTGTAACGATCTACTTCTCAGACATAGCAGGCTTCACATCTCTCTCCTCAGAGTCGACTCCTATGCAGGTCGTAGGTCTACTCAATGATCTCTATGGAACATTCGACGATACCATCTCTAGACATGATGTCTATAAGGTAGTTATTCAGTCATTTAATTAATGTAATAAAATTAATTTTATTTATTTATTTCATTAATTGAATTAATTAACTAATTCATTTAATTAATTAAATAATTTAATTAATTAATTTAATTAATCTAATCAATTAATTTAATTAAACCTAATTGAATATATCATGGGAACAACTTCATTTTAAATGATGCTTATAACAGAATTTATCCCTCATTTACTCAATTGTGTGAGGTCACCGTTTTGTCAGCGACAATACTAAATTTAAAAAATAACGGCACTTGTCACTAGAGATAACTTGGCGGGAGCACAGGTCGGAAAGCGGAAATCACAAAAGATACTTTCCAACTAAAATATTTTTCAACTGAAGGCTAGAGAAGGTTTGGTCAAATATTAATTTTTTATTTAATCAACTTCTTGATCAATGAATTGATTTTAAGGATCTGAATCCAGACTGTGAGTTGGACATTGTACCTTGGGCTTGTCACCGGTCGAAACGTATAAGTGTATGCTGGAGTCAGTGGCGATGTCGGTAAGCTATTCGACCACGGATCAGTGTGGGCGTGGTTCAAATCCTGGACTCGCCCGTCACTGACATCGATTTCGAGTGAGAAAACTGACATTAACATTAGCTTTTTTACTAGCTCAGGATTGGAACCCCGCATATAAATATTCACAAATAGGAAACATCAGCCACAAGCTCAACCAACCCCGAGAAGTTAATATTAAGTAATTGCAATGTCCATATCGACTAGTAAGATTAAGCAATTTAGTACATTACAAACCATTTATTGTGATGTTCAAATGTATTTTTATACTTACGAAAAAATATTTTTATATTATTTAGGTGGAGACTATAGGAGACGCCTATATGGTGGTAAGTGGAATACCGGTACAGAACGGTGGTAGACATATCATGGAGATATGTAACATGGCACTGAATCTACTCAGTGAGGCGTCCGTCTTTAAGATCCGTCATAAACCTGAAGCAGCTCTCAGAGTCAGGATTGGTATCCACACCGGACCCTGTGCTGCAGGTGTGGTAGGACACACGATGCCTCGCTACTGTTTGTTTGGAGACACCGTCAACGTCGCCTCCAGGATGGAATCTACTGGAGAAGGTAAAGGTTTATATCATCATAATAATGTATAGCTGAAGAAGTAAGTAAAAACGAAACTCGATTATTTAATTTTTTTGCCGTACCTTGCTCAGTATAAAGTAAGTTGAGACAAGTGTAAGTGGCGAGGAAATGCCATATAAAATGTTAAATAAAATAACATACCTTAAAAGGAAATCTTACTTGTGTCTTTAAAAAATCGCCATTTGCATTAAAATAATTCCTGACATTCACAGGGCCTCTAAAACTGTAGACTTATTTGTGTCTAGCCATTTGAAACATGTTGAATGTAGTACATCACATGTGAAGCATCATGAATGTTTTTCTGTACATGTAATTTGCATATCTTCATCATTCTAATGTTCCAATCTTCGGTAGGCGTATATGCATTTTCACTCTATACTGTAGAAGTTCATTCATTTAATTTTTTGCATATTCGAAATTGCTAGAACTAAATCAATTTGTCGCTCAAGAAAAGTGAAAATATGAAAAAGATAAAAATCATAAAAAGGATGTATTCACTTGTATAAACCAGTGTATACGGTGAAAAGTGTAAAGCATAAGTATAACTCCCGGGATTAAATTAAATTCACTCTATTAAACAATATTTGATGCAGAATAATCAGATTAATATTGCCCATTTGCCGAAAAAATAATCTAGCATTAGTTCTTGGAATAAAATCTGCGACAACGATTTGCCTGTATCCGTTCAAGAATAGAAGTAAATTTATCTTTATAGATTATAATTGTGTTAGCCTGCAACTATATTTCTCACGACCCTAGTTAAATTGGGATTCAAGGAAAGATGATGATGATGAATTTTGTTACAATGCATTGATCAGTTGTGTAATAAATTCAATTTCTTACAGTCGGTTATGTTCTCATGATACAAATTTTGTAGTATGTCATTTCTTTGTGAGATATTTTTATTCGAAATATCACAGGCAAGTAACATGAATAGGCAACATAGTTAATAACAAACTTCCCTGATGCTCAGTAGATATAATTCGTTTTATAATTTATTGTTTGAATCTCACTTTTCTTCTCTTCTTTTGTCTGTTTCGAAACTCAGACGATCAGTATCAGTCTGTATACCGGGAGGTTCTAAAACAGTTTTTTAAATTTACCTTATAGCCTTGATTATACGAACAGTTCTTTACACTTTATATATAATGCAATGTTAATAAAATAAAATTAGACATTTGAGTAAATGTATAAGCAATGTTATCATTTTAGCTTCAATGATACACATGAGTGCTGAAGCAAACGAAGCGCTCTGCTCGTTTCCAGGATACAAGGTGGAATTGCGAGGTGAAACTTTTGTTAAGGTAATTGTAAAAGTTACATATAACATTACACAATGTAAACACTTATTTGTTACGATACTTAGAAGGAACTAAGCTAACAGCTAAAATTCGTAGATCGTGTGTATAGGTAATTGTTATAACGTAACATCTCTTAGGCTATATCAATTTTACGCAAATGTAGACAACCAAAACATGATCCAATAGTATGAGAGTGGCGAGGAGAGCACTGTATTTGAATCCCACACCTACTAATCCGTTGGCGAACAACATTCCAATACGTCTTAATCTCATCTCAAATTAAGAAATCTATGATAATATATGCAATTTCAGTTATGCAAAGGCCCGAGACTTTACTCTCTGAGCAACTATACCGTTAAACCATATGAAACTTATGAATTTGTTTTAGATTAAGTACTAATTGCAATTTTATTATTTATATTTTCACTCTGTTTAAATTGGAATTAGAATAGAGGCCTGGGTCCATTTAAATTATCAAATCGATTGAAAATATAAGTTATTTGAATATTTATTAAAATTATAGCATAATTTGAATGTAGATTTATGGATCTAAGGTTTGCAATGATTGTCCTTTTTATTTATTGTCTTTAGCGATATTGTGCATGTGTATAGGTCTTATTGTATTTTATAGGGTAAAGGAAATCTGAATACTTATTGGCTGAAGGGAAGAGAATAAAGTTTTCTGCAAACGAAAATTCTGGAAATAAGATTTGGACACGCAACAGATTGATGGATATTGTATGTTCAAGAAAACCACAATGACCTTGTACACCAATGTATTAAACGTGAAAATGAGCAAACAGGCCCGCAGGCTCTGACACATGCCCACAAAGGCTACAATTAAATTAAAAATAGTTCACGGTAAAAAGAGTTCAATTACTTATATCCAAAGTACTATTTAATATGATATTAATAGATTTGTAAGTAAATTGCACATGGATATACATGTAGTTAGTTCAACGTCACATATACATACTATAGCTATCATTTTGCAATGAACGCAAAGCGGATACACAGGATCGAATGCTTCAACATATGCCAACAGTTTGTTGAAGAACAGTACAATAATGTAATCGCGTAAGATATAAAAACGAATCATTCAAATGCAGGTTAATTATATTTTATTGTGGATACAAAATATCATTATGCAATATTATGAGCGTATACAGTAAGTAATATCAAATCAGATTAATTTAACAGGACCTTAAATTATGGGTTAATTATTAGTTAACATTTGAGTGTTAGTGAACGTTCTAATGAAACTGCGTTGATTTAAAATTAAAAACTTATTAAAATAGACATTTAAATGTTATCGTTTGAATGCTATTACTTTATTTTTTAACTTTAATTAATCGGATAATGATTCACGGTCACATGTTTGAAGCAAAGAAATGTTTTCTAGCATCGATTCTCGATATATGTCAATGCTTAATTTAAAGAAATTCCCTGTGATTTCCAATTAACAAAGGCTGGTCAAAATCTGCAATCGAGCCAGCTACAAGAACTATCTTATAACAAATCACCAAATATGAGTGAAGCCGTCTGAGTTCCAAACATTAAATCTAGAAATTGTAATCCATCAATGTAGGATATATGCCCGACCCCGTTAATCCTCATGTAACTAGTTTAACTAGTTTAACTAGTGTAGCTTCGTTGAACTGACTCAAGCAACAAGATATACTGCACTGTGTGAGGAGACGGGACGGCGGGTGAACAGTATTCCAAAAGAGGTAGAAAGTAAGATTTATACGTTAGAATCAGAAAAATAGGCTCTCTTGATTGAATGACTCTGAAATTACAGTAGCTCATAGTTTAACAGAAGCGACAATCTTAGCAACACTCAGAGAAAATTTTAGATTATTTTCAAACACTGCTCCCAGATCTCTGACTTGATCAATAGAATCAAAATCAATAGAATAAATTTTCTAAGAAAATGTATTTAATATCCATTATACAACACTTTTAATCGATATGACTGGCTGCACTGCACCAGTACATGTCGACAACCTTTTCTAATTATCTTGAATTTTTTCAAAGTTTCGCAATAGATATTAAGACTATGACTCATTGCACAAATTACTCATATCATTTACATACAAAATGAATAGAATGGGACCAAGGAAACTACCTTTAAAAAAACTAACGTTAACGTCAGTTTTTTTCTCTCAAAGCCATGTCAGTGACAGGCGAGACCAGGATTAAAACCCCGCACATACTGATCCTCCGAGTACCTTACCGAAATTGCCACGGGAGCCAGTGGCAATGTCGGTAAGGTACTCCAGTTTAGCGACTGGAATATCTTGTTTCATATACATGTATTGTTAAATATGAAGAAAGAGGAAGAACACATTTTTATTGATACATCAAAGGTAGAGAATAAACAATGCTGCCAGAGAAGTTGATGGAAATTTAATTTTTACATATAACAGAGAAGAAAAATGTAAAAAACCTATTCACGAAGACCGTTGCCCAGACCTGTACACTGTACAGTGCCCATTTACTGCTATAGACCTATCATTGGACTGATATTTTAAATGTTGGTATTTACACCGTTTTGACCTTCTTTTGCTCACTGGCTAGTATTTGTCTCAATTGTGATCGATGTTTTCATGAACGACAGTAACACTTTAATTGATATTTTTATTATTATTATTATTATTATTATTATTATTATTACTGCAATTGGATTAGGAGATTGGGGAACCTAATTCATAATGTCATGAAATTTTGACTTATATTATTAATTAGTATAATTATATTCACTGTCTCGGTAAATTTGGATAAAATGTAAATTCTACAATTAATTATTACTCACTTTGAAGGGTTAAGAACAAATTTTATTAAAGATTGCTTTCAGCTAGGCTTCCAAACGATATTTTTGTCTGTGATAATCATACATGCAGATTGCATCCTTGATCTCAATTTTTATAATTAAATGTAGGCTATATGTTTTGTTATTTAATTACAATTGTAATTAGAAAATAGACTTCTGTGTATACTGTAGGATTAAGACATACACATGTGTTAGCTTCCACATTAAATTGTTCCAATACCAATACTAGGGTTAGACCGCCAAGGAGTATGTATTTTCCTTCCACAGATTAGCATTTCTCTAACATACTAAATGTTAGTACTCCATTTCTTTACCATTTTCTTTCAATAGATATTGCATAATGAAGTTACAATATCTACCCTTTAGTGCCCAAATTATAATTTTTAGCCATATTGTATATTTTTTGTTTGAAATAACACATAATTGAGAGAAATAATTTTTATTTTCTTTGAAATGCACCAACTGACAGTTATGAGTCACGCAAATGCCGTCCCTGAAATGGTAACGCTAGGCACAAGGATGTACGTGGTTCTTGTGAAAGGTTTTACTGTACTTTAATGCAGTTAGAATATTTAATATGATAAATTAGAGTTCATTATGAAATGTAATGTTTTATTATTAAACCGGGTTCATAAAAACATTATTAACTGACTTTGGTTTTCGTCTAACCTAACAGTATAACTGCAGAAGTCACATTATATGTCATATGAAACTACAGAGTATCCATATCACATGAATATAGTCTAATAGGCCTATCAAACGAAACTGGAATTCATAGAATAACATTAGTTTTTCAAAATTGCATGTGAAACACCAGTTCACAGCAAAGAAAGAATAGTAGTTGAATATATATATATATATATATATATATATATATATATATATATATAAGAGATGTCCCTGACATCATCCTTGCATGTGGAATGTGGAAACGGACGTTAAACCTTTATTGTATATATATATATATATATATATATACACATATATATACAGTATATACAATATATCACCTTCGTAACAAAGCTCATGATTTTTGTACATCCGGCACCTGCAATTTCAAGCTTACAGTGTACGTAGAATTGAACCTAGAATCGACTGATTTCTCTCACTGTTTCATTCTCTCTCTCTCTATATCTCTCTCTTTCTCTCTCTCTCCTTAGGGTAATGTTATG
Source organism: Enchytraeus crypticus (assembly GCA_905160935.1). NCBI lineage: Eukaryota > Metazoa > Annelida > Clitellata > Enchytraeida > Enchytraeidae > Enchytraeus > Enchytraeus crypticus. Next base: position 2,345,203 of record CAJHZI010000713.1, read on the forward strand.
GGGAAGGTTCGAGGTACATATTCCTACTCTCATTAAAATTTCACACTCCATTGATATAATATGTTAATCCCTTACGAAAAGGCTATGTTTACCTGCACCACGCATTATTGTAACCAATAGCTTGAGAATAATATTTTGTGGTGTCTCATTTTCTAAAGTTCCGCTTACTTCTTCAGTTCTTGTTCAGGCGACTCTTACGACACGTGTAGACCTAATTTACGTTTGGTTTATTCTTCAGTAGGCTGCACACAGCATGGGTAAATGATGAATAATATCACATAACGATTAAATATTATTTATTTTACTGTATATTGAAGTTTAAGACTGATTAAATCATTGCACAATTGGATAATGATTTCACGGAAATTTAATTTCCGAGACATTTGCTCCCAAATTGAAATGCATCAGCGTAAGACTAATAATGTACTTTATTATATATTGACTTAATTTTCTATCCGACGGTCATTAAGATATTTAAAAATGTCTAAACTGAACTAAATGCTAAATGTTTTGACTAGATGCTAAATGAAAAGCGCAGTTGATTTCATTTAGACTGAAAACAAATCTTTCTTCGAGGTTATGAACATTAATCTTTAATTTAGAGTTGATATGATTTAAATGCAATAGGCGTATTCTAACATTTTATACTTAATTGGTAATTTATAATTTCAGCTAATGCATTTCTCACATTTACTTTGAACTCGTTTATTTAGTACAGATGGAGGGGACCGAGTCGTTAATATTTATATTATACACTTTTTTCTTTTCTCTTATATAGGCGTAATGTTGAAAGTCGCTGTGAAGATTACTGATGATAGAAACGAATGGAGGAATGTTGTTCTGTACAGAATGCAAGGAAATGATGATGATGAATATTGAAAGTAATTAAACAAGTTCTTAGAAATATAGGCCTATGTGCAAATAATCGAAATAATTAAATGTATAAATATCAGATATATCAACTAGAGATGGGAATCGAACCGAACCCGAACCGAACCCTAAAATCTAGCATTTTGACCGAACCGAACCGAACTCGAACCCAGACTCTGACCGAACCCGAACCGAACCCGAACCCAGACTCTGGCCGAACCCGAACCGAACCCGAGCCCAGACTTCGTCCTAATCGAACTGAACCAAACTCTTGTAGATCCTTTCTTCTTTACCAGCCTGACTTTAAATAAAGATAGTTAGAACAAAGCAAAAGTATGATAGTTTTTGCATTTTTTTACAAGTCATACAGGAATTGTATGATAAGGTTGGGAAACCAGTTCAAGAGGATTTTAAAATAGAATAAGAAAATATCATAGAAGACGATAAAAGGGGCCCCGATTTAATGAAGGAGGAAATTTATTCTGCAATTAACACTATGAAGAAGGGGAAGGCAGCCGGAATAGATGAAAGCCCAGCAGAATTCTTGAAAATGTTGGAAGGAGAAACACTCAATAAGTTAATGGAGTTATGTATGGAAGTGTACAATACAGGTATTTAGCCAGACGACTTTACCAAGTCAGTGATGATTCCAATTCCCAAAAAAGCCAATGCTGTGGAGTGTTCGGATTATAGAACAATCAGCTTAATACCTCATGCATCTAAGATCTTATTAAAGATAGCAAATAATAACATTCAGTCGAAAGCAGAGATGATACTGAGCAACACACAATTTGGTTTTAGGAAAGGATGCGGCACAAAAGAAGCCATAGGAGTAATGCGGATTCTTTGCGAAAAAAGCTTAGAATATGGAAATGACGTTTTTGTATGCTTTGTAAACTTCGAGAAGGCCTTTGACAGGATTGATTGGATAACAATGATGAATATCTTAAAAAGAATAGGAATTGACTGGAGAGATAGAAGACTAATTTTGAACTTGTACATGAATCAAAAAGCAGTAATCAAAATTCAACAAGAATACTCAGAAGAAGGTGAAATAGGAAGTGGAGTAGGACAAGGTTGTAGCATTTCGCCGCTGCTGTTTAACATTTACGCTGAGGCAATGATGGAGGAAGCTATGGAAGGCATGGAAGAATGAATAAAAGTAGGAGAGAATTTGTTACAAGATGTAGGATTTGCATATGACCAAGGAATGGTAGCGGGCGGCGAGATTGGATTGCAGAAGATAATGGATAGGCTGAATGATACGGCTTTGAGTTATGGCATGAAGATTAATATAAAAAAGACCAAGGTTATGAGAGTGTCCAATAATAAAGGTGAAGTTAATATCACAATAAATGGTACGAAATTGGAACATGTAAGGAGTTTCAAATATTTGGGTCATACTATAACCGATAACGGGAAATGTGAGACGGAAATGAAATATGCAGTAGGATTTCACAAGCACAAGCGACCTTTGGTAGTACAAAAGAACAATTAACAAAAAGTCTAAAGAAAGACACAAAGATAAAGGTAGTGAAAACTTTGGTTTGTACCACGCTATTGTATTGATATGAAACATGGACCTTAAGGAAGGAAGATATTAGGAAACTGGAGGCATTGGAAATGTGGATTTGGATAAGAATGGAGAGGATTAGCTGGACCCTAAAAGTTACAAATGAGGAAGTCTTGGAGAGAGTTGGCACAGATAGACAGTTGAAAAATGTATTAAGAAATAGGAAGAAGAGATGGTTAGCATACATTCTAAGGGGGAAGGTCTATTAAAAGAGTCATAGAAGGTAGAATGGAATTAAAAAGAGGCAGGGGCAGGCCGAGATTAGGTATGTTAGATGATTTAAAGACCCACTCATATGTGGAAATGAAGAGGAAGGCGGAAGACAGAGAAGAGTGGAGGCGTTATGTTCCATGGACCTACCAGTAGGCAGTGCACTAAGAGAGAGAGTCTTACAGTATCTAACAGCATATATTCAGGTAAGGCTGGTTCCGACACAAATTTTAAAATGGTAACGGTACAAAGGAATGGTAGCGGGAAGCGAGACGGGCCTACAGAAGATAATGGATAGTCTGAATGATACGGCATTGAAATATTGAATGAAGATTAACATCAAAGAGACAAAAGTGATGAGAGTATTCCATAAAAATATGAAAATGCTTGACTCAATCTAGGTGGATTTGTTCTTGTTAAATTCACATTATGAATTTTTTTCTAATTTTGGTGTGCTACCATAATATTTTTGCATAATAATTTTGCACCATAGCAATGCAATAATTTCATAACTATTTTCATAACTTCATAATTGATCTGAGAGTTTCAAATTTGAAACCCTAAGGTAAATTATGAAGCTTATTACTGGTCAGTTGATAGCAAACGGTGTATATTATGATCATTTTTCTATGGAAGTATACGTGTTTACCAAATAATCTTTATTTGACATTTTTATATAAAAATGTTACTAAATTGCACATTGTCTCTGAAATATTGGATCAAATTTTAACCAAGACATTTCCACTTAATTATAAACGTATCTAATATATAAACCTTTAGTGACAAAAAAAATTTACAAATTGATGAAGCATTCTATTTGCTCGTTATAATCAAGGAGAAAATATCAGATACAATAATAAAGCTAAATATCTATATTATGAACATTTGTTGGTCAACTAACAAGATTTTAATAAATTATCAGGAGTAAATAACACTTCTACCCTTTTTTCATTGTCATATTTTTGCCCAGGTGAAACAATGAGGCAGCTATTATGACTTAAAGAATTTTAAAGCATATTTACCATAAACCATTTAAAACATGTTTGTCGTAACCATGATTATTATAAGTAGAGTTAAACAATTGCAAACCAAACCATTTCGAACTCGAATCAAAAGTAAACACTTAAACACGCATTATAGTGAATTATCAACTATGTTGATATCAATCACTTTTAAAACCACATGTTTAATTCGTTAGGCAATTTAGACCATTTTCCGTGTAGCCAGTCCAGTGAATGTCTGAGATTTTACTCTCAGATCAGCGCGGCCGGGATTCGAACCGACGAGATTGAAATTCACCTCAGGATTTGTCATTTAAAACTTCATGGCGTTACCCCTACGCTATTAAGACATTCAACCGAATCGAATCGAACTCTTGCGAGTTGGAAAGCAAGTAGAACCCGAACCGAACCCGAACTCTTGTTAGTACCGAACCCGAACCGAACCGAACTTTCATTTTCAACGAACCGAACCGAACTCTCAAATTGTCAACTGCTAACCGAACCCGAACCGAAGTTTCATTTTCAGCGAACCGAACCGAACCCGAACTCTGGAAATTCATAAAATTCACATCTCTAATATCAACTCATAATTCACGTTTAAGGTAAGGTCTCTGTAATATGCAGGTAGTATGTCAACAATTGTCTACACCAGTCACGGTTTGGCCCACTAGAAATAGAGTGAGACAAAGAGAGAGAAAGAGAGAGAGAGAGCGAGAGAAAGAGGTTGCGAAGCCTAAGATATTCCTGCACTATCTACACTTTTTGACTAATGACAGTCAATTAGACATAAATTACGTTTATTTGTTAAATATATCCATCGCTAAAATTTCTTGCAGTTTTACTACATTTTTACCCAATTTTCTTTGATTGTCCTAATGTACGACGTTTTTAAATAATTATAGTTAATATCGTATTATAGCTTGTTCGGCGAAAATGAAATTAGATTTTCCATTTCTAAAATAAAATGTCAAAATATTTGTAGCCTATATATTGGCCCTATATATAGAAATTACACAATTGCATTAAAGAAACAATCTGTAAAGAAATAATGCATAATTAAGAAAAATATAATATTTCATGAAAATGAAATATAAATTTATTGGTAGGCCTACTTGTAGACTTTTATAGAACAAAACTATTAAAACTATTACATTCTAAAGCTTCTTTATATGAAAATGTTAGACAAAACAAAAGGTCTTATTTTATTAATATTAAAGCAGAAGTACAACACATTACAATTTTTACTGATATTAATAATGATCAAAATAGTTCCGAGCAAGGAAATAAGAATTGGATACATTACGTCGGAATTCAATCACGGAGCGGTTACAATGGCGTTACAGCAAGCTCAGAAGGATGGACTATTAAAAGGACATAATTTCAGGTTTAATGGTTATTTTATTACTTGATATTAGAGAGAATTAAGATAGTAATAGCATTTCACATCTAGATTATTAACTGGTGGTATTGGCACTTATAAATTTACTATGAATTATATATTAAACTGATTACGGATAGATTAAAATTAATATTTTCATAGTAAACCAAAATCACTCATAAAGTAGGCCTATGTTTGATATTATTTAATATGTTATTATATTTGACATTATATTTTATTTTATATTTTATAGTGCGTTATTTTATTTTAAAATAGTACTGAAAATTGGCTGTTCATTAATAACAAATCATTTTTTGTGATTTCTAAAATAAATATATAATTAGACATAAGTTAGTAATTGATGCATAGTTATTATAATTTATGGTATGAGTATTAGTTTTAGCAGTATTTAAAATAGTAATTTATAGAGGTAAACTGGTTTGCTGCAGGTGGTAGCATAATTGAGGGAAGTATGAAAGGAAAAATAGAGGAAGAGAGAGACTTGAGATGTTGGATGATTTGATAACTAATTCATATGTTTATATTAAGAGAAAGGCAGATGATAGAAATTTCTAAAGGAGTTATGTCGTGGACATGCTAATAGGCTATGCACTAAGAGAGAGAGAGAGAGAGAAAGAGAGAGAGAGAGAAAGAGAGAGAGAGAGAGAGAGAGAGAGAGATAATAGCACTAATGCAAACAGCTTGAAACTGTTCAACATCATAAGAAGCCGCAAATCATTTACACATTTTTTTGGTATTCTTGTGTCATGAAGAACGGACATTTAACACGTATGTACTTGTATCATTGAATCATATTTTTCAAATCATTACCATAATAGTCCTATAGGTCTTTACAGTAATAACTGTGACTGTGTATAAATTGTTGTTTTTGGTTATTTAAACCGAATTGTCTTCCCAGTTAATTAGGAGGATTTGCGCAATATTTTCATCGAAAAGATCACATAAATTTACGTCATAAGCAGACTTCATCGCGTGTTATGTTGTAAAATGATCTCAGATTTTACGCTTGGCGCAGTCATTATAATACTATATTTAGTTGACCTGAGTGCTTCATGTTTCGTTTAAATCTAGAAACAATGGGATTAATGCTCCTACTATTATGATACATCTAAGAAAAACTAGGTCAACGCTTTCATTAATATCATATTAAAATATTTCATAATAAATATATATACATTTAATGGGATGTTCTGATATTTCAGCTTTTATTATAGATCTGACATTTGTGACAAACTTCGAGCCTCCTATCCGGTGTTGGACCTGATAGACAAAGATCAGGTGGACGTGATACTTGGACCCCTCTGTTCAAATAGTAAGATGTGTTCCTCAGCTAATATAATTTCTTTAAGTCTAAAGCTTAGTTTAGCGTCGATTTCTATACTCGAACGCATGTCAAATAATATTTTAATTTGATGAATATTTAGTATTTGAACTTGATATTTATTTATCAGCTCATACTTAAACTAACACAGGCATATTGGTCGCACTTATCTATCTGTTCATCTTTTCTTAGAGAAAAATTCATCATGCTATGTCTTCAACTGTCTGTGTAGACACACAGCGTTGCTGCATTTGTCGTAAGTGGCGCCTAACTACTAACCGAAGAGGATTATACACTGGCAGAACTCAACTGTTTTTTTTCTGTTTTTAATAGCTTGTCAAACATCAACTGAAGAAGATTCGAATCGACTTAATTATGCAAATGAAAAGCGTACATGTACAAACATATCAATTTTAAGGAAACTTGTAGCCCATATGTTGATGAAAGCTAGGTGCATTTAATTAACACAAGATCGGCATATTTGCCAATATTTTAACTATTTTGCTAGCCTGCACAGTTATCGGCCAGATCTCAGCCTATTACGACAAACCAAACTTTCCAGCCTACTGCATGAAACGAGAGGTCCGCGACAAGTCTATCTTCAAAACTTTGGTTAGGACTTCCGGCAGCTACAACTCATTCGATGTCGGATTCTCACATTTATTTGCTCACTACGGATGGACTCGAGGAGTTTGGACTCTGGAGGATGCTGATAAGAACTGGTGTTTCCACGGCTGGGACATTGCGACTTACTTATTTTACCATGGGGTTCCAACTCAGGAATACGTCTCGATATTACCGCAGCCTTCCAACGAGGAGTTGTACAAACAAGCGCTGGACTGCCAGACAAGAGGAAGAAGTAACGGATAAATATTTATCAAATTTAATGTCTAATTAAAAAAAACCTTCTTTCATATAGTTTAAATTGCTCGTGCGGTCTCGTCGGTTTTTCACAAATTCGTTTATTGAGTTGGTAATACAAATTTGGCAATTAAAAAAAACCTTACGCATATTATACAATATGTCAATGCAATGTAAATATCTAATTTAAGCTAGTTTTGTCCCCAGTCGTCACGTTATTCTTTCAAAACTGGGAATATTGGATTAAAATTTATTTAGCAATTTAATATCTTTACAATTTAGAAATTAAATAATTTTTTTTGAACTTAAGAAATTCTAAATTATTATTGTTACATATCATAGTGGTACTGAACTGTTCATCTGATTCGTTTCAGTCATCATTCTATGCCATTCCAACACAACCGTCATAGCTCAGTTTCTATTCTACGCTCAGGATCTCGGGCTAACAAACGGAGATTTCGTGTTCATGACCTTTGAGAGAAATTTCGAAGCCGTTCACCAGAGATTGGAAGAATTGAGGAAGATGAATGTGGACTTTGAGCATCGCAAGCAGGCTTTCTACGCTCTCAAACAGGTATTATATAAAATCATGTAATCAACTTAACGAGAAAACCTCTCTACACCGCGAAATGATCATACTTTCATTCTCCCATGGTTTAAAATTCTCTCTCGTTTTCAGCTATATGTACGTGGCAGTTTGGCAGTTCCTAAGTAAGTATTCCTACTTACAGGCCTATTTCTTGCCTTTTATTTAAATATCACACACTACAGTTAAAGACTTTAGTGAGTCTAGTTTACCTTCAGAATAACCAAAATTCGCAAATAAATGGTAAAATATACTTCCAGAATTGCTAATGCCATGTGTGGGAAGCACACTAAAATGCATAAAATTCTTGTTGACTAAATCATTCACATAATTTTTAATATGTACATTAGATTCATATTTTTGAAGATCATTATTAAAATCACCGACAATGAGGGACTTATTTTTCGGTTTACAGGTCTGAAGATAGTTAATAAATAAATTCGTGAATTCTGGCAAAGAGGAACTAGGATGTCGATAAAAAAGAAATAAACGATATTTACAGTTATTAATTATAACGTCTACAGTAATAAACTCAGCTAAGTGGTTAAAATACTTAGAATCGGTAGAAGAGTCAATAATATTAAAAGTTAGAATTTTTTTAACAAGGGTACCAATTCCACCTGCTTTTTGAAAATTGGGGACAGTGTAGGTAAAATTATATTTTATTATTATTATTATTATTAACAACGAAAACTTATATAGCAGTGTCATGGCCGAACTCGGTCTTCGAGACTACTTTACAGGAAGAGTTCAATTGTAATCATGAACTGAATAATAATTAAATTTAAATTAATATCTAAACTAGCAAAAATTTCTACATATGAGCGGAACTTTACGCTATCCAGCAAACACACATTCCAGACTTCATAATACAAAATACTCATAATAAACATACATTCGTGTATAGTACTTTCATGTAGAAAAACTACGCGACCACAACAATGTTTTCACACCACGACGGAAAGCACTAATATTAATCATTTCCATAATATTTAGGAAAAATATTATCGAAATGATTAATGTTCGTGTTCCAGATTTCTGATAAAATGATTAAATCTAAATCCTTGTTAAATATCGATAGGAAATCGAGTAATTTTAAATAATTACAATTAGGACTGCGAATATTCATACGAATAACCGATATAGTATTAGGTGTATGGCGGTTTAAATTTTTAATTAGAATATTTGCATTTTTTGGTGAGTAATTGCCAATATTACCATCATTAATGATATTCTGATCCAATAAACCGTTGTAAAAACTAGAGAAATTAGAGTTCAACAAGTTGGCCATTTAAGAAATTACTTTACCAATATTTTGAGTGAATAGTCACTCTCTTACAGAGGTATTAACAGGCCAAATATATTTTCATTAAATAGAAGATCCTTATACTTTTCTTCACAGCTTACGATAAGGGCACCCGATTTGAATTCACGGCCATCTTTAGCCTTGCCTGAGAGTTTCTTACAGTATACATCATGAATGGTACAGTCTGAGAGCATATCCTTGATGTCATCAGCTGAGGTGTTGAGGAGTAGTCTGCCCACAAATACTGCTATTTTTTCGGCAAGGCCTTCACTTTACTGGTTACTTCGGTCAATCTCTTTCCAGTGATAGCTAAACGGGGCTGAAGTTTAACAGTTTTTTGACTACTAACAAGAATATAATCATCGTTTCCAGAACTGTTGCTGGGGTCAATTGATGGTTTAGGAACGGAACAGACATTGTTAGAAGCTATGTGTGCCCATGACGTAGTTTGATCAGAGCGTGATATAATTTGATCAGAAGATTGTGTCATTCTTGAATTGACTGTTGATGGAGAAGTATTCTGAGCGAAACGAGGAGGAGGATGTGATAGATGTGATTGAGGTGTGAGAGCGGAATGATGAGCGCTTGCGATTTTCTTCTGTAGATCAATGAATAGTTCTCCCAACTTTCTTCCGAATTTTGTATCCATTAGACTTAGCTGAGCTTTAATTTCAGATAGTATGGCTGTCATGTTTAGTGGATTGAGATCTGAGCTGGGAGAAATATATTCAGTGTTCTGGACAGGCGGTAGAGCACTCAAGTTAACAGCATCGAATGTAGGGAAGGTAATTTTTAGATTCAGTAGCGCTTCCCAGAGGTCGAGGACATCGCTCACATCTCGTTTCTTTTTTCCATTGCCTGATTTTCGATTGATGAGGTTGGGTAGGACGACCTCTGTCGTACGAAAAGATTCCGCATATTTGAAGAGAGTTGTTTTAGCATCCAAAATATCCTCAACATTGAGTTAATATAAATGCTACTATAAATGATATAAATGTTGTTAAGTTATAGAAGTTAACTATACTCATCGTAATTAAGTCTCTATTGCTATTGGATATTTCGTTTTGTACATAGCACAAAAGTTTTGATTTGTTTATTTCTCGCGACGTGACGTCAGCCATGTTGTTTATTTATATATCAACACAAGGTAGCTTAATCGGTTACTCGGTTACAATAGTTAAATTCTATCCAGGAACAATAATGCTAAGACGTCCGACCTGAACGAGCGACAGCGAGAGAAACAATGTCTTCAAATCAGTAGAACCTCTGATCGTTCAAAGGTTATCTACTAATATTAGTCCGGCCTGTAGGCCTACTATTGTTTGAATCCGGTTTTAATTTTAGTGCATTTTTAGCTCTACTAATCTTTAGTTTCTGCTTTAATTAGTCCGTAATGTTTTGCTCTTTACAATTCAATGCTATTTTCATTATCTATTTTTATGATCTTCAATTTTTCTACTTTCTTATGTTGCTATGTTGCTATGTTAATGTGTTTCCGGTAGTCAGCTAGCTAGAGCTCAATTTTGCTCTTTCTGACGGCCGTTTTATTTGTATTCTGTCTAGTTTTATGCACTTTGTGTATATTTTGATTCAGTGAGAAATAAATGATCATGGTTGTCTCTCTCTCTCTCTCTCTCTCTCTCTCATGCTCCGTGTGGATTACTCCGTCGACTATCCACTTAAACCCTTGAAAGGAAGCATGGCTTTATACACACCTTGACGTAACATCTAGCTTGATAATAATTTTGCTTCTGATGAAATCCATAGATCTAAGAGAGATTCAAAAGTTGCTGAAACTATTTGAAACTTTATTTCATTTATTTAGTATTTAGTATCGTTTATTTGTTTATCACAGCACAGATTATACAAACAATAGGGACGTGCATATAGCCAGACAAACAAACAACAATACGAAATAGGCTACCATACAAGAGCCATAGCTCTGTTCGGCAATACCAAAATTAGCAGCTATAGCAGAGTCTACCAAGTCTGAACTACAAAAATTTCTATTACATTACTAATTGCAGTAAAACCGTTGGCATCCATACAATTGAACATTTTCAAATCAGGAAATGGCCAGACACTGGCAAGTGAAACTCAAAATAAATTTTAAAAAACATCTCAAAAGTATATTACAAATTAAATTAGCAAACTAAGTTCATATCTCTATATACCAAGAAACTAACTATTTAAACATTAATATTTCATTCAAAATTTTATAAGCAAAAATATATTAAGATGTGTTTTTCTAGATGACATTCCAGCAGGAGCAGAGTCCGGATGAAATAAAATCATTCCTCAAGGAAGTTCATGGAATGAGCAACATCATTCCATGGACTCCTGACTCACCACCTCAAGCGAAGGTCTAAAAATATAGCATGTCTATTCTAACTACTGTCAACATCGTAGGATTTCAATTTTATAAACTCTGCGTAGGTCATTAAATAAACGAATCATGTATGACAGTTTACTTAGTACATTCAATCGTATGAAGCTAAATATTATAGTTTTCAATTTCACATGAGTAAAGTAGCTACGGCAAGCTAGTATTGTGTAGTAAAGGTGCTTTATCTCATTTATTTAACCTGGCGTTCAGTATTTTGGATGATGGCATCTTGTTAAACACATTTATAAACAATTCAAGAAACGAATTCCATTCTTTTCGCCTAGAGATGGATTCATATGATGCTTGAATAGTATATATTCAACATTTCATTTTCAAATTCCGAATACTCAAATTACAGTCAACTTTTTTGCTAAATGTAATTGTAATAAAAGCAGATAGTACCTCCTTGTAGATAAAGATTTCTTGTAGATTTCTCATTGAATTGAATTCGTCCGATCTATTGCAACCCATCAGCTTATATTAAGATTATACAGTAGTTGTTAATGCATATTTACTATGTTGTGTCCGGGACACCAAAGAATACGCCAATCATTAAATGCACTAGTTGTACGATACGACTAAGTAGGAACTGAGAAAAACAAGGGAAATCCATCTAATTAGCCATTTGCTAAAAATTATAGGTTATATAAGAAATGGATGTCATAGCCTTTTTGAACGAATTATCATGTTGATCCATGGAGTGCTGTTTTTGGAGCTTGAAATATGACATATATACCTTGGACCTGCCACTTTGTGTAAAAGTATAGAAAAATTATGAGACAACATTGACTATAAAGGTCAATGACAGATAATTTAATGAACTTTACTACAAATAATCACTCTACTTGTAGGCAGACTACACTGCGCTCTACGTCTATGATTTGACCTACATGTACGCAATACTTGCTGACCGAATTCTTGCCAGTGGATCAAACTACAGAAACGGAACTCTTATGTTTGATCTTGCAAGTCAAATCAGTTTTACAGGTTCTTTAAGTGATGATATTTTTCACTCTTGTTCTAAAACTGATAGTTTATGAAAACACGAGTGCCAGAAATAAGATAGATAGCATCTCGGTCATCGATGGCATACCGGTATCGCGTGTAAGATATTTGACCGCGGATCAGTATGTGAAGGGTTAAAATCCTGGGCTCGCCCGTCACTGACATCGCTTTCGAGTGAGGAAACTGACATTAACATTAGCTTTAGCTTTTTTAGTCGACTAGCAAGCACTTCGTAGCTGAAAGTTATCTCAAATATCCTTTTAATCGCATTATAAAAATGATTTCCATTTAACGTACGATTACAAAGTAATTCGTGGCTGAGGACCGAAGTCGATTTTTTTAGGGAAAGTTTTAAACTAATTTTTGATATTCCTATATATGCGCAATCATACTTCAAAATATCATCGAATATTTTAAACGAGTATAAGTAGATTTAGGAGAGATTTAAATGCATTGCATATTATACACATTTAATACATTTAGAGCATATTAAGACCTTCAAATAACATTCACTCGATTAAGATACTTGAAATCTTACACTGTAATTTAATCTTCATTCTGATTGAATCATGAAATATGGCGGCATAAATTACCATAAACGTTTAAGCTAATATAGTGGCTGCTAGTATTAGAACTTTAAGAAATCCAAACTGATTTTAATCTACTTCAAATTAACGGCGATTCTTTGCTTAAGATCTTTCTTCGATTAACACGGACACTATTTCTATGTGAAATGAAGTTCTGTTGGTTTGAAAAACATAATATGCAGATAGGCAATATTGTTCATCCTTGTCCCATTTTCCTATTTTATACAATACAACATCCATTTGATATTTAAAGAAGTAGGGCCTAAATAATGTGTTACATAGGACAAAGTTACATTTACAAATTCAAATTATCAAAAATTTAAGGTTTATTATCGTTCACTGTACAGTTTCAAAACGGCACTGTTTCAGATTTTGCTACAGTAACTTGATTTTTAAGCTGTAATTATTAAGGTAAAACAGGGAAAGTTGAGTTAGATGCAAACAGAGATCGTATTGCGAAGATGACACTGTGGGGATTTGGACCCGATACACAAGAATACGTTCCTTACATCAATATCGACGTCGAAACAAAAGAGGTTACATTTCCTAAATATATATACATTTTCTTTTTAGGCGCATCATTGGATGCCACAAATTTATTTGATGGGGTAAATTGTAATAAACTTGTTCTTATATTATATGTGAAATGTTTACCTAATTTATCTGTTGATATATTTCTAGACTGCTCTTTATAAACCGTTGATTAAACACAATTGGACAAAAGGCAGTTATTCATTACATTATTTATTTAATATTTAACGATACGAATGAATTGACGAATTTATGGTTTACTTCTACCGTGTTATCTGTATATTTTAGCGTAAATAACACAGTAGACATACAAGTATATCCAAATTTCGTAGCGTTATTCTATCATACTGCATTGGCGAATTAAACATTTTAATACATGATACCAATGAACTTTACATGTGCTGCAAGTTTGACATTTTATAACATGATAATTAAATCACCAATTCAGCTGAAATTTCTCCTTCCCATTTCAAGTGAAGACCTTTGTTTGTGATAATATTCCGGCACCTCGGAATGGCAGCGTAAAGCGCACATATGTTGTTGTATACATAAAAATTGAAAGGAAATTATGACAGTAATACATGTATATTTGGAAATTATGTTATATGATTGATACATATTCGATTAGGTTCTTCAACTAAGACAAAACATGGAGTGGGGAGGAGGTAAGAAAACCCCACCACGGGATTTTCCAGTGTGTGGACTTAGACAAGAGCTCTGTCCAAATCAAGGTAACGTCGATGTACAGATTGCATTGTGTCATTACAATATCATGATCATCACTCATTTATTTCATAGCTGAGCAGTCTACATTACCATGCAATAAAATAAGGCATATAATTTAAAATTAAATAGATCTGTACATTCAGCATAAATGCATAAATCAACGATAGATTCACATAATATAGGGGCCTATGGCTCTTTCAATAGAAATTATCCAGTTACGTGACCATAACACACCCTTAGACAAACAGACACTAGGATGTATTTAGAAAACTAAAATTAAAAATTTTAGAAATTATATGAACCTGAAACGAAATTGAAAGACAGTTTTCCATGTTAAAATAAGTTAATTAATTTTTGTTACAAATTCAAAGGTCTCTCCCTTTTTCTCTCTATATATCTCTTAGTGCACTGCCCACTGGCCGGTGTATGGTACATAGCGTCTCCACTCTCGATGTCGTCCATTTTCTCTTTAAGTCCACACATACTAGTGAATTTTAAATCAACCAGCATGATGTACCATCACTCTTGGAGGATTCTGCATATGAAAGTGTTGGCTTCCTATATCTTCCTCAGCTTCGGCTAACATTTACTAGGCAGGGGCGTCATTCCTGAAACTACCCTGTCTACTCAGTTGAAAGCTAGGCTGTTAAAATACACCGATGAAACATACTTCCCGCTCTCTCTAGACTCATAAAAAGGCAGTGTGCATCGCTTACAATTAAATTAATTGTTTTGTTTAAATTGGCAATATAATTTATATAATAGGCCTACTTATATGAACACGCCAATTACACTGTTACGATACAATACAGATTACGGACTTCTCATCATTGCTATTTCTGTCAGTGTCAGCGTCGTTGTCATCACCTCATTCATCGGTGGAGCTCTGCTGATAATAAGGTAAATAAGAATTATTAGTTATGATATACTGTATATTTTATTTGCTGACACTGAACTATGGTTGAATTTATGAAGTCTAATAACTTCTACAATACTAACCAATATAGTAACTTTTGCAATACTTACTTTTGATATCCTTAACAATGTATAAAAATTTCATATTATTATAATTCTATAAGCATATGTCAGTGCTTTTGTTGGACCATTAAAGTCGATTCGTGTTGATCCCAGTAGACTCGAACGCTATAGTCTTCAAGTATTAAGTAAAATGTTCGGCTCTGCATTATATTGTTGATACTGTAGGAATTGACTTTTCTAATCCTGACCCTAGTGAAACTGAGACTCAAGAGAAGAAGACGAGGAAGAAGAAGAAGAAGAAGATGATGATGATGATGATGATGATGGTGGTGGTGGTGGTGGTGGTGGTGGTGGTGGTGGTGATGATGATGATGATGATGATGATGATGATGATGATGATGATGATGATGATGATGATGATGATTGTGATGATCATACGATAATCATTTTTATAAACAGGCACGCTAAAAATTGCTTAAAACTGGTTTCTTCAATATCGGCTTTAGTTATTTGATTTGAAATAACTTATTACTTAATTAAAACAGCCCTAATATTAGCAAAAGGAATTGTCGGCTCAGAGATCTTTCCAGGTAATTTGAGAACCAGAAATAAATGGATAAGTAAGAATTGGCAAAGCGATTGAAGACGCATTTTGTTCCAAAAGATCAACCTCCTTACAGAGTAAAATTGCAAATAACTAGAGATCGGTAGATAGAATATTATTACTTGGTTTGCCTAGATTATAGCAAGCTTGATTTTTTACGGTTTCCTCTAGTTTATTTATTCAACTCATCTTCATCAAATGCATCAAGTGCATCAAATCATACATCAAGTGCATCAAATAAAATTGGAAATAGACCTAGCAGTTTGTATTACATCTGGCAAGTTATTCCACAGTTTAGAACCTCGTACATACATGTATATGCATGTGTCTCGTATATTTGTTCGTGAGAAGGTAATATTGAATTTATTCACACTTTGAGATAATAATTATTATTAACTACAAAAGTGCTAGGTGTTGCAAATTGATAACAAATTAATGGTAGGCAAATGCTTTTACATTTTAACATAAATAGTGCTGTGTTGTAATAATTTTTATCAGACAATTTAAAAATAGCAAAGTCATTGAAAATGGGAAAATGAGATAAATAATTGCAATTAAAAATAATTCTAATTGCGGGTTTTTGAACGACGAATATTTATTTTAGAGCAGAAATGGATGCAAACCCCACATAATGTTGCAGTACGTTAAATGAGAATACATGTAGATAATACTATTCTATATGGGCTCGTTTGGGAAATTTAAAGCTAAGTCGCCAAAGAATATATAAATATTTTGAAACTTTTGTTGATACAAGTGAAACATGTCGTTGCAAAGCAAGTATTTGGTCAATCATAACAAACTATTTAGTAAACTCAACGTATGCAATTCTTCTAACATCATCAATAACCAAGTGAACATAAAAACCATCCAAGATATCAAAATACCAAATACCAAGAGATAGTTTTATAACCAAAAAATTAATAATGAATTTTGACAGTTCATTCTGGAATGAATATAATAAATTGTCGTAACTTGAAAAAGAGTAACTTGCTTTTCTGGTTATAGATCTAGCAGATTGGAAAATAAGATAAGGCAAATGATTTGGAAGATTGATTACAATGAACTGGACATTGCGAGTTGTTCTGGGTTTAGTCATGTGGTATGAAACTCTATTTCGTTGTTTTGATCGTTGATACTTAAAATAACATACATGTACTTTAAGCTTTTTCAAGTTCTTATATTTAGACTGGTTGGAGCCAATGGCGATGTCGGTAAGATATTCGACAGCGGATCAGTATGTACGGGGTTCAAATTCTGGGCTCGCCCGTCACTGACATCGCTTTCGAGCGAGGAAACTGGCGTTAACACTAACTTTTTAAATTTGCTATTTGGTAAATATGATTTTGCAATTTAATTTCGCTAAAAGTTTTCTTTATTCACCTTTGATGAGATTTGTTTAAAAGTTGTCCTACTTAGTTCAATTTCAATTCCCTTTCAGTAGTTAAATTACAAAACTACAGCTTTAAATAATTGATATCCCCCTATGCTAGAAACCTTGCATTCATAAATTTAGCTCTAATAAAAACTAACTAGATGATGCCTAACCTGCTGACGTGGTGGATTTAATTGGCCGTAAGAGCAATTTAATCATTGGCCATAGCAGCATGGCTACTGCAACACTGATTCAAATGCATATATTCTATGAAATATATGGTTTGCTATGTGTGATATATTGTATTGGCCTGTTAATCTAGAAATAGAGACAATAGTAGCAATAGATACAATAGCAGAAACAATAGAAATAATGGAAATAGGCCAATAGTAGAAGTTTTATTGCATCTTCTAATTCAAGACAAAAAAAAAAAAAAAAACTGTAATAATAATATTCCCATTTAATAAAATGAATATAAAGCAGTAATTTAGAATTAAAGAGATAGATAAATTGCATTGCTAATTTATAGTACAATATTTCAGTCTTCTCATATCAACATAAATATAAAATTGGTTATTGATAAATAGTATTATTTAATTAATAATTAGCGTAACTTTTATGAAATAAAAACGATCAAATCTTTATTAATCACGATTAAATAGCTAATTAATTAAAATACCAATGGGCATTGGTGGGCAATGTAGGTATTAATTTCTAAAATTTTAAATATAAGATTCCTAAGGGATCTCAGACCCACAATTAAGCGCAATTTTTTAATTGTTGGTCTATATCACGATTGCGATAATTTTGAGTAACACTAATATCGTGTGTCTAGCTGCGCCATGATTAGATAACCATATACTGAAATGACGACATTATGCAATGCAACATCTGAATGCATATTAAGCTCTAATGATCCAAAAGGGGATAACTGGTAGTTAGGGACTTTGAAAATGATACTTCTATGAAAAAACTGTAAAGCTAAGTTGAACGTCTGTTTCCGTATAGCAAAAAATACTATCAGGGACGGTACGGCTGAGATTCGAACCGATCCCCGCCTTCTTCTCAAGCAATAACTCTGTCGTCTAACCCATGAATTATATCATCGTGACATAGCGTTGTAACGAATGAAAAATATAATTTTTAGACGTAATGAGCGTCAATATTAAATTCATCGAAGGAACATTGAGGGATAATATAAATTCGAGAATTTCAGAATAATCTAATTAATGAAATATATGACAAAATATATAGATACGCTGAAATTTTAGATTTTTGGTTGATTATTGTTATAAAAATTCAGACATTGAAGGATAGCACATTAAATTCTAGAAGCTCTCGAGCGTCAGTCATGAGTCAAGTGACGTCTAACGAATGTAGGTCAGGAGAGTTGCTGGCTGTGTACAAGGGAGCGACAGTTCTCATTTCTCTCATGCCTCATCTATCAGTCGTTCATCTCAAGAGAGCTGATCTTATACAACTAGCTTATGTTAGTACATCAAACAACCAATCAATCAATATATCAATCCATCAATAAATCAATTAATCAGTCAATCCATCAATCGATCGATCGATCGATCAATCAATCAATCAATAGTGGGTAACGACTGTTTTAATTTCTCTCATGCCTCATCTATTAGTAGATTCATCTCAACAGATCTGCTCTTGTTCAACTAGCTGATGTTAGTACATCAAATCGATCAATCAGTCAATCACTCAATCGATCAATCAATCAAGAAATCGCTCACTCGATCAATCTATAAATCAAACAATTAATCGATACAAATGACGACTGTTTTCATTTCTCGCATGCCTCATCCATCAGTCATTCATCTCAACAAATCTGATCTTATAAAACTAGCTTCTGATAGTATATGAATCATTCAACCAGTCATTAAATTAATAAATTAATCCCTGACTGGCTGACTGACTGACTGACTTGATGACCAACTGAATGTCTGACAGATTTGACTGATGTGACTGACTGACAGACTATCTGATTCACTCACTCAATCTGCTGTATCATCTACCAATAAGTCAAGCCATCCGTCACTCGATCAATCGATCAATCAATCTATCAAGCCAGCAATGCATAATCAGTATACGTAGACTTCTCTCTTGTATGTCCAAATATTCTTCTAAATTAACTACTGTTGTAAAGCTAAAATTGCTAATGTTAACGTCAGTTTTCTCAATCGAAAGCGATGTCAGTGACGGGCGAGCCCAGGATTTGAATACAAACATACTTATCCGTGGTCGAGTATCTTACCGACTTCGCCACTGGCTCTAGCCAGTTGGCTGGAGCCAGTGGCGATGTCAACCAACTAGCTCCCGTATCCATATTGTGAGAACTAGCTTACATTGAAGCTCTAAGCTATCTAATAGTTCTTCACAGTATGCTACATCGCAGATCTGAAATTCTCTTCAATCAAATCTTCGGAATACTTCGTTCGAATCATATCGGCCTTTGCTTTCTTATGAGAAGTTTCATAGGCAATTAAAGACCTATTTCTCCCATTTCTCTTTTCCATCTCCAGTGTTCATTTTCCATTCTCCAGTGTTCATGAGTTGCGACCAACGCCTAAACCTCATTTTCTTTAATTCCCTTTATCTTTTGACCGATAATCTGGATGTTAGAATTTGTACTGTTTTTGGACCTTATTTTTGCTCGCCGGTATGATTTTGTCTCAATAGTGCTCGATGTTGTCATTAATGACTTTAGAATTTTAATTGTTGTTATTTGTGACTGTGATTTATTTTACTTCAAATTGACTGTTAAACAAAACATATTTTCTTCCACTTCATTTCTCCCATATCCATATTTTATCCGAGAATAAAATTTAATCAATCAATAAAATCACCCAGTTTATAAAAAAAACTAAACAACTCTCAATACATTGGTACTACTGTTGTAACGATAAATTACAATATCAATTTTCAATTGAGTTTCATTATTGAAAAATTGTTCAAAAATCTATTTCGCGTTAGTCAAGATATTTCTTTTGGCAGTTGATTCTCATCTCCAAGTACGTATTCGTTTTACTAAATATTTACTAGGGTGATCATTCTACTTTACAATAAATGCATGCAGAAGTATTATACTTTATTTGTAAGATTTTAATATGTAAAATATATATTTAAAAATATATTTTTATTGCGTAGCTGAAGGAGATCTCTCATGAGAATATTCAGACATTTATTGGAGCATATCTTGAACCTGGTCATGTTTTATATGTTTTACAAAGATGCAAACGTGGATCATTGAAGGTAGGTGGACTGAAGTGCTTGACGTCTTTATGGTTTCCATATTTATGGCTTCGTTTTCTTAAAATGTATTTAAATTTTTTTTAGTTTAACGAATGATTACGACCTTCTTCATTCATCTAGTATTTAGTAATTTTCCATTTGATAAGTTTTTTGTTGAGAAATTTCAAGAAAATGAAGTCGAACCTATATAAAGGGAATAATATTAGTATATTATATTTTATAATATTTTTCATGTAGTTTCAGTACACAATCTACGCTTGATAGGGTTTTAAAAAGCTGCTATACGATAATGTTAGTTTTTACTTGAACTTACCCCTATTACCACTGTTCTCTACTGTTACCTTCTTCTTATTGGCTATTTGTTATACATATACGCTGACTAGATATGTTTGCATTTACTATTGCTGAGATCAGATAAGCAAGTAACAAGTTGTATGGTAAAACATTGGGTGTCTGAATAGAAATGTTGGTATTCACTAGCAAATCTACACTGCGGATTAGTTGTGGTGTAAATCCACGGTGCGTACCCCTGAAGAGTGAGGAGCAACTAGGTCTTACTTTAACCGTGATTTAAGTTAGAGAATACGAAATTGTGAGTAATCTATAATTTATTGAGGTTTAAACCGCGGATTTTCTCTCTAGTGAATTTCGCCATTTGAATAAGATTGCCAATAAATACTGAGTATAAATGTTGTTGCGACTCTGCATTTATTTAAAGTAGGCCCATGTTTTGACGATTTGAATTTTTTAGAACATACTGGATGACGAGGAATTTAGTTTGGACTATTTTTTTAGGATTTCCTTAATTCAGGACCTTGTGAATGTAAGTAGATATCCAACATGGTGATAGATTTAAAGTTAATAGGAATAAAGAAAAGCAAATTTATGAAATCACTTTAGGCTAATTTATGCCACATTTTTGGAATTAACTAGTGAACGACTTTTCACACTCTATGGATTGGTTATAAAGCAGGAAGACAAAGATTATAGATAAATAAAAGTAAAGCAATTAAATAAATAGTAGCAACTTTTTTTAAATATTGATGTAAAGAATACGAACACCCTAATTGAAATTAAGGCCACTTCATTTTAACACAAATATTCCTTTTTGGAAATATAGCCTATATGCTTGTCTCTTGGAATATATCAATTCATTCAAAACACACAATACTTGCCAATTAAGCTTCAGCTTTTATTACTTCAAAATAGGGATAGACCAATTGTCACAATATACTCAATAATTTTCTCTAAAAATTATGTCGCTTTCATCATTTTCGTATCTTTTTTGTTTTCGGTCAAAGTTCCTAAAAGCCAATTACAGCCATATCAAAGAGGGCTTGTTTTATTCTAATCGATCACAAAAAACATCTAAAATTAGGTTATTCATAAAAGTATATATGTATTTATTTAGGGAATGACATATTTGCATAAATCTCAAATTCACTCACACGGAGATCTAAGCAGTATGACGTGCAGAGTGGACAACAGATGGTCCCTAAAGATCTCCTGTCCTATCCTAACTGCATTTAGGGCTTCAACAGAGACGGAAATGTTATCTATTGTTAAGGCTGAAAATCGAGAAATCGAGATTGAAGAAGAGGAAGAGTTACAGAGATACAGAAGCATGTTGTGGATCGCTCCAGAGCTGCTCCGTATGAGCAGCAGACGGGCTCTTGGAACTCAGAAGGGAGACGTCTACAGCTTTGCTATCATAGCGCAGGAGATCGCTTACAGAGCTCAACCGTTCTTTCTAGAAGATCTTGGTCTAGGAATTGTCAAAGGTAAACGGAACAGAAACTATTAAGCATAAACCTGATGGTATTGTGCTAGCTGAATGCAATCTGATACTCTTATATCTCTTGTATTCAGATTATAATTTGTAGAAAGTTGAGTATTAAATAAACGAAATGAAAGAGCTTATAAATTCCATTGTTATCCCGACCCAAGGTAAACTAGGATACAAGGGAAGATACTGATGATGACAACGAAAAATATTAATTAAATCCAAAATCTATTATGATGTTCGTAGTGAGATGTTCAACAGTCGGGCCTTGTGTAACTTTTACGCCCATCGATAGTGTCAAATTTATTTATTTATTTATTTATTTATCATACGCACATGATATCACAATTTGAAGACACAATAGACAGTTAGAGCGCATGAACGGAAATAAAGGCCCACAAGTGGCACTTACATATTCCGAATTTAAAAATAAAAATACAAACATTTGCATTAACTATAAATTAATAATGTTCAATAAAATCCTTAGTATGGGCCATAATTATGTACCAAGATAAATTTAGCGGAACATGTAATGACATTGCTAAGGAAATCAACAATATACACGCACAAATATCTGCACACAATGACAATGAAAACATACTAATTTAGGTCCCGCCTCTGATCTACTCATAAAAATTCAATATTAAAAACGGCAAATGCACTAGAATACTTACGACAGTTAAAAGTTAGATTCTTTTATAGAAAAAAGAAGAAACAGAAGATAAAAGAATGATGTAAAGCAATCACTTTAACTCTTTAGGTATTTGCTTACATTAATACCCTCCAGACATCTTTTAAAAGAGTTTAGGGAAGGCGCATTTACAACATTAGAGGGTAGAGAATTCCAACAAGAAATGCATCGGTTTTTGAAATGATATCTTTCAGCATTAAAATAAAATTTATTCATGTACAAACTTGAACCATTATTTCTTGTTACCCCATTTTTGAAAGCAAAAAACTCCTCTATAGGTAGATCGACCAATCCAGTGAAAATTTTATAGTATAAACACAGGTCAGATTTAAACCTTCGTTGCTCTAAAGATTCGGAAGCCAAAACTTTTAATCTCTCCGAATATTGCAATCCTATCATACCACTTAGCCGTTTAGTGAATCTTTTCTGAATTGATTCTATCAGAACAATATCACATTTTCTGTATGGAGACCATAGATTAGAACAATACTCGAGAATCGGGCGTACAAAAACTGTGAACGCTTTAAATAATAGCAAATGATTTCTGGACTTAAAGCAATGCAAAATTATTGAAGTCCTTTTTCTGGCTTTATTGCAAATATCTTTTACATGTGAAGAAAACGATAAATCGCTTGTAAACCTCACTCCCAGGTCTGTCACATCTTTTGATTTAGATAAGGCTACAAAATTTAGATTGTACTTAAAATTATATATTATAGTTTTTTGGAAAGAGTAGGAGATCACCTGGCACTTTTCTACTGCAAGGCTAAGCAGCCAACGGTTAGACCAACTACAGAGAGAATCAAGAGACTTTTGAAAGTTTTCACAATCAGAAAGAGAATTTATTGAGGCGAAGCACTTTGCATCATCAGCAAATAAGAAAAGGGAGTTCAGTTCAGGACAGCAGGAGCTTATATCATTAATATAAATAAGGAATAGGATTGGCCCCAGAACACTGCCTTGGGGAACTCCACTCTCAACGGTAGACCAGTCCGAATAGCATCTTCCTATTCGAACTGTCTGGAGTCTGCCAGTTAAAAAGGACAAAAGCCATTTCATTAAATTTCCGGTCACACCATAGGCTAGCAGTTTATGGATCAACTTATTATGGCTTATGGAATCAAATGCCTTGGAGAAGTCAAGATAGACGGCGTCAATTTGACTACTGCTAATTAAATTAACATATATGCTATTAAAATAACGAAGAAGTTGTGTATTGGTTGACCTCTTAGGCATGAACCCGTATTGTCTAGAATATATGAGGTCATTTTTCTTTAAGTACCGTAATAGATCGTCCTTAATAATGCTTTCTATTAGTTTGCATATAATGGAGGTGAGGGAAATAGGACGATAGTTTTTTTTGTTGCTTTTGTCACCTTTCTTAAAAATAGGGACAACAATAGAACGTTTCCACACTTCAGGTAATTCACCAGCTTTCATTGAAATGTTAAATAACATTGAAAGTGGTTTAGCAATTACTTGACTTATCTTTTTAAGAGGAGGTGCAGTTAAACCATCGAAACCCGGGGAGCATTTATTTTTTAATTTATTAATTTTATGTTCCACCGAGAAATCAGAAAAATAGACACTATTTTTAGAAAGGTTACTTTCCAACACTTTTGATACAGAAAAGTTTGGAAGAATGCCATCATCTTTAGTGAGTACTGAACAGAAATAATCGTTTAGCAAGAAGGCTTTTTCTTTGTCACTGTAGGCTAGGTTGTCAGAGTCTTGCTTAATGAGAGGTGGGATAACTTCTCTCCTTGATGTTTTACGTTTAATATGAGAAAAGAATAAACGAGAGCAGCCGCTTTCAATCAATCTACTTTCCTCATTAACGTCTTCTTGAAATATCGTTTTCTTTAAATTGGAGGCAGCTTTGTTAAAATTTTCTCTACTTTCATTTGAGCGACCATTTTTGTAAAAACGCCACGCTGCCAATTTCTTATTCAATGCTCTCCTAGTTTTCCTTGTAAGAATTCTTCGTTTAGGTTTTCTACTACATGCTCCAATTCGATTTCCCACTTTAGGAATATGTTTTTTAGGGATGAAGGAACTAAAAATTTCATTTAAAATAGAATACATTATTGACCAACATTGATCGACAGACATACAATCATTAAAAATATCAACCCAATCAATTGCAGATAACGAAGCATTAATGGAATCCCAATCCGCTTTTTCATATTTAAAATTAGTAAAATTATTACTACAAGAAAGGTCTACAGATGTAGATTCACTAAAAACATCGATAAACATATTAATATTAAAAGAAATGTCAAATAAAATGGTCAAATGATCGCTTGAACCTATTGGAGCAAATGATCGAATATTGCTGATTTGCTGTGGATTATCAGTGAGGATAATATCGAGTAAATTTCCATCACGAGTCGGAAAATTTACCATTTGAACAAAAGAGTTATTATTAAAATAACTTAGAAATTCGATATAAACTTTAATATTAGGTGAAGAGTTATTTACCCAGTCCATAAGAGGAAGATTAAAGTCGCCGGCTATACAAATTGATAAATTTGTGTCACTGAGATACATTAAAGCCGATATTAATAGCTCATACATGCAGTGATTATTCAACTGACTCGGTGGGTAATAGACTACAATGAGTCTCACTCCATTATTGTTACCAGTTATTATATCTATTGCCACTAACTCCAGACTACTATAGCGAGCAGGTAGATCAATACGTTTATAAACTGCGGAAACATTATTTCTACAGATTATGCACACACCACCACCCCTTTTATTATCGCTGTCTTTTCTGAATATGCAAAAATCGCTATCAATAATCATAGAGTCTAGAGTTGTGTCGTCCAACCAGGTTTCACAACAGCATGCAACATCAATGTTCTGTATGGACATAATTAGCTTCAGCTCAGAAATCTTGCTATTTAAGCTGCGTAAATTTGTAAATAGACTTTTGAAGTGTGTTAACTTACAATTAACATTTTCATTCAGCAAAACAGAAGTACTAGGGATCCTACTACACGAATCGATATGCAAATTTGATCTAATATTATCTAATTGCACATGTGTAGTATTCACAAATTCGTTAACGTCGTTGGGAAGTCATACGTTAGTTGAATTGTCTCCAGTGGCAGTGGACTGGCTAGAAACAGGATGGCTAATATCCACAGCAGCAGGGAGGTTGAATTCTACAGCAGTAGGGTTTAATTGGGTGATAGAGGGCGATGGGGTAGACAACGGAATGGCTGTATTGGGTGTAATAGAATCTGAAGTATGCGGTCTGTTTCGCGTAATATTTCTGGTTGAAGTTGAGAACTGACTGCCATTCTGAGTGTTATAATGAGATGATATGTTTTTCCTGGTACTATTAATGAACGTTAGTGGTGGGTAATCTGTAGCCGAGGCCATACTGTTCACCGCCGACGTAGCGTGACTGGGAGCCGGCCGTCTTGAAGAAGTGGCAACCCTACCAGCACTTCCTACTTGATCCTGACTACGTCTTATGTGAGCTCCTTGGGCCTGACTGCGTCTGTTGAGGCGTTTTTCATATTCGGACTTGGCTTGCTGTTTAGTCAAGTCCGGGTTGATGAACACGTTCAGCTGTGCATAAGTACTGTCTTCCTTTCTCTTCTTGATTCCAGTAGAAACGAGGAAGGTAGCATCTTGTTCAGATACAAGACGTACTAGGAGCTTTCTGGCTCTTCCAGCTTGTACTCGACCTAGTCTGAGCGTAGACACCCCCGAGATATTGAATGATGCAGTAAGATGATTTTGTATGAACGAGGAAATCAGATTTAGGTCGTTACAGCCAGAGTCTTCGGGTAGCCCTGAAAATATGACATTCTTTTTCCGTCTGCTGATCTCAGCAATTGTACCGACAACCATTGATACTACATCCGATTTGGATATCGCATCGGAGGGGGGCAGATGGATGCCAGAGCCCGAGTTGTGTGCACTTTCATCAGATTGAGTCTGCTGACGGATAGGCCGCCGTTGGCTTGGAGCTGGGGCGCAAACACCAATGCTAGACTGTCTGACAGCATTACAGATGGGGATGTCCTGCCCGGAGTGGGAATTGTTTGACAATAAGACTTCACGAAGCTCTTTGATCTCCTGCTGCAGCTGATTTAACTTATCGTCCACTTCCAGGCGACAAGCAAAGCACTGCAAATCTATGTACATATGAAAACGCTTATTAATTATAAATTCAACGGACAAGCGGGCAGCTCAAAACTTCAGCATGCGAACTTCTAAGAAATAGAGAAGGCAAAATACTTGTGACTTTCATGGCAAAATAAACTTATTTCATCAGACGCAATTAGTAAATAAACATTCACCTGGCTGAGCTGATAACATATCAGTAAAATTTGCAACTTATATTATTAGATACAGCGTCCAAATGCAACGTAACGTTTTAAATACTCAATATGTAACACTGTCAGGAGCTACACAATATTCTGCAGGTACGATTGAGAAGATATTGAGGACACCTGATACGGGTGATTCTAGTCCCTACCGACCAGATTTTCCGAAATCTCCCAATGATATGTCAGAGCTGACGATGATCATTCAGCAGTGCTGGAAAGAATCTCCGCAGGATCGTCTCAGCTTTGTGGACATCGGAAGAAAACTAAAGCATCTTAATAAGGGCAGGTAGGAATTGATTTTAAGCCGTTTTGATAAAGATCGGCCTGATGTTTGATTAATACATAGAGTGAACTCATTCTTAATTGTTGCAAAATGTTCATACGTACATGTAGCATAAACGACGTTGAACGTGGGCCTAGTTAAATTTCTTGTCATCCCCTCATAGTTCTTATATTATCATTTTTTAGGGCTTGTCTAAAGGATAGTTCAACAAAATATATCTATAATATGAATAATTTCAAGAGATCTCTTTAGAACTTAGCGTAACATATTACTTACAACTTATGTTGTATTAAATTTTCATTGCGCTACTACAATAAATGTTTTCATTTGCAACATAATCTTAACAAATCAATCTTAAGAATAATAAGATTTAAAATCTTTACTACTTTACTGATTGATTGATCGTGAGTTTAAACTTCTAAACACCAGTCCTTTTTCATGTATCCTGTTTTCAGAGAGGTGGACCTAATAGATCACGTGCTGGAGAAACTGGAGAAGTACGCAAACAACCTAGAGTCGATTGTGGAGCAGAGAACATCAGAACTTCTGGAGGAGAAAAAGAAAACTGATTTGTTACTACATAGAATGCTACCTCCGTGAGTAGCTCTGTATTCTAATGTATGAATTTTATTTCCCTGATGCTAAATATTAAATCTGGATAATATTCTTATTTACCTAAGTTGGCAAGTATTGCCATAAATTTATATATATATATATATATATATATATATATATATATATATATAAATTTATGGCAATACATATATATATATATATATATATATATATATATACTCTTCATATACTCAATTAATCTACATGTATACATGTACCTATAATTAATTGGTCACTTGTACGTAGTTCAAAGAATTACTCAATTGTTTGAATAAATTGAGAATTGAGAAAACATTTAGACTTTACGTATAAGCAGGATATTAGAAACGACAGAAGAGTTATTGAATACAAAACGTAGCATATTAGTTACATGGCTAATGATAAAGGATTTTTAGAATAAATGGAAAGCTCAAATGTTATTTTAAATGGTTATAGAAACCCCGATCATGTTTTACTACTCATGTTAATTACGAAGTTGAACTACATGTAATCTTAACAAATTTTATGATATATATTTTGGTAATTCAGAATTTAGTCCAAATGTTTCTTTGTAATTGTATAAAGGTCAATAGCAGACGAACTTAAGTTAGGAAGAACAATTCCACCTGAATTGTTTTCCAGTGTAACGATCTACTTCTCAGACATAGCAGGCTTCACATCTCTCTCCTCAGAGTCGACTCCTATGCAGGTCGTTGATCTGCTCAATGATCTCTATGGAACATTCGACGATACTATCTCTAGACATGATGTCTACAAGGCTAGTAATTTAATCCTTCAATTAATCATTAGTAAACAAAATATCTCTCATAGGAGCGGTTTATTTAATAAATGATTATAAGTGGGAGTAATAATATTGACATTTCTCCGTTATATTAATTTATATCCGTTTTGTGCCTTGGCCACTATAGAATAGAGCAATAGGTAACTGTACGTGTTAAAAAAGTAAACATGCATTATACCGAAATTATCAACTTTATTTATATCAGTCACTTTTAATACAACATGTTTAAACAGTTAGGCAATTATTAGACAATTCTCCCTATAATCAGCCCAGTGTGTCAGATATTTTACTCGCAGGTGAGCGCGGCCGAGATTTGAACACACGAGAGTTCAACTCACCTCAGGCTCTGTCAAATTTAAATAAATATATAAATTAATTGAGGAAATTGAGCAGTAAACGAGGAAAGCGATTGTAAACCTCATCAGAAGCCAAATTTTCCATGATTATGTAACTACACAAGATTATGTAACTTTAGTTAAATATATGCTCATGCGATTGAAACAATTTTTGTATCAATAGCATGCAATTAAAGTTATTTAATGCTGAGGCTTGATTTTCAATTATATCTTAGACGTGCATCCTTGCCGAACACAAAAGAGACATTAATGGAAATTTAGCGATATAATCTAAGGACGTATTATCTATAGAAATAATGATGCTATTTTTAATTGGCATGTGTTTTATGTGTTCAATTATACAAGAGGGAAATTCTCCTACATTTGCATTATAATTATGTTTTCATGTAACCCATTTTTTTGCATTTAAATTTACTTTAAATAAATATATTTATTTAAAATAAAATAATTTCTTATTTATTTTCTGCATTTAAATTTATGCAATAAAAGTAACTCTTTATTTAGTGCATAGAATAAATGTGAACATGAAAATTAAATAAAGAGCATGAATTAAAAATTCTTACTAGGCTAAACTTTGCTTCAACCTCAGTTTCAATATCACGAAATGAAAAAATTAACATTCAGCTTGCATTATTAAACAATACTGAATTGCACCCGTATTGAATGTCTCAATAGCGCAAAGGTTAGAGGTGAAGGTAACGTCATGAAGTTCTAAATGACATATCCTGAGGTGAACTGAACCCTCGTGGGTTCGAATCCCAGCCGCGCTGATCTGAGAGTAAAATTCTCGGACATTCACTGGACTGGCTACACGGAAAATGGACAAAATTGCCTAACGGATTTAACATGTGATATTAAAAGTGATAGATATCAACGTAGTTGATTATTTCACCATAATGTGTGTTATTATTATTATTATTATTATTATTATTGTTATGCGTGGATATGGTTGGATCACTGCAGAATTGGGGAACCGCAAACTATATGCTGCGTGTACGTAAGAGGCGACTAAGGCAGGAGCTGAGGATGGCAAGAGGTTACCCACCGCACCATCAATTATTTCCCCCTAGGATTTAATGGCAATCTATCTAACTGAGGAAGGCAACGGGGAACCACCTCAGAAGCCAAACTTTTCCCAAGCTATAGGCTACATAAGGTATGGATAAAAGGCATAGACTTTGTGAAGGGAATAATTTGTTGATCTAAGGAGTGCTCTTATGGGGCGGAAAGAAGACTATGAGTGTGAATATGTACCTTGAACGTACCACTTGGCAGGGCACTGAAGAGAGAGAGAGAGAGAGAATTGTACAAATTTAAAGGTACATTAATAAACATTGCTACATTTAAAAATTGTTTATATTATAACGGTAGGTAGAGACTATTGGAGACGCCTACATGGTGGTAAGTGGACTACCGGTACAGAACGGTGGTAGACATATCATGGAGATATGTAACATGGCACTGGATCTACTCAGTGAGGCGTCCGTCTTTAAGATCTGTCATAAACCTGAAGCAGCTCTCAGAGTCAGGATTGGTATCCACACCGGACCCTGTGCTGCAGGTGTGGTAGGACACACGATGCCTCGCTACTGTTTGTTTGGAGACACCGTCAACGTCGCCTCCAGGATGGAATCTACTGGAGAAGGTTTTCATGCATATTAATTCACAATAATAACGCGTAGCTGTAGAAATTAATAGAAATGATACTTTATTCCGATAGTTATTTTGTTTATTTCCGCTAAACATAAATACATTTTTAGAGAATTATAAGTGGTTTAGAACAATATACTGTACATGTACTAGGAGATAATCGTAAGTGATATTTGCATAATACGACATACAGTATAATGTCATTTTAGCTTCAATGATACACATGAGTGCTGCAGCACACGAGGCTCTCTGCGCGTTTACAGGATACAAGGTGGAATTACGAGGTGAAACTTTTGTTAAGGTAATTGATCAAATTTTATGTAATATTACATAACGTATGCACTAAGTTCTTATGGTAACTAAAAGCAAATAGGGCAGAATTGGAATAGAGTGCTTAGACAGAGATTGGAAATTGTCTAATTGTTTTACACGATAAATGCCAAGATTTAATGATGCCATTGTATTGGTTTTCAATTTATTTTGTTGTGTGCACACATTTTTGATTCTTTGCTTTTGGTTCATTTTGCGTCATGTATCCTTAAGTGCGTCCCATTTTGAGGTTTATTCAATAGAATAAACTGATAAAGAAATAAACTATGTTGTCCACAAGTTGAGAATTTTACAGTATGTTATGCTTTAGCTACAAGTAGGTATTAAAAGATTGATCAACGTCTGCTTTTGGTGTATTATTGTATGATTTATCGCTTTTCATTTCTTCTACTCTACCAGATATTATGATGCCACTGAATATAATTTAGATTTTCATTTAGTCAATAACGATTTTCATTCTAGTCAATAACGTGTTTTAAAATGAAGATATCACTACAGATCTTAATCAACTAACTAATAGTTTTACTGAAATAGCATTTAAATTTAAATGCCTAAATTGAGCGATTGATTGCCAGATTTATTGATTCATCACTTGAGTAATATAGTACAAAATTTAACATTCGTATATATATATATATGCTGATATTTTTATAGGGTAAAGGAAATCTGAACACTTATTGGTTGATGGGAAGAGAATAAAAATGGCTGAATAAGAAAGATGCTGGAAAAATGATTTGGACACGAAACAAATGCTTGAAGAATAAAATAAAGCTGTACATACCGGTTTCAGATCTGTGTATTAGTTCGATTTGGTAAATTTATAAATATCATTAAGAGTCATGCAATGAGATTTTGGCTGGTCAATAAAATGCAAAATGATGCAATGCAAAAAATGCATTGCATATCAAGCTTGATATTTCATTGCTGTGTCAAATTATGAGGTTTTAAATAATTATATCGCGTGCGGCTTTTGAATAACATAGCAAATTGGAATTCACAATATGTCTAATTTAATTTTTCTATAATATATTATGTTAGAGTTTTAAAGTTATACATAACTGAGAAGAAGATATTAGAAATAACATTTTTCCACAAAATATAAATGCAGTATGAGAATTTTTATTTAAGTTTGTCAGTATATCTCACTTAGTGCACTGCCTACTGTCAGCTCCATAGTATATAACGCCTCCATTCATCACTTTTCATCTTCCGTTTTCCTCTTCATGTACATGTACACATACGAGTGGATCATTTAATCATCCATAACATTCGTTTTGATATACCATTATTCTTGAGGATTCTGCTTATGTCGAGCTGGGCCCCTATGCCTTCCTCAGCTTTGACTAACATTTATATTACAAGACAAGGGCGTCATACCCTGAGAAAATAATCCGTTCTATCCAAATAATTATTATTCTCATTAGAGCTTTTATTAATAAATGGCCTTTTGATTGTTAGTTGAATTGCATTTATATCTTCTAATTTTAACTGAAACTTAAAACTGTGGTCTAAAATAAATTACAATACCTTCATAGGCCTACATATAAAAGGCAAAGTCGATATTACGTAGGCCACAAATGAAATAATAAATATGCAGCGACACAGCTCGGCTCAATCAGGTTGCTTATTTATAAACTTTTAATTTAGACCTAAAATATGCGGGACATAATAGTAACCCATTCATATGTTCTGCAGGTAACAGGCTAATGATATATATTTTTGCTCAAATTATCGATATAAAGCACTTTATCGACTGACTAGTTAATCCATTAGCAAAAGTCTAAGTCCTACCCACACGTAACAGTAGCTGCTATTATCTATGCTTAATTAATAGCGTAGGGGTAACGTCATGCAGTTTTAAATGACAGATCATGAGGTGAATTGAACCCTCGTGGGTTCAAATCCCAGCCGCGCTGATCTGAGAGTAAAATCTCGGACATTCACAGGTCTGGTTACTAGAAAAATTGAATAAATCGCCTAACGGTTTAAACATGTGGTATTAAGAAGTGATCGATATCAACACAGTTGATCATTTCACTATAATGCGTGTTTATTCATTTTATTTATTGCATAGCCTATAATAATTGTTAACGGTTACCCATAAAACAATTATTGGCCTCAACAAAATGTTTTCGATAGTTCACAATATCTAATCGTTCTCACGTAACTTTCAGGAGAATGAAGTACTTGGAGAGGAGTTTTAGCGTAAAAATCCTGTTTGGCATTTCAGAAATGATACAATTAAGCAAAAACGTTATTCAAGTGAATATTCAGTTACACTGTAGTAACCTTTCTTTAAAGGGTCATTTAGACCTATCCCCTCAGCCTTTATAAATCGTCTATGAATAATTATTTTAATGCTACATTTTATATCAGCAAATAAGAAAATATTAAAACGGTCATCAGATGGAATCAGGTCAGTTTCGCTTCTCACGCATTTTGCATTCATTGTTCGTCGTCAGAAACACGACACGTAAGATAATATATAAGTAAGATAATCGATTTATTAATTGGATTTCCTCTTTTCGACAAAAGTTGTGAATACTATTTTATGCTTCGTGAGTTTATTGTTGAAATCGTGACTATATATTAATTAAATTATACCAGAAAAATAAATGATCTTCTTTTTGTATGCCTAATTTAAATATTATTAACCTACCGTACCCTACTACATGTATGCTCATCTATTGTATTTTCTATTTTCTTACTGGCCAACATTATGCGTACTTTTAGTAAAATATTACAGTTTTAGAATTGTTGAGTTCTTATAATAATTGATTAATTCATTCTCTTTAGTGAAATATGCACCACTAGAAATCATCATCCGTCAGGATTACCCATTATTCATTTCCCATAAGGTCCTTTGTTGCAATTAAACGATTGATGGTTGGAGAACTATGGCTGATTTTGAGGTAACTCATTTTTTATGTTGACGGTATAAATATTAACTATATATAATACGAAACTTTGCTCAAATACGAAATATAAAAAATGCAACTTAAATGAAGCTGTAACACTAACATTAGATTGCTAATAGATATTTTTCAATAAAGTAATGATTAGTAATTGACCATTGATTGTAATTGTTATTAGCAATATCTTTCTTGTCATATATCTAAAATCTTTCAAAATTCAATATAAAGATAGCGTGTTCATAATCATGCATGCAATATTTTAGAAGTATTTTTAAGTATTCATCGCTGATATGTGAAAAGGCCAGCGTTCTTCTTGCAAAACCATTCAGATTCATACTATTTGAGGAAGTCCTATACTTCATCAGATAAGCGTTTTATTTAATTTATTGCAAAAATGTTTTAAAACAATGAATATTAATTCTTACCTGTCCGTACTTTAGTCTCTTTAATTACCAAGTTGATGTGAAGAGAATGTCAGAGCTAGGATATAAATATGTAGATTAGTTATGTCATGGATCTGCCAATAGACAGTTCACTAAGAGCGAGAGATACAAATGTATATTGCGTTATATAAACAAGTAAGGTAAAGGAAGAGAAAATTTCTGGAAATTGAAGCGTGAAATTACTGAAAATGCTAGAATGAGTTATCTGGAAAATGTAGGCCAAAAATGTATTAGATTCAATACCCCTAATTATCTGATTAGATTTTTGGATCATAAAATGAAATGGTATAGGTTATTCGTAGATGAAGTGCACTTAAACTATTTCGCAAATAACACTATAGTAATTAAAATTTATGTTTTTGAATATTAATTCCACCATTTAATTTGGTAAGTAGTTTGACATTAACGGTTGAAAAAGGATTAACACTATTTATAAAATCTTAAACTTAAGTATTATGGCAAAAATACATGTAGGCCCCTACATTTATATTATTTTTAAGAAAAAATATACCAAGCTTTTTTTAGCTTGGTTAGCATAATTTTGCAAGTAAATGCTTGCAAATGTTTATGGGATGATGAATGAGTGTGAGGATATAGAAAAACCTAAAATTTATAAAATTACTGAAAGTAATTTAGCTCGTAATGTTATTTCCAAAAGCAAAACATAGACTTGATCGATGTAGAAACTATCAAATTAAATTTAAGATCTACACGTTTTTACTCGCCCCTCACAGCAATAAAATTCTTCCGCCTGCCCATTGCTGATTTTCCTGTAAAATATCAGAGTAGCGTTTTAGGTAGATTGAACTTTCCATGCCAGCTTCCAGGATTATAAAATCCTTCTGACTGTAATTCTTAAAATATTTAGATATAACTCTAAGACGAACAATATTTTAGAATGTTGTTTCGTGTCTATTTTCTTAATTGCATTTAAAAACTTAGTCAGCGACACCTATTAGTCTCTTCATTCAATACTATCGATTTCAGCAT
The DNA here is from genome assembly GCA_905160935.1 of Enchytraeus crypticus. Taxonomy (NCBI): domain Eukaryota; kingdom Metazoa; phylum Annelida; class Clitellata; order Enchytraeida; family Enchytraeidae; genus Enchytraeus; species Enchytraeus crypticus. Next base: position 2,380,972 of record CAJHZI010000713.1, read on the forward strand.
TTTGTTAATCAAGTTAGTTAAAGGCTTTTTTGCTAAATGGTATTGCAAAATATCTTGCAAAAACTGATTTTTATTAGTTCTCTGTCACTCACTCACTCACTCACTCACTCACTCACTCACTCACTCACTCACTCACTCACTCACTCACTCACTCACTCACTCACTCACTCACTCACTCACTCACTCACTCACTCACTCACTCACTCACTAACTCACTCACTCACTCACTCACTCACTCACTCACTCACTCACTCACTCACTCACTCACTCACTCACTCACTCACTCACTCACTCACTCACTCACTCACTCACTCACTCACTCACTCACTCACTCACTCACTCACTCACTCGCTCGCTCGCTCGCTCGCTCGCTCACTCACTCACTCACTCACTCACTCACTCACTCACTCACTCACTCACTCACTCACTCATACTCGTAGTGTACTGCTAATTATGAGGTCCATGGCACATAGCTTCTCTCCATATTTCCATCCTCTGCATTATGAATTACACTACAGAGTATCATATTTTTATATCGTGCCTTAACTCTTTCTTAGGAAAAATATATTTAGCATGATTACCCTGAACAAGTGGAAGAATGCTGTTATGCAACAGAAGGTCTTAATAAACAATTACTGAAATTGATGCATAAATTAAATATATTCTGTAAAGGTATTCGTTCCTAGTGGTATATAAGGTATTATAATTTGGTAATATAATCCTACTTTTCTCTGCATCACAAATCTTTTATGTGGTTTGAGCGATTCGATTTGTAGTGACATGTGATGGGGACGTCCATGATAACATCGATGTATAACAAATTGGACATTAAATCATTATCATAATTATTAATATTATTAGTATTATTATTACTATTACCATTATTATTATTATTATTTTTATATTATTATTATTTTTATTTTTATTTTTATATTATTATTATTATTATTATTACTATTATTATTATTATTACCCGGACTATAAAGAACCAGAGGTTTGATAAAAACGATTCGAGCTATATACGTATGATGAATCGACGACTATTCGAGGTCTTCAAGCTGCTTAAAAGACTTGCTGAAGCAGACTGCATTAAATCTTTGCAAAGTCATAGTCAGCCTTTAGTAGCAACTAGGAACATATAAAAAATAGTAGCATCAGCAGATAACAGGCTGGTGCGTTAGTGTTAATAACAGCAGCTACAAACAACCAAAGCAACAAGTAGGAACCATTTCTAAATGCTTTGCACTTGTACGGTGACAGATAGGCAGATAACTAGCAAGTACATGTAGCTTACAACAACTTTTACGTACTATTGAAAATTCACTGTTGCGCTTGAATAGTACAGTATCGTTCTAATTGAGTTGCTTTTAAACGTAATTTGAAGTAAGCCCATATTTACTGAGAAATACAACTGTTACTCTACACATGTTCGCTGGAATAGCAGGAGCTTTCTCACGACAAACATTAGGCATACAGGACATACTACTATTATTGAAGTCAATGTACGTGCATTTTACGGATAGACGATGACAATGCGCTTGACTGAGTGCGCTAAGTCGTTCATATATACATGTACATGTCTAGGACCTACTTCATTTATAGGGCACTAACATTTCAGAAGATGATAAAACATTTATATATTAGAAAAGCAAATATTCTTCAAAGTAATGCTGCGACGAATATCCTATAAAATATTTGAAACGGAAAAAAATAATTTAATTTTTCAAGATCTTTATTTCATCGTGTAGACAGCAATATGCAAATAAACCTCAAGTCCAAATTCTACAAAACTGCTAACTTAATATGTCAGAAACGAAGTTTAGAAGCAAATATGTGAAACTAAATAAATTGAAGTTTGTAAGCAGTTAATAATAATATATAACTCATTTCAGCGAAGGCTCAGAATAATTGTGAAATGTGCAATATTGGCTTCCAGTTAAGGCAATATGGAATTCTCTGCATTATTGTTATTATTATTTATTATAAGTAATATTATAATTAGTACTATTAGTATGCTTGCACAGCAATATTTATTACAAAATAAAAGTAAATCATCATTCTTAATAAAGCTGAAGCTAAAAAGCTAAGGTTAACGCCAGTTTCCTCACTCGAAGGTTAACGCCAGTTTCTTCACTCGAAGGTTAACGTCAGTTTCCTCACTCGAAAGCGATGTCAGTGACGAGCGAGCCCAGGATTGATCCGCAGTCGAGTGCCCCACCGACTTCGTCATTGGCTCCAGCCAGAATCGAAGTATTTAATATAAACATTATATGAAAGGAATATGTTAAATATTATATATTCTTTCTGAAAGTTTTATTTCAATAGGAATTTAACCCTAGATTATACGACGTTTAATTTTACTGAATGGATAAAATAACTACTATACAATAATTGATAATATGCCATTAATAGTCTCTTAATCATGTTTTGAACATTTTAAAAACAATTAGACCTTTAAGAATAATATTGTGAAATGGATTTTGCACGTAGAATATCTAATACAAATTGCTGACAAATTGTATCTTCAAATTTTTTAAGGCAAGTTCCGGTTTAAGGTTCGTTTTAGAGATGGAAGAAATTTATGCCAATGCTCAATTACTTGTAGCAGTCGGTTAATATATCATCAGTATCGTCATCTCATGGTTGGCTTGTAGATTTAGTATATTAGTTAGCTAACATTATAAGCGGAGAACGTTTGTAAAAAAACTCATCTGGTTCGCTTCTGAAGTTAACTTGAGATGTAGAAATGGATTCTAATCATATTTTTTTCTTGTTGTGTAATCAAATCGTTTTCCAATTGAATTGTCAGAAGTACAAGAGAGTAGTTTTGGTGAACAAAGTAAGCTAGTATATGAACATTCAGCTGAATTCTACACAGAATTCGTGACAGATCAATATTTCCATCAACTCAGTAATAGAATTGCTTTGAAGAACTGCAGCTATTGTAATTCTTCAATCCTGTCTAATCATTATAGCATCAGTTATCGTATCGATTAAATGGCAAAATACTATCTAAGCTGGTTTAACGTCAGTTAGTTGCTCGATGCCATGGCAGTGCCATAAATTGAAACATAGAAGAACATAATTTGAGCCCTACACCTACAGTTCCGATGAAGAACAACTTGCCAACAACCTACCGGATCAGGCCAGATCTGCCGTATAAAGAGAAAAATGTTACTATTGAAAAGACGGAAGGATTATCTCAGATAGTGTCATCGAGACACATAAACAGACAATAAACAAACTTAACAACGCTATCAAGCCTTCTTAATATACATGTAAAATCAACCACTGCGTAAACTAAATAACGTTTACGAAAACCAGGAGACGAAAATGTACAATTTGGACATGTATACAATAGAGTTATATAATAGAGTTGTATTTGTAGATATATAATATATATATATATATTTTTTCCACGCATCTGGAAAAATGATCACCTTGAACTGAACCTGTATTTGAATCAATGCATGTACAGGCTGGAGCCAGTGGCGAAGTTGGTTAGATACTCGAGCGCGGATCAGTTGATGCGGGTTCAAATCCTGGGCTCGCCCATCACTGACATCGCTTTCGAGTGAGGAAACTGACGTTAACCTTAGCCTTACTTTTACATGCATATCTATACACTGTTTAAATTAGTGGCGATATCAATAAGATACTCGACCGCGGATCAGTACGTGCGGGATTAAAATCCTGAGCTTCCCCGTCACTGACATTGCTTTCGAATGAGTCATTTAATGTGCATTTTTGCGCACGGGTACATATAGCAAAATATAGTAACTTGCACAAGCACGTTAATTTCACAGGTTAGAAAGGTAAAAGAATGAAACGACATCCTGAACTCGTGAAATAATAGTTAATAATGATTAATGTAAACTTTGAACATTTCAGTATTTCTTTAATCTTTATTGGTGTAGATTTTGTAGAGAATTGCTCATATTTCGTTACACTTCGAACAATTAGAAATTATTTTTCATTCACAAACTAATAAAGTTGTTAAACCATTTTTTAAATATTTTAAGATCGGTGTTCTCTATTATTCAATAGTCAGTCATGAAAATTGAATAAGCAACTGATAGAAATTAAATACAAGTAGGCCTACCGTAATGAAATTGTGTATGAAACTAAATAATCTTCGTTCAATATACTTGTAAATGCTAGAATACGTTTTGAATAATTCTGATATTTGAAGATTTATTAAACCTCAGAACAGAAATAATGCTGTACAGGACCCTACGCAAAACCCCCTGTTTCTGCTATCATATGTTATTGCTCGTTAATATTGTCAATTTATCTAAAGCAAACGATATGAATGAAATTCGGATTGGACTCATAACCTCAGAATATAACCAAGGAGCCGTTAGTCTGGCTATAGAGCAGGCTCAGAGAAATGGCTTGCTGGCTGGATATAACATCAGGTTTGTACTTCTTCTGTTGCACTGCCTAATAGCATAATTATCTTTTCGACTTTCTTTTTTACCTCTACGGTATATGCGAATTTGTTATTTATCTTGATCTGCCGGTAACGCTTTCCATTGCAATCTTTCTTTTATTACATCCTTCCGAAGGCCACCACCCTTGTACTTCATATCCAGCCTTACTTTATATATATATTACATTTATTTGCAGGATTTGTCTTCTCACAGGTTTAGATATGGCAATGAAAATGACAATATATAATGCTCTGAAGATCAGCCTAATTCCTCGCTTGAAGGAGAGTTCAGAGATCTAGTATGGCAGCTGGATGCAAACAGTATTGCATTTGCACTGTTGCATTTTTGAATCTAGGCTTGCACTGGCTTTATATCGCTTTATCTTCTATCTTTGTATACTCACTAGCGATCGTCTGGTGCCTTGGCGTCTATTGGTGCAGAGACTGCTTGAGACGTCCCTGACATTGCTTGATTTATTGATTAAATAAAATTTTACCTAAGAGCGTACGATATCCGATTCAGTACAGCTTTATTAAAGCAAACGTCTATGAACTATTGTACTCTACAATAGTACTGAAATAGACTTAATATGAAGGATTTTAGCTCTACGGGGTTGAAACATTCTGATACCTCGTGAGGATTGAACGTTCACTTAGAATAGAATTTTTAATGGACTTTAGCGATAAAACTGAGCAGGCTACATGGTTTTTTGAAAATATCATTTATTATAGTGTTGACATTAGTACATTAGTAAATAAGTAAATCTAAAATGTAAAAAGCATATTTTTGGATATATATATATATATATATATATATATATATATATATATATATATATATATATTTATACATATAGACTGGGGCAAAAAATAATAATCCCCTAACGAAATCTCAATAACTTTAAGAAAACTCAAAATATCTCTACGAAATTTACGCAGCTTCTCGGGGAGGAATTTCTGCGTATATACTGCTAATTTGATGAAAATATTTTTATTTGTTACGAAATTACAGCATTTCTATGAGAAAAGTGCTAAAATCAATTTTAACAAAACTTTTTGAAATGTCAATCGTTCTTTTAAAGAAAATAACGACCATGAAAAGGCCGTTTACTTAAGTGGTGAAGTTTAAGCCTGCACTACATTGCTCGCTACTCCAATGTAAGATGCCTAAAATTCGTTCTTATGTTAAAATTATTCCTAAATTTTGAAAAAAATGTCCGGTACTTTTGTTTAAAAAAGCCTTGTTAAAATTGATTTTAACATTTTTCCGAAGAAACGCTGTATTTTTGTTACTTCTGAATATATTTTCTCCAAATTTGCAGGATATGTGTAGAAATTCCTCCTCTGGAATCCCCGAAAATTTTGTAAAACTATTTTGAGTTTTGTCCAAGTTATTAAGACTTTTGGTAAAAAAAGCCTTGTTAAAACTGATTTTGCACTTTTTTCTTAGAAAAGCTGTAATATTTTTCCTGCTCAATAGATTTTCATCGAATTTGCTAGATATACGCAGAAATTCCTCCCCTAGAAGCTCCGTAAATTTCGTAGAGAAATTTTGAGTTTTCTTAAAGTTATTGAGATTTCGCTAGGGGATTATTTTTTTGCCCCAGTCTGTATATATATTATAGAATTAGAATTATTTATTTATTTTTATTCTTTAGTTTTCTTAAATGAAGTGCCATCAGTTGTTGACGTTCTCAACTGAATATGGAACATTAATATCAACTATAGAATCAAAATTATTTTATTTTTCTCTCTTTTGCTGATTTGTTTTATTGATATTTCTGTTTAATTGCTGCATTTAATTTTAACAATTTAGTTCAGTTTGGCCTATAAATGGTGAAGAGATAGAGAGTAATGGGAGAAAATTTAATGACAAACTTGGACAAAATCATTTTATTAAACTAACACCATTTTTTATATCTGTTAAGGACTGGAAATTCCATTTGCTTTGGAGTATTTGCATCTATATGAAAAACCCTCATTTATTCTTAAAAGATATTTCTGTATTTAAGCTATCACTACAAGACAGACAACTGTGATGCTCTGTACGCATCGTATCCTTCACTCCAGCTACTTGTAGAGGAAAAGGTGGACGTCATTCTTGGACCCGTCTGCTCCAAGAGTAAGTACTCAATAAACTAAGTAAATAAATTTTCTGAGGACAAATTTAGAAGTAAGTCAGATATCTGTCAGATATCAGATATCAGATAGTATTTGTCACAGTGCTAGGTAAATCAGGGATTATTTGTCGGAGTGAGAGATGAATCGTATATCAACTGATGGAAACAGTTATGCTAATTGTCTATCTTCCAACACATGCATCGTGTGCAACGTATGTAACGTATGTAACGTATGCAACGTCTGCATCAGAAATTTACTCGAAGATGTAACGATGATCTAAGCTATGCACGGCGCAGATTAATAAGTATCATTAACTGGTGTAAAAGTTATTCAATTTCAAATTCCGCAACAAAACAAAACATGCCCTTTCGCTAACTAATTCGATTGACCGAAACGCATAAAGTTATAGGTAAATTCGCTGATTCTCTGAAGAAAAACTAAAGTAATCATCATCATCATCATCGTCGTCGTAGTCGTCATCATCGTCGTCATCAATATCTTCTTTCCTTGAATCCAAGTTTAGCTAGGGTCGGGATACAAATAGACCTAAATTTTGAATCATGAAGCAATTTTCTGTAGCTCAACAACCAACATTATACACGCAGCCTAATTGAAGCTGATATTAAAAGTTTAATTGACTTATTCGGTATATACAAATAGTAGATTTTACTTTATAAATCCAATATTCAATAATGGCTATTACTTTTAATGTCCCGTTCGATGAGTACAGGATTGCTTCATATGACAGCCAATATACCGTCTTTAAACCATGTTTGTTTTCAATTTTTAGTAAACTTTTAACAAATGCAGTGTTCGCTGTTTTTCCAGCATGCACTGTCATAAGTCAAGTCTCAGCTTACTACAACATCCCTAACTTTCCGATTCACTGTCTGCAAAGAGAAGTGCTAAATAAAACCATTTTCAGAACTCTGGTACGGATTTCCGGAACCTACACTTCATTCGATGACAGCTTTACCTATCTGTTCAATCACTACGGATGGATGAGGGGTGTGTGGATTATTGATGATGCGGATAGGGATTGGTGTTATAACGGATGGGATATGGCGATCCAGATGATCTACAGAGGGGTTCCGGTTCAAGAGTACTTTGTGATGTCTCCTCATCCCACTGACGAATATCTTCTTCAGCTGGCTATTGACATTCAGACGCGTGGACGAAGTAAGGTTACATAGCTATTCTAGTGTGTCCTACAGTAAAAAGCTACTCTATCGTGTCCTATAGTACAGAGATACTCTAGCGTGTCCTACAGTACAAAGCTATTCTAGTGTGTCCTGCAGTACAAAGCTACTCTAGTGTGTGTCCTACAGTACAAAGCTACTCTAACGTGTCCTAGATTACAAGTTATTCTAGCACGCCCTATATTACAAAACTACTCTATTGTGTCATAGATTACATAGCTCTTTCAGTGGATTCTAATTTACAGAGCTATTCTGATTGTTCTATATTACAAAGCTATTCCAATGGGTCATAAATTACAGAGCTATACTTATTGTTCTAGATTGCATAGCTATTCTAGTGTGGAATAGATTATAAAGCTATTCTAGTTTTTCATAAATTATTCAAGCGTGTCCTCGATTACAAAGCTATTCTAGTGTGTCCTCGGTTAAAAGTAAAAAGCTGGTAAAGCTAATGTTAACGTCAGTTTCCTCACTTGAAAGCGATGTCAGTAACGGGCAAGCCCAGGACTTTAAAACCGAACTTGCTGATTACCAAGATATACTAGTGTTTCATATAGATTTCACAACTATTCCAGTTCTAGATTAAAAATATATTCTAGTGTGCCCTATATCACAAGGCTATTCTAGCGTGCCCTATATTACAAAGACTTCCCAGTGTGCCCTAGATAACGTTGTTCACAATTTTAGAACACCGCTGTATTCATCTTGATTCCTTAATAACACTAGATGCTGTTTGCTGACAGAAAAAAATATGCCTATATTTGAATAAAGTTTTTTACAACTCGTAAATATCAGAGATTAACCGGTAGGATGTGGATTAGCTGCCCGATTTTGGATCAGTAAGTGCAGGATTCATATTCAGTGCTCGTCTCTTTACTGACAAACTTTGGAAACAGAAAACTAACATTAAACGTGGATTTAGATTTAAATTAAAAGTCAGTATCGTTAGTGTAGTAAAACCTGCGAGAAGTTTTAATTGTATGAGCTTACTTGTCAATGCCGGTAATGTATCCGGTGTATATGATTTTAAAAGAGTTAAGAATTGTTAAGCCTCATTTTCTCTCTCAAATTCTTGTATCAGCTAGCTATGCATGTATTGTTCTGTTAATGTAATAATTTCTATAGGATGTACCGTAGATAAATTAGCAAGCAGATGATAAAATAGTCGTAAACAAAACAGTTTTGCAATACATACTATGCGTATATGTTGCTTAAACGTTAATTTTTCAACGCGTATTTTTGTTATTTTCGTTTCAGTAATAACCATTTGTAATCGAAATATAAGCGTCATTATTAATTTCATGTTCCACGCCCAAGATCTCGGCATGACTAACGGTGAATACGTATTTATGACCTTTGAAGAAAACTATGACGCAGCAACTCAACGAATTGCTCAATTGAAGAAAATGGATGTGGATTTTGCGTACAGAAAGCAAGCTTTCTACGCTTTGAAACAGGTCAGTGAAATTAATGTGAATGGATATAGTATATCTCCAGCGAAGAAATCAATTTTTATATCTTCGACAGCTGTTGTTTCACTTGAATGCTTTCCTTTAATGAAAAAGCATACCATTGATACAAGTTAGTAAGAGAAGTACTGCACCAAACTTTAAAAAATGATTCACTTAACCAAATTCAAAAGATAGAATTTTGCTGCAACTTTTGTCTTCATCTTGAACTCAAACCACTTCAATTTTCTATATTTTACTTATTCGGTTTATACATCAAATAGATTTAATAATTTAATCCTTTTAATACTAGGACTAAAAATTGACACGTAAGGAACCTACTGATAACAAAAATTAAAAACAAAAGTACCTTTCTTCAAGATTTGGGTTTGAATCCGTGTCACCATTCCCAGAATATTTCCTTTCAGTAACCAAAAATGTAAGACTGAGAAAGTCTGTTTGACGAATGATCCAAATTAATGATTGATTTTTACAAAATTATTTCGTCAGTTTTTTTGTCAGATGTCATTCAGGCAGGAAGCAAGCGTAGAAGACTCGGATAAATTCGTTGAGAATGTTGATAAGAGGAATAGATTACCACCGTGGAACGACGTCGTTCCAGCCAATTCACAGGTTGCAACATATTATCGAAATGTGTTACTTAAAGCATCTCTCTCTTACGTATAATAAATGATAGCTTCTTGACCACGAAAATTCATAAACAAATAATACATTCGCTAAACAAAGTTCAGTTTGCTGCAGAATTTGCATATTTTTGAGCTAATTAAATATAATCAGTGATGAGTATTATACTGAAAACCAACTCAATGTAGCGAAGATAAATTTCTGGGGTAAAGAATCTATTGTTCCTTATTAGAGCAATAGATTCGTGCTCGTCATCACGAGGAGCATATTGACCAAATTGAATCTCCGATTAGCGCTAATGAAATATTAAGACATTTTATTTTATTTTATTCGCGTATATATTATCACAAAGTTGGCATAATTATGATCTATACTGTATATGCTAACTATTAGATGCACTTATCATTTCTGTCACAATATTATTTAATGTTAGCGCGATTTTTCTTTTATTGTTACTTTTGTTTGTAACTATGTATGAATACCATTCAGTTGAAATTAACAAATAAAAGTCGTACTAACTTTTTAAATCACAATGGCTGCATTTTTTCTGTAAGTGTCAGGGTGCTGCAAATGGAATTAAGTAGTTCGTAACTAGTGGAACTTGTTTCCTGATCCTCGGATCCGATGGATTCATTATCTCTCTGCTCGTAGGGGAATTGGGCGGATCGAGTGGCGTCAATATTTCACGGATAATATATATAATCTAATCTATTTTATTTGAAAGAATATAATTAATTATATTTATTATGTTTTCTAAGATGGTTTCAAATTGTCTACTGAACCTACTTCTTATTCGCTTATTCTGACATGGACAATGAGCTATTGATATTTTGCAGTGAGAAAAGGCATAATTAATTAATAAATGCTATCTCGTATAATTTTCAGGCGGAATACGATTCTCTGTACTTATACGACCTGACCTACATGTATGCGCTGCTCACTAATAGGCTTATCATCGACGGCTCTGACTTCAGAAATGGTTCTCTGATGTTCGAAGTGGCCCAAGACATCAGCTTCATTGGTATGTCAATTCATTTCTGATGAGAAATTGTGTAGGTAAAGCTCAAGCTAAGTCTAACGTTTGTTTCCTTATAACAAGCGGCACTGTCAGAGAGGGTCCGGCTGGGATTCGAACTCATGACCTCCTGCTTCTCCAGCATGCGTGCTATCCATTCGGCCATCCAACCGTAGGTAATCATAGGTCGTCCAAAACAAACCCCTTTTAAAAAGCAATTACTGTGGGTTGGCTGGAACGTTTAATGGAAGTGAAAGAGGTAATTTTTACAATACGGGGAAATGTACCTCAAAATTACCTAATGTACATAAAATGTACCTAAATGAAAATTAAAAAGTTAATGAAGATTAAAGTTTTTTTAAATTCCAGTTTTCTTTTTTTTCTTATTTGACTCTTTAAGGAAGTAGAAGGCGACATAAAAACTAGATCAATATCAAACCAATATCAGAAAAGGCATTCGGTTGGTGATCGCCTCGGCGCCAGAAATTCCTACAAAAACCTAAAAGAATGGAAAAGAATGAAAATAGTGGATGAAAAAACTTCAAAAGTCTCAGTGTCAGAGAGGACTGGATAGGGTCTGTTCGTGTCACGACCCTGGTTAAACTGGGATTTAAGGGAAGATGATGATGATGATGATGATGATGAGGATGATGATGATGAAGACGATGACGATGAAGACGACGACGACAACGACGATGACTTTTTAGGGAAGCAATGTCCCTTAGCTCATACTAAAAGTGTAAATCCTAGTACTGTGGATTAATAATTTGACCCCCTGTTAACGTGGTGAAACGGTAGGAGTTGGTAGAGTTTTAAGTAAGCTAAAACTGTTGTTTTTGATGATGCTACTTAAAAATAAATTAGCAAAAAACCCGCTCTATTATCACAATAGGTTTATTCTCTGTCATGTAATATGATAATTTACTTTCCTTGAATTCCAGTTTAACTAGGGTCTAGAAAATTTCTAGACCCTAGTTAATTTCTAGAGTCAAATTATTTCTGGAGCCTAGATTATCATCAACCGAATGCCCTTTATGTCATTGATTAACAGAGCCCTAAATCATATTTATTTTATTAGGTGAAACAGGAGAGGTTGAGTTGAATGCAAATAGAGATCGAGTGCAAACGATGACATTGTGGGGTTATGGACCCGATACTGAGGAATACGTACCTTATGTTAACATACATGTTGATACACAACAGGTAATATATATTATTCTTGATAAGAAATATGGTAACGAATTTGGATATACTGTACATGTAGTTTAGAAATTATCGACAGATAAATTACAGGAAATTCAGAAAATATCTGAATTATCTTTACTTGTTTTACGGGGTTATTTGGTTAGAGACTAAATTTTATTTTCAATCACTGGCTTTTTAATTGAAAAACGATTATTTTGTTCTTGTTCTAGAAAAATATACTAGTATAGCCACAAATTATTTATGTCAATCGTTTGCTGTTTAATATTTGCATCATTATTAAATTAATCAAATCACCAAAGCGATTTCAAAATTGGAATTCTGTCTTAAAATTGTTAATTTATGTACCATATTTGCGACAATACTAATGAATTACCTGAACTTTATTTCAATTTGTAGCATATTGATATAAGGACTGTTGATGATATTTAACGTTTAAAAGTAATTAGTATAATTCAGGGTCGGCCCCTGAAATTTTCAATAAGCAGATGATGTGACCTATTTTGTGGGCATTGACCTCATTATTACTTAACCCCAATTTATTTTTCCGGGATAGAGTTCAATTTTTCATTTGCACTGTTTTTTTACTTTTATACATGTACATGTAGTCACGCTTGCATGCAAATAGCTATGAACACAATAAAAAACAATTTTATCAAAAGGATTAAGGTGTGGGTGCCCGGACCCCTTGGGCCCCTCCGAATGCGACACTGATATAACTTATCTAACAAAAATACACTATCAACTTAGATATTGCGTTCAAGCGAAAATACGGATTTCCTATATTGGACTGATTAGCGATGTAATTAAATTTTCAACAGATGTAAATAATTTTAGACTTGTGTAGCAAGCCAACGCCTGTCAAGGTGAACGATCTTACTAGGTTCATTTATAATTGCAATAATTTTTGAAGTTTTTTTTTTATCCTGGGCTCGCCCGTAACTGACATCGCTTTCAAATGAGGAAACTAACGTTAACCTTAGCTTTACCAGGTTTATTTGTTTTTAAATTTTTGAGGTTAGGGTTAGTAGGCGTTAGATTAAGGCTGAATCTACATGTAGAGCTCAATTTGAGAGCCAAATTTTGTCTTACATCTAACAATTCACATGTGTTATTTTAGAACGTCCGTGCTACAGTAGGCCAATAAGAGGCTCACGTGCTTTTGAACGCCGTTATCTTTTGCCTTTCAGGCTGGTGTGCTGTCCACTAGGCCACGATTTTTTTATCTCTTGATTTGTAATAGAATGATTAATAATTAGACACTCGTCAATATTAATTTATTTAATTTAGGTTATTGAAGTGAAAAGCAATATGGAATGGGGAGGAGGGAGGAATATCCCACCCGTTGACTACCCGAAATGCGGTCTTATGGGAGAGCTGTGTATTACCAAAGGTATCAAATTAAAATTAATTTAATGTCTCATTTTATTCATATCTTTCCGCCAATCGCTGCTTAAGTTAAGTACATATATAAAATAGCCGGTATCAATGTTAATCATAGCACTGATCAAAGTATAATTTTAAAGACATTTTTGAGTCTATTAGATCTTAAAACTAAGCCTATTTGTTTCAGTCCAAGCCATGTACTGTACATGCATTAACTCTCCAAATAGCCATAAGCACGCAATCGTACGTGCAGTAAGCTCGTGCTGTAAATGTGCATCTTTTTTTCTACAAGGCCCATAACACTTTTATAAAAGGTGTTTACTTGGAAAAATCACCATACTTTTGTCATTCGTTGGAGGCGCGACCGTGTAATCATAAACTTTATTGTTTAGCGGAAGGCAACTGCAAGTTAATATATACTAAAGTGTAATATATCCGCTATAGATATTCTATGTACATGTATACATATATTAAATGTAAATTATGACAGATGTTTATCATCATTTGACAAGAAATTGAGATATACTTTGTTTGTATTTTAAAAAATACCAGTCTGTTAATAAATGAAGAAGTACATAATAAATATATGCGACTATACTGAACTTTGCCAGCCGTCAATAAAAGACACACCCCTCCCCCACTGTCCCACCACGCCCCCACTAGGCTTTGTTTATTATGTGAGCAGAGCTACCACTACATATTATAGAAGGTCTCTACATAAGTGATCTAGCAGGAAGAATATGTTTATATTCAGATATTATGATGTAGGCCTTCAACAAATGCATATTGCAGTTAAATACAATAGAAAACATCACAAACTTCCACTAAATACCAGTACAATTTTAAATTTACGTATTATTAGAAAGTCACCAAGCACAAAAATTGAAACGGCACAAATCGACAACTAAGGGTCAAACTGAACATTATTCCGGAAAGATTGTAAATAGTTTAAATTTGAAACTGCATTTTATGTATGGGCTTATATCCAATATTTATATTAAATCTTTGTGAATATTACACGTACATTATCACTACATTTATTTGGTTTACGTATAATATATATATATATATATATATATATATATATATATATATACATGTATATATATACGTGTATACAGTGTATATATATATATATCTATATAATATATATATATATAGTGTATATATATATACATATATATATATATATATATATATATATATATATATATATATTATATACATATGTATATCTATATTTCTTAGATTATACCTATCTGATAATTACGATTACAACAACGGTAGGCTGCGCTCTTCTGCTGGTTTTTACTGGAGCTTTGGTGTTCATTATCAGGTATAGTGTTTTGCATGTCTATATCATTTGCTTGAGGCTAAATTCTATTAATTTATTCGGTATATTGGTTAACCACCTTATCAAACTACTACTAAATTGCGATTTAATGCCATATTTCTTACAATGAGTTAAGTACATTTTAAATTGTTTCGACAGTACCTCTAAATAGTCCCAGAAAAGTCTATTTTTCGATAAATCTCTCTTTGTGTCTACAATCTGAGATTTTTCATGATTCAGGTAGATTAGCTACATGTATCTTCTTTAGTGAAACTGGAAATTTTTGTAAGAAACAAGTCACATCTCTTTGAAAATGAAGAATTCCAACGTGGCTCGTATCTTTATATTTGATTGAAGAAAATCTTTTAAACTCTAAACCCTTTTTTTAAATATCATATTATTTTTTCAAGCGAAACAATAATAAAGGCTTGTTAAATGGTTAATAATGCACTAGTGGCTTTTCTCGAAAGATATACGGGGATTACAAGAAACCGATGGTCAAAACGATTGTTCTCCATTTCATTCAAGTTCCTTCCTACTGACACTAACCAAGAGTAATAGTCTTCATCCGCATGTAGTTAGTTTCAGAGTGCTAGATGTGTTTTGGGCTCAAAGTTTCAAACCAAAGAAGATTTGGACGCCTGTTTTGAACATTAGCTTACATCATTGCATTGGATCTTGGACTTGCACTGTTTTGATCTCGCTTTCTCTTGTGGTCTCTGTGTACTCAGTCGTCATCCTGCGGTGTCTTGGCGCCTGTTTGTGTATAGTCTTCATGAGACGTCTCTGACATTGTCTTATGGCGAGGAACCGGACGTTAAATTCTTATTGATTGATTGATTGATTATTTGATTGATTTATTGAATGCTTGATCATGCAGCATTTCACCTTTGTAACTAATGGATTCTGAATGAATCAGCGATGGTACAATATTTAGCATGTCTGCCGCATTGCATCTGCCTTTGACCAGATGTAATAGTAGAATATTTAAATAGTCAAGTGTGTAGAATGGTTAAGTAGCTCAGAGTGTTTTTTTGTTCACATAGTTACACACATGACATACCGCATGTGCTACATAGTTTCCTTTATTGGTTTCTGTTTTTGTAGTTTTCGTTAATTCCTCCATTCCTCTCCATGGATATTAGTAGTCCTTGCCTTTTGTTGGCGCATCAATTGCAGCCGGCGCAGAGTGTTAAGTGCGCTAAGTACGTAACTTTATTAAATTTTCAATTATTTTCGAACAGTGGCAGATCCAGAGGGGCCAGGGGCCCGGCCCCTCCCCTTAAGCCCGGCGATAAAACATTTTAAACTATTTTTCATTGTTTCTATGGTAATTTCTATGTGTCAGTATGTTTGTAAGGGTAGTGGTTAGGGTGGGGGGGCGGGTACGAGAGGGAACTCAGTTCCACTAGATCAAATATTTTGAAATATGGGACTAGGGGCCCATATTTGTATACTTGGACCCTATAAATAGAAGGGGTCCGAAAAATGTTGACCGTTTCACTATCTCTCAATTTTCGCTTTAACCACTGCATAAGACGAAAAAAGGGTGCTAGTAAAAATGTGAACTCTATCCCGCAGCAGACGTGCAAACAGCCTTGGCCAAGAGGGGCTTAAGCCCCCCCCCCCACCGCCAAAATTAGGGCACTTTTGCAATTCGTCCAGATTCGCTGAATTTCTTCAGAGGTGAAAAAATTAACCTACTTTTTTCTCAAACAAATGTAGAATTTATTTTAGGCATTTTAAGTTTTCTCTTACTTTAGTACGGGTATGAGTGGGGGGAGGGGGTAAGATACACTCACTCTACTAGCCGAGCGCAGTAGCTAAAACCTTTTTAGCCCCCCACACAGCATTTTTTCTGATTGCGTCACATGTCCCGAAAAAGGCGGGGGCGTAATTAAAAAATTTGTACCTTCTCAAAAAAAAATTCGGGCCCCCCTTAAAAAATTCCTGGATCCACCCCCATTTTCGAACTAATATCAAATCTCTATAGAGATAGAGCCGATCAGAAAGTGTAATCTAGGACACTCATAGGATAAATAACATGTTTTTTATACTAAACCTACTAATGATAAATGTTATATAAAAAGTGTTAGATATTATCAAATGATATCTATCACTTCATTAAAATTTGTATTTTAATGCAATAATGTAACACTTAATCTGGTATAGGCCGGGGATTTAGCTCGCCTGCTACATTGCAGCTGGTTTAACAGAGCAAATGCTAAACTAGCCTAGTGTTGGCTGGAAGTTTTACGGGATACTGAGTCTGTATGCATTTTTGGCAGAATTTTCAGTAAAACTGCTTCCTGTTACTTTCCTGTGATTTTTTCAGTAATTGTTGAAATATCCTTTAGGAGAGATTGTAATTTGAACAGGACGAGGAGAATGGAGATGAAAATTCAGCAAATGGTTTGGAAGATTTACTACGACGAACTTCATATAATTGAACGTGCTTACAACAATACTGGCGTATGATATTCTTATTCACTATACTCATACCTTTTGGTTCATTTTGCAGTCCTTCTGCACTGCACGAAAAGTTTTATTTACATTGCGATCTTTAACGCAGACATAAATTAAATTATTGTTCTGTTTACACAATTTTGGCTCTTCAAACACTTAGCCGACTGCCCGCCTTTGTTGATATTTTACCTTTTAAAGTAATTTTTGTCATACTCTGTGTACTCTTTGTTGCGGATATCCTCTCTCGCTCTCTAGTATTCTGCAAAGTGACAGGTCAGTAGTACATATTCAAGCCGTGATCCTTTTTCTATTCCAGATTGAGAGCACTTTATTGATCTACAAGTTAATTTCTTCACAAAAGGCAATGCCTAACTCATACACTATGTAGCCTATAGCTTGGGGAAAGTTACTGAGATAGATTTCCGTTGTCATCCTCTGCGTTTGCTTTGTTGCTTTTTACCACAAGTGCTGTTAAGGGTTATTTTGTTTCATTGTCCCAAACACAACATGGGAGGCAAAACTATTTTCTGCCTAAAAGGTTTAATCCAAACTGTTTGCTACTTGGTGCTGTTTGAATGTATCAAAGTTAAATGACAATTTGTTAGTTGACATTGTGAAGGTGTATTCATGAAAACGTACACTAAGGGGCATTTAATCCATTATAAAATGATTTGAATAATTTCTAATAAATCGGCTCGGCTAAAATTTAGAAACATTTCTTGACAAATTTCGACGTTCTTTAGTATTTCAAGATATTAAACTTTATATAGAATGTAATGATTTGTCTAGCCTCCTAGTCTTAACATTTTACATTAGATATGTTTCATGCATCCTGAATGGTGGTTTGCAGATTTCTGACAAATCGGGTACACTTGACTGTGAACATTGATACTGAGCAAAATTGCTTTAGCTACATTTTATCTTTTGAGATATCTAGTATGTTATACATTCAGCAACATTTGCAATTCATAGATCAATTATACCCAATTAATCCTTTTTCTTTGCTCCCGAATAAATTGCATACAATCTTAGTGTACATTTATATTAATTATAGTGATTTAGTCCATTTGTCCCCTGGATATGATAGTTAATTGTCAAACAGCAATTATTTGTGAACTTGCAAATTGTAAAACTTATTGATCATTACCGTAACGAGACAATTTATTGAAGACATCTGGACTTAATTTCAAATTATTTTGCATTTATAGTACATATATAAGTACAGTGTGTATAACATATAGACTATGCTGCATTAATATGTCTACAACAAGACAGAATATTTCCTTCTTAGTATATAAAATATAATAGACCTTCAATAATAGACTTTTAATAGGCCTTCCCCCTTAGAATGTGTCCTATCCATCTCTTCTTCCTATTTCTTAAATGTATTAAGAAATAGGAAGAATAGTTGGATAGGACACATTCTAAGGGAGGAAGGTCTATTAAAAGAAGTCAAAGAAGGTAGAATGAAAGGAAAAAGAGGCAGAGGGCAGGCCGAGATTAGGTATGTTAGATGATTTAAAGACCCACTCATATGTGGAACTGAAGAGGAAGGCGGAAGACAGAGAAGAGTGGAGGCGTTATGTTCTATGAACCTGCCAGTAGGCAGTGCACTAAGAGAGACTAAGAGAGAGTATATAAAAAATATTGAAATTTAAAAGCGACAGAAAAAAATTATGCTATTTGCGAGTTTATGCAATTTTATTAAGCGAAGGGTAATATAATCTTGACAAAATAGTGTTTATCTTTGACCAAAAGCAAGAAAAACATTCAATGGTTAAATATAACATAGCAGTTTTTTAACGGGATGCTCATTGATGTTGAGAGTTGATGGCGATTAAAATTATGTCATTATAATTATTTTGACAAATAATATCATTGTAATCGCAGTCATATCCTTGATATACTAATGCTTGAAGATTCGAATGAAATACGTACAGAAAAATATGAATACAAGGAGAAACGGATTCACAAGTAAGATCAAAAGGTCTATTTTGGATATACTGTTGGTATATACTGTTGGAAGTACTGCTACTCTGTTTAATGATTTAATCAATATTAATTTTTACATCTTAGATTAAAATACATGTAACTATAAAAGAAGAACAAATTGTCAATTACTCAAAAGAATTTGAAGATGACCCTTTAGAAATCCATTATTTGACTACCATTATTCATTTTTTATATCCAGCAAAGAGTTTTCTTAATAAATGATCGTAGCTAATAAATTCGTGAAAGCAAAAATATTTGTTTTCAATGTACATCCGTGTATTGAAATATAACATATAATATTTGAATATATCTAAATCTATATTGCTCTGAATACCCTGCAATTGTAAACAGTGCCTTCTTCTGTTATCACTGACTAAATTTTAGACACACAATTACCAAATGATATTCCACATGCATTTAATTAATTTATTAAACAATTGCGTCAATAATGTAATTATTAGTAACCAATACTATATATATACATGTAAGCGTTCAATTTAGATTTTAGACGGCAGTTTGAACAATACGCGAAACTCTCGCCTTTCATTTCAAAGTCACGTGACGTCTAACGAATGTGGGTCAGGAGAGTTGCTGGCTGTGTACAAGGGAGCGATTGTTCTCATTTCTCTCATGCCTCATCTATCAGTCGTTCATCTCAACAGATCTGATCTTATACAACTAGCTTATGTTAGTATATCAATCAATCAATCAATCGCTCTGCAATTGTATTATTATTATTATTATTATCACTTGTTCGATCGCTCAGTGGATCCAAATGAGCTGCCTTTGTAATAAAATAAACATTGTTATGTTTTCAGTTAAAGGAGTTGAATCATGAAAACGTTCAGGCTTTCGTCGGAGCATGCATTGAACCTGATCATTTATGTTACGTGCTGCAGAGGTGCAAGCGTGGAACGCTTCGGGTTAGCCAATGCTGTACTACCGTTATATGTAGATTTGTTAAGAAAGGTTCAACAAATCATATTTGTCCAAAGCTAAATGCTTTGCTTTCCACCTTTGTGATATTATTAAAACGTTGTCGAAGATTTCTTTTTAAAAGCGAGAAAAGAGATAGCGAAATATTTCACGGTATAACTTCATTTTGGCGGAACACTAGAATGAATTGATAATTAAGATATATCTTTAAATACCATTAAAATGCAAATTATTTGAAATGTAAATGTACAACTAGCTTCATATTCAAAACAGACTTTTTGAATTATTTTTTGAATTTCAAAAGAGACTTCTCTTTTGAATTTCAAAAGATACTTCTCTTTTGAATTTCAAAAGAGACTTACTTCTCTTTTGAATACGAAGCCTAGTTGTACATTTACATTTCAAATAATTTACCAAAAATTGTGCACTATTGAAAGTAGCGAATAAATTGTTCATATTTAATGGCAGTTTAATAAAATAAATATCTATTTTTGAAAAAAATTAAATCATTAGAGAAAATTGACAGCAGATTGATTTGCAGGATGCAATATGATACTCTTAAAGCCGATTCAGATATTTTTTACTAAATATCATAACGACTAAGATGAATCATACTGTTTACATCTTATTGGAATTAAATATATTTTATTTGGAATTCTTATCTTCTTTAAGACTAGATTATAAAAAATGTTCCATATCATAGACCTATAATTTCCTCAACGATTCAACGATTTTTGTTTTATGTTCTGGTCGGTTGCTTGCAAGTCAAGCAAATTTCTAAAACTTTTTGCGCCTATTCCTTTTCCTTCTATATCTGAATGGTATATAAATATACTCAAATTTAGCTACATGTATCATTTCAATAGTGAAATATCAGTTATTCTTCTGTGTAGCTAGGTACTTCAAGTAAAGTAGCTATAGTGCAAGCTAAGTTCTAATGATTGAAGGAATACCATATCGGGTTCAGACCTATGTTAGAAAAAGTACATATCACTTGCAATCGTACACTACAATCATTTTTATTAAATACATTGCACTACAGGTATTTTCTAAATTTATTGCATTAAATTTACTTTTATTTCTATGTATAATTTCAGGATATTCTGGATGATGACAATGTTACACTAGATTGGTTCTTTAGAATCGCTCTTATTCAAGATCTTGTAAACGTAAGTTTTAATTTCGCTTTTCATCATTTCATTATGGAACACTGCATTTTACAATATACACCTTAATTATATTTTTAATTTTCATTTCAACAACCGAATGGTAATCATGTATAGTTGCAAACAAAAAGCAACAATCCATTAAGCCTTAACTTATTATATTTCTACTAGTAATTTCGCAAGTAAATATTTCCTATCACTTCGCACTTGAAAATAGTTTATCCTAATTTCACACATTATAGTATGTCCAATATTGACGGAAAATAAAAATTTAAGATTGCATGGCCGTCGTTATTTTAAATCAAAGAAACGAATCTATTACGGCTAGCTTAATGACCACCCAGTTATTTTTCTGTAAAATAATAGCAAATAGGTCAGTTAGTGAAATGCTATATGGCTGATCGTAAAAGTCTAACGAGCATACATTCCAAATAAAGGTGTTTTTCTGAAATTCTAGTACTTTTAAGTAATTTAATATGTTAGTTACAAACTAACGTGATACTGAAATCATCATCAGCATCATCCTCTTTCAATCCAAGCTTTATCTGGGGTGGAGATGCGAATAGATTTTCCTTTTATTCTAATTATTATGATAGTAAAATATTATGAGAAACCCTCCTTTATTTTGAATATAAAGTTTTTTTACAACCAGAATATAGAATTTCGAAAATATTTTGTTATTTTGCAGTTATTAACTGGTTAGTCATTTACATAGCCAGTAACTCAGTAAGTTTCTTAGGCTTAGTTATTTTATTTCAATCGACACCGCGTGACAGTAAAGTATAAGTAATAGGCTTAAGCCTCCAACACTGGAATAAAACAATCGCGGCTGCTCTAGTGTTAATAGAAACGACTAAATACATGTAGCTACGCAATCATAAGAACATGTCAAAATTTTATTTAGGCCTATGTACAATACATCTATATATTTATATGTGTATGTGTAGTACTTTATATAGGTGGACATGTAGTACTTTATATAGGTGGACGTGTAGTATTTTATATAGGTGGACGTGTAGTACTTTATATAGGTGGACGTGTAGTACTTTATATAGGTGGACGTGTAGTACTTTATATAGGTGGACGTGTAGTACTTTATATAGGTGGACGTGTAGTACTTTATATAGGTGGACGTGTAGTACTTTATATAGGTGGACTAGCGGATTTCTTTGTCTCATAAAATCTGTAATAAGAGCCCTACCAGTGAAGCTAATAAATGAGTTTTGATTTGTTTTCTGAACCTATAATTTTAACACCACAAACAATTTAAGAAATTTATTGTTTTTGGGTTTTATAATTTCCTTCTCGCCTTGTATTGTCTTTAAGTTAATTATGTCGTTCGAACCATATAATAAAGATTGGTAATATACTCTCTCTCTCTCGCTCTCTCTCTCTCTCTCTCTTAATGCACTGCCTACTGGTAGGTCTATGGTATATAATGCCTCTACTCATCTCTATCTTCTGTCTTTCTCTTCATGTCCCCATTGGAGTGGTTCTTTAAATTATCTATAGCATTCCTTTTGATAAACCATTACTCTTGGAGGATTCTGCTTATGACGAGGTGCCTTTTGCCTATGCCTTTCTCAGCTTCGACTAACATTTACTGGGCAGAGGCGTCATTCCCTGAGAAAACAATACTATTTACCAATGATACAATAATATATTGGAATGTATAGGGTATCCTATATCTACATAAGTCACCCATCCATTCACACGGACACCTGAGCAGCAAGACCTGTAAAGTGGACAACAGATGGTCGCTTAAGATCTCGCTCCCTGTTCTTGAAGCTTTTAGGTTTTCAACAACTTCAGTTGAGTCATGTGTAGCTGAGTCGCATGAGAAACATGACGATTGGGAACAAGAATATTGTGATCAGTTATGGATCGCTCCAGAGCTGCTTCGTATGAGCAATAGACCAGCTCTTGGGAATCAGAAGGGAGACGTCTACAGCTTTGCTATCATCGCACAGGAGATCGCTTACAGAGCTCAACCGTTCTTTCTAGAAGATATTGACTTTGAGAACGTTAAAGGTACCAATGTATCTAATGTGCACGAAACAAATTAACTGATGAGATGATACTTATGGCGCTAGGTTACATACATTAGCTGCATATCCACCAATTTAAGGGTTAAATTATGATTTCGGCGTCATTTGAAACTTGGATATATCTTAATTACTCTTCTATTGTCTTTCTCTAATTCTCTCTTTCTCTCAATTGCACTTAACAAATGTGTCCCTAAATATATGCTTTTATATAAATTCTTTTAGCAGAATAATTTCGCAAAAGTGTTTTTTAACAAATGTTCCGGCTTCTGTGATAAAATATCTAAGTTTTCTTGTATGTCTCTAAAATTAGTGTCCACGCTTACTATAATGCCGAAACTTTTCAAACGATAACCTTCCCGTACTCAGTATTCAATTTATATACATGGAGCATTTATTCAGAGTCCAGAGGATGAGTACAGTACTTGCAAAGGACCTGAAGCTTGGCAGAATACTAGAGAGATGTAGGCCCTTATATATTGCGTCCATAAATTGCGAAATAATATATTGTGCGTTTTTGGATTGCATGTATTTTCTGTTTATCTATTTAATATTTTTCTATTTGCATGTACGTACATGTAGATATAGCCTATGGGTGTTTTATTGTATGTGCTCAATATGCTGGAAATAAAGTTAATTCTCTCTATCTCTATCTCATTTATGAATTTCTAATTTTATACTCAGATATACTTACAAAAATAAGGAAAGGCCCGGACATGGAAGGGTCATTTCCCCAGAGGCCAGTGTTTCCACGCGCTCTAAATGAGATGTCAGAGCTGACGACCATAATGCAACAGTGCTGGACTGAACCACCTCAAGATCGCTTAAGTTTTGTGGAGGTCAACAAGAGATTAAAACAGCTCCACAGAGGGAAGTAAGTCCTGTTACTACGTCACGTAAAATTCGTAACTTGTCATTTATATTCTATCTAAAGATAATTCATACCGTTTAGGAAGTAAAGGGAAATTTAATATCATAACAGATGATAGTATTAGATAGTATAATAGTATACATGTTAACAACACAGGTTGAACCAATTACATGGTCAGAAAAGTGTTAGACTACGGACCAGAAGATGTAGTGCTCAAATCTCACTTTCCCTCGTTACTGCAATGTTTTTAACTGAACTTTAATCTTTACTTTACTTCAACTTTTAGGCCTACTTTAGTTTTCATAATTTTTTCACAACGTAAATGTAGTGAAACATTATACTAAAAACCTTTAAATAAGCCTCCACCATCTTGATAACATTATGAAAACAATTATATAATTATTGATGAAATATCCAAGTGCAAAGTAGCTCGTATTTTTAATGTTTACATACAGAAATGTGGATATCATTGATCACGTGCTGGATAAGTTGGAAAAATATGCGAACAACCTGGAAGCGATTGTGGAACAGAGGACTTCAGAACTTCTGGAGGAAAAAAAGAAAACTGATCTTCTGCTACATAGAATGCTGCCCCCGTATATAAATTATTATTATAGTCACACCAATTTATTAGGCAAATTAATAAATGCTACTAATTCAATTTCATATCTTCTCCTCTATCTCTCTCTCTCTCTCTCTCTCTCTCACTCTCTCTTTCTCGATATCTCTCTCTCTCTCTCTCTCTCTCTCTCTGACTCTTCTCTCTCTCTCTCTCTCTCTCTCTCTCTCTCTCTGTCTCTATCTCTATCTCTGTCGATCTTCACACACTTGCTACCTTGTTTAGACTTCATCATTTTATATATTTTATCACATCATTCATAACGTCTTGTCTCAGTCGTCTGTTATTACTCTTATTTTCTAATTTCAACTAGTTCTTTCAGATTCACACTACTATAAACATTCTCAGCAATATACTGATCATTTCGTACATCCACTAAGTTGTTGATTTGTACCAAACTACGAACTCTATCATTAACGTCCTTAATTTAAAATTTTACAAATATATATTTTCCTAGAGTCACCTGTTCAGTGCTTCAGAGTCTTGCAGTTCATATCTCGCATTCCAATAGAATTCTATTCCACAACAAAGCCATAAGTTTCTCTGCAATTTAACATATTATAAACTTTCATACTTTCGTGTCCAGACCATTTAATCATGCTTGACTTACTTAGAAATGGGTTTCGATTCAGTGTCTCTCAAGAAAGGAAGTCTAATATGACTTTGCATGGAAACTATAGGGCCTATTTACGTCAGATTTAGTGCAGAGCGAATGATAAAACAACGTGTACAAGAAGACTTCTTATAGCTATCTCGTATCTCCAATATATGAAATCCTAAACTTGAGTAGTTTTCGATTCTGAGGCGCAAACCCTTGAGCTCGTCGATTGCAGACTGTTTTCTATTGATTTATTCTGCTCTGCTGGTTGCTGTTACAGAGACCCATCTTCATCATCATATCTTTAATCCCAGTTTTACTAGGGTCGGGTTATGAATGAACCTTCTCCTCTCCTCTCTGTCCCATACCACATCAAAATCTATTCCATTCGTTTTAGAAAATTTCGCAGAGAGACTAATTTATCAATTAGTTAACTATTAAGTAAGTATTAAGTGTATCTATTATTCGCGACCTACATGTATGTAACATTTTGCACCGTTCGTTGCGACGTTATATATGTAGAATATTAATAGAAACAATCTATATTCTTGATTTCTTTCAGGTTTCATATTTTTATACTCTTATTTACCTTCTTCAGGAACGCAAGTAGTAATAGCCTTACCACTGATTGATTGAAGAACTGTAGCAGAAGAATTAAAGATGGGTAGAACAATACCACCAGAAATGTTTTCAAGTGTTACCATCTACTTCTCAGACATAGCAGGCTTCACGTCTCTCTCCTCAGAGTCGACTCCTATGCAGGTCGTTGATCTACTCAATGATCTCTATGGAACATTCGATGACACCATCTCTAGACATGATGTCTATAAGGTTAGTTAATCAATCAATCAATCTATTTATCTTCAGGTCTTTCTCCTCGCAGTCGATTCCTGTGCAGGTCGTTTATCTACTCAATAATCTCTATGAACTGATTAATATTCACTTTTCTGTTGTCCACGACAACTACTAAGTAAAGCATTTCGCCATTCGTAGCGATTTCTCTTATGCCTGTGGTATATTAGAAATAACAACCTCTAAATTTGATGAAGGCTCAATATTATATATTTTCTTATATTGTTTCTACAGGAACAAATCCTTCATTACAGCTACAGTGACTTTATTACAGTGGCCACACACGGTCAGTTTTGCCATCAAACTAATGTGTTCTGATATCTGAACAGATAAATTTGTTCGTTTGTAGCCGCGTCAGATTGAAAACTGACGAGAGAACTGATGACCTAGTTTCTCCACACACGATCAAATTTAACTGATCAAACATATCTGAACAGATATCTGTTCAGATATCTGAACAGATAAATTTGATCGTGTGCGCAAAAACTGATGGGAAACTGACGAGTGTCAAATTTCAAAACTGATGGGAGAACCATCAAACTCATCTGAACAGATATCTGTTCAGATCAATTTGATCGTGTTTGGCCGCGTCAGTTTTCAGATCTGAAGACTTGTCCCGCCCACAAAGACTTTTGGCGCACTTGTCGGCCTAAACTTATTTGAATTTGAGCATTCTAAATAGAAATTAATTTCTTAATTGAGTAATTAAAATAAAAGTATTATAAATCACAAAGATGCTTTTAACATACAGAGATAAGCGTTACCCAATTAAATATCCTTATTAAATTTCAATATTGATTTCAATATAAATTGAATGACTAGTGGTGCAGTGATAAAGAGCTCGCCTCTAGAACGAGAGGTCGCGAGTTCGGGACTGCGTGGCGACGTGAAAAATAAAAACATAGTCGTGCAAACGTTATATACGCCAAATCGATATAGATACGCGACCTTAATGTTCCATTTCCTATCTAGACCCTTTCGTTTCGACCCCGAGTAGGGATATACGGGGTGCTACTAAACGGCTTTTTTAATTTCAATATTAAACACCTTCGCTAAACAAATTAAAATTTTTAAACAAAGAATAATAATTTTGTTTATAGTCAATCTCTATTGTATTTCTCAACAATAAAATTGCCATGCGCAATTTATACAGTGTTTTACAATCTCCCGCGATAATGACACTTTATAAACAGGCCGTTTGGCGGTATTTAGAGCACTTGGTTTAGTTGCGCGTCAATTATCAAAGTTAAGCTACACCGACCTCAGTTAGTAATTTGTGAGTGACCACTTTGCAAGACCGAATGTTGACAGGCAGCGCTGGAAAAGTACATTACTTTTACTTTCAAAATTACTTTTACTTTTTGACGCTTTGGCAGTACTTTTACTTTTTGGTTTTGAAAAAAATTTTTACTTATACTTTTACTTTTAGATTCCTAAAATTAAATACTTTTACTTTTACTTCATAGTTTCATAAATTAAATTACTTTTCCAGCACTGTTACAGCTTAGGAAGGAAAAAATCCCAGGGTGATGGAAGGTTATTCTTAAATCCGCGCCGGTTGCAATTAATGCGCCACCAAAAGGAAACGATTACTAAAAACCAGGGAGAAGAAGGAGGAAATGGGC
This sequence comes from Enchytraeus crypticus, assembly GCA_905160935.1. NCBI lineage: Eukaryota > Metazoa > Annelida > Clitellata > Enchytraeida > Enchytraeidae > Enchytraeus > Enchytraeus crypticus. The sequence goes on from CAJHZI010000713.1 coordinate 2,408,924, forward strand.
ATTAAACAAGCATCTGTGCTTCCTGACTCAGTGTGCCGTTATTTTATGTAATGTTATATATTGGCCTACATGTAAGAGACTTTGCCTATACGATGATGCAGAAATATAAACTAAATAGTGACGATGATGCAAAATACTTAATGATGCAGAATACCTACTATGTGGGAGTATAGACAATAACTAGAATTATATTATACTGTTGTATTGATAGTGAAGTATTGGGTGGATATGGCGTAACGGTTAGAGTGTTCGCCTCGCATGCAATTGGCCTGGATTCAAAGGCGCAATCCACTGAAAAAACACAGACTAAATGTGATCTACATGAATGGTGAACGTAAATAAAACTAACGATAATAGTTGAAAGTGTGTATACAAAATAGGCAGGGGTATAATTTTAAATTGAGATTAAAAATAAAATAATAAAAATGAACCTATTAAATCATTAAATGATACTTCCATCATTTGGACAGCCAGCATCAATCAGGGGATGGGTAGCTCTCAAATTAGTAGTTGAAATAACTCAAAAATATATTGATTGACTGTAGTAATAACAACACCAGTCAGGCGCTGCAGTCTGGAAATGATTGACAGCTAATTAGCATAACTAATCAGATATCTGAACAGGTAAATTTGACCGTGTGTGGGCGATCATCAGTTTTATCTGCAGATAAATTTGACCGTGTGTGGCCAAAATATCTGTTCAAATCTCAAATCTGAACCGATAAATTAGACCGTGTGTGGACGAATCCAATTTATCTGAACAGATATCTGATCTGATATCTGTTCAGATACCTGTCAGTTAAATATGACCGTGTGTGGGTTCCGTCAAATTTATCTGAACAGATATCTATTCAGATAAATTTGATCGTGTGTGGCCACTGTTAGCCATGTATTTCCTGATTTCCTAAATTTATTTAATAAAGTTCATACTTTCAGTTTTCGGCGGCCAATGTTTACAATCTCAAATAAAATTGTGGATGTTTTATTTACTTTACTGCTTATATATACATATATATATATATATATATATATATATATATATATATATATATATATATATTCAGGGTGGTCCAAAATAAATGCAACTACTTTGAAGGTTACTAATAACTCTTATAGTTTTTATCCAAATGTCTTATTTGATGCATTGAATTAAAGGTAATTCTCTTTTCTATTACCTGGCTAAATATCTAAGAGGTACTATTACAAATGTTTGAGAAATTATCCTTAGTCGCCGATGCGTAATTTTCAATGAAATTGCGTAAAAACTCAAAATCTAAAAATCAAGAATTAAAGATTATGCATTAGGCCTTAATTATTTTAACATTCGCATTGCAGTTTCTATCAATGTCCTAAAGGAATTGAGAATTAATTGAACAAATGTTCAATGTGTCCACCATGTGCCCGAATAACTGCATTCACCCGATGGGACCACTGATCAATTGCCGAGTCCACGAGTGTCTGACTGATCTCAGCCCAACGGAGGGCCATGACTCGTTTCAAATAGTCAACGTCGTGAATTGGTTCACGATGGACTAATTGCTGAAGACAATAGTAAACGATCGAATTGTAGATCGGATTCAAATCGGGGGGGAGATGTTAGGTGGCCAGTTTTTCGTTTCAATAAACTCTGGCAGGTTTACTTTCATACAGGCGATCATATGACATGAGAAATACATATCAGCGACCAATGATAATTTCTCATACATGTGTAATAGTATCTCTTAGATATTTAGCAAGTGAATAGAAATTAGAATTGTCTTTAATTTAATGTATAAAGTAAGACGTTTAGATAAAAATTGTCGTAGTTACTAGCCTTCAAAGTAGTTGCATTTATTCTGGACCACCCTGTATATATGTGTGTGCGTGTGTGTGTGTGTGTGTGTGTGTGTGTGTTAATAAATGAAAGTTATAAAGTGAGGTGAGTTAAATTTCATTGACGGAATTCTCTATCTATTAGGCATAAATATTGTTTATAATAAAGTCAATTATTGATATCATATGGAAACTACTTCACTATATAATTAAGAAACCAAATTATGCACAAGGTGGAGACGATAGGAGACGCGTACATGGTGGTAAGTGGACTTCCGGTACAGAACGGTGGTAAACATATCATGGAGATATGTAACATGGCACTGGATCTACTCAGTGAGGCGTCCGTCTTTAAGATCCGTCATAAACCTGAAGCAGCTCTCAGAGTCAGGATTGGTATCCACACCGGACCCTGTGCTGCAGGTGTGGTAGGACACACGATGCCTCGCTACTGTTTGTTTGGAGACACCGTCAACGTCGCCTCCAGGATGGAATCTACTGGAGAAGGTAAATTACTAACTTTAAATTGTTTCAATTAGCTATAATTGCTTCTTTACGCAAAGTACTCAATAATGATAAAAATGTGTACATATACACAATCATAATTTAAATTTATAAAAAATAACATACTATAGTTTACGTCATATGTTAATTGAATGTCTATAATTCTGTCCACAAATGTAATATGTAATATAGAAAAATGAAGCTTGTAGCTAATAATTAATCACCGGGCTAATTATTAAAATCAACTTAAAATTTATGCTACTTAGAACCGTCATCCTTAGAGAAATAGTTATTTACAACTTTAAATGGCTGGGATCCTTTCAGTCCTCCTGTTCGGAGAGTTCAACCACAACAACAACATAATTAGAGATTTACTGTTGTCCAACATTGAGCGCCAAACACCAAGTACTCGCAAGTACGCACAAGTACCCCAATCACCCTAATCACTCACACGATTCTGTACACAATCGTCATCTTCGTAGCCTAGAAAACTCTAGGCCATTAAACGAATGAACTATAGGCCACTGAATGCGAATGCCATCCTGCATCTGTATGACTGGGCGATCGAATGCAGTAGAAGGCAACTGGATTTTAATCAGCTCTCTCTTAGAATTCTCTCCCTTGTGTAGCTGAAGCGTATTTCAAGTATTTCAAGTAATTAAAGTACCTTAGTGCGCAGAAATGTATTATCCAGCCATCTGACGAATTCACAGAACTTCTACCTTTACGCTATACAGATTGATTTTTTTCTGAATTATTAACAATGGATACTTTGGATTCAATCTAAACTTTTAGCGTCGATTAACTGTACCCTTGGTATAAACCGGATAGTTTTGTCTACAGACAATAAATACTGTGATTTTTTATTTATATTACTCTTTTCTATTCACTCTGTCTCTTCCAAGTGTTTCTAAGAGTACATGATTTCATTATATCTGCTATTAATTATAATTAATTCTTAAATTTGGTTATTTTCAATTTATATTATCATACTCATGTGTTGTTAGTTATACTGCAGACGATACTCTATTTTGTTAATATGTTATTTTTTATAATAAATATTGTACATATGTAATAACTAATAACTAATATTAATCTTGACTAATTTTGTTGAAGACGATCCAATTTTAATATCCCTATTATGATATAATATTTATTACAGTATTTTAAATTTAAATATATTTTAAATTGATGTGAAATTATGCAGCCTCTAAGATACATTTAAGTTCGGCGGCATACGAAGCTCTCTGTTATTTTCCTGGATATAAAACCGAAATGCGCGGTGAGACGTATGTTAAGGTAGTGTTTACATCTTCTTGAATTTATTATTACGGTATCATTTGTTAAATCTAAGACTAAATCATGTCCATATAAGCAGAGGTTGACTAGGTCTTACATTAAACTATTAAGATATAGGAGAAAGCTCAAATAATGTTATACGACGATTGACATAATATGACACTATATAATAATAAATGCTTTGAAGTCAGATCACCACATTTAGAATAATAGTAAGTGTAAAAGTAGCTAAAGTGAAGAATGCTGCTTCGTAGGAGTTGTCTTAAGATTATTACAGATTATGTCACCGCGGATGTCGCCCTTTAAATAAAGACGAGATAACTCAAGTCATCTTTAATGTAAACTATTTGATACTTAGATGGTTTTGGAATAATATAAATGTAAATCGATATATATATATATATATATATATATATAATATATATAATATATATATATATATATACTGTATATATATGATGGTTTTGAGATGAATTTTGCTCATTAACTGAACTGTAAACTGAGCCTTAAGTTTAATACGTGAGGTTACGTGGGGCTGTTAAAGGGCGGAAAATTTTGAAATAACATCTTGGAATCAAAAAGCTTATAATAAGTGAGTGAAAGTTCTTGTAATTTAGTTGTTTTGTGCGCTACATTCTGGCCTTTACTTCTTGGCTTACTATCAGTTATATTTGTATTTGGTACTGTTTCTCTGTTGAACTGTTTATGATATTATATGTGATCCTATTCTGTGTCCGTACCACTAAAGAACAGACGAACGGTTATCGGAACGTGTCGTAAGAGGCGGCTAAACAAGAACTAAGGAAGTCAACTGGAATACACCTCAAAAGCCATTTTTATCAAACTATAGGCTGCAATAAAGAGTCCTTATGGCATATGCGTCAAAGCATCTTGTTAAGGGATTAACATTTGATCGATGGAATAATATTTATAGAGTCTGACGTCAGATCGTGAAGAGGATTATGTAACTTCGATTGTGCCATTTGACAGACCACTAGAGAGAGAAATATGTGATGTAAGGCTTCTATGCGTAGAATAAACAAGCGAATATAAAAAGTATATAGTAAGTAAGTCATTTCTTATGCTTTATAATATTCAAACACTCATACTTATGATTGTTTTTGTAGGGAAAAGGAAACCTCAATACTTACTGGCTTCTTGGAAATGACAGCATACAAGTCAAGCAAACCGAAATTTTTTAAAAAGGAAACATTGAGCAACTTTGCTCGTCCATTGTCATATACCAGGAGTCTGGACTCACCCAGTATATGGATGTCCTATCTAACAGGGGGCCAACAATGGCACCGGCTGTAAGGCTGACATAAAGCATTGTAATAAACTCTGGCATTATTTTTGTATCGTATAATACTCAACAGTTTCAAACTATTAAATAAGTAAATAAATAATTAATTAATTAAATAACCTTATAAATAATCTTTTAAATAGAAAAATAAATATACAAATAATATTTTACAGGTCTATGATACACTATATATTTGAAGTTGTATGGTAGTTTTATATAAAATATGTTTTTATCTTTTTTATATTACATAAAAATATTCTGTCATTATTAAAGTTAAAGCAGTTATATCTAATGTTAACGTCAGTTTCCTCACTTGAAAGCGATGTCAATGACGGGCGAGCCCAGGATTTGAACCCTGCACACTGATCCGCGGTCTAATATCTTACCAACAGAGCCACTGACTCCGGCCAGTGGCGTAGTTATTCACAAATATATGAATATTCAGATAAAGATAGAAACTTAACTCAATAAATCACAGTAATAACATTTAGCTTTTTCTACATGCGGGCTGTAGTACCTGTAGGATTCTTAGATAGGGCCTACAATAAAGACGAGATTAAGCCCTTATTATCTTTATTTGGTGCTATTTTATTGTCTAATAAAGAGAGCACTGCAATTAATATTGATTATTGACTTGCCCGTGCCGTGTCCGGATTGCAAAGAATTCACCGACCGTGGACTGCGCGTGGCGTAAAGGCGACATAGGACTAATATCGCAACTAAAGAGTAATGACCGATATTAGTATTGTATTGCCGACATCGCAACTGGCTCCAACCAGTAGCGATGTCGGTAGTACATTGTAAAATACTACTAAAGACGCTGAACAAGTTTCGCTGCGATGTAACCTACTAGTATAAACGCTAATCCTATTATCTTTAATTAACAGTAATAATCGGTATACCACCAGGTCAGTTAAATATACTATTTTATTAACTACGCCATGTATGACGCCTACGATTATTTTACACAATTTCACACCATTATGTCTGATTGTCACGTAAATTTCTATGATCTTTCCTGATCCTATTATTTCCTCCAAATTGCGTGCTGACATTTTCTGATTAAAATAGAATAATTGCTAGCATGTATATACACGTACTGTTGCGCTGGAAAGTTGCAGTCTGTTTTAATTATTACTATTTTAAATTCTGCAACTACAACAATCCATAGCGCAATCTATATTAGCTTTACTCAAATTAGTAATTAGTTTCTATTGAACTAATTAATTAATTAATTAATTAGTTAATTGCATACTGATATTTATTTCTGTACAGCTTACATTCAGTAAAAATAAAATATCAAATATATTTCAAATTTAAATGTTTCGAGTCATTATGGTTGAAGAGGCAACAATCTTAATCAGTAATCAATAATCAATAATCAATAATCTTAATCAATAATCAGTTAATTCATAGTAGATTTATAATTGACAGTAAGTTTTTGATTAAGTCACCACTTGGTATTATGGTTATAAATGTTATTACTATTTTTCATTCTATCTAGGCCTACTACCATTTAATTAAAATACAAAAAACGTGAAGTTATAAACATTTAATAGTCCATCCATCTGAGCTTGTTGTAACGCCTACCTAACCACTCCGTGGTTGAATACTGACGTAATGTATCCGATTCTTCTTTCTTTGCTCAGAGCTCTATCGACGTTCGTAGTGTCAGTAACAGTGTAAAGTAAAAGTAAAAGTTAATGTCGAACTTGTAAGTTTATACATTTTTTGTGGCGTCTATTATTTTCACCAAAGGAAATTATATATTGAAATAAGATAATTTTTATTCCAAAATAATGTATATACGATGTTTATTGCACTGTGCCATGGAGTAATGTTTTTGTTGATTATAAGTATGATATATCTTTATGCGAATGGTATCTTCAATGTAATTGAAGAATTTCTAAGTACATAAAAGCTACATCAATTTTGAAGCTTGATTATAAAAATCGGCAATTTAATTTAATTTTTGCTGCAGAATTTATAATTTAATCTTAACTAATTTGTATTGAGAAAATCATTACTTTAGTGCAATCATAAAGGATGTGTTACAAATATAGTAATTTTTAGAGATTTCTGCGAAACAAACATAAATTATGTTGAATTACCTATCACTAGTAACAAAGTGTAGACAGTGCATAAACATATAAACTTTTTTAAACTTATTTTCATTCTCCTTTATTCTCTTTCTTTCTTTCTTCTTTCTTTCTTCCTCGATCTCTCTCTACTGCTTTAGCCACGTCGTTCCTGTTTTCTTTCGGCTTCTCTCTCTCTCTCTCTCTTCCTCTCTCTCTTTCTCTCTCTCTCGCTCTCTCTTTCTCTTTCTTTCTCTCTCTCTCTCTCTCTCTCTCTCTCTCTCTCTCTCTCTATCTCTTTCAAACCGTGGCTGATGTAGAAATTGTTGACTGGCGTATAAAGAGCTTAGGTTTAAGTGCGAATTGGTGGATTTGTGAGATCATGTATTTGATATTATTATATTTCATTAATTGGAATACATACACATATAAATTCTATCTATTTATATAATTACTTTCAATATTAGACCTATATAAAATAAATGTTAACTACACTGTCTCAATCATCTGTACTAAGCCGAGTTCTAAATAATTGAGAGAAACAGAGCTGCTGAAATATATTAATTACCAATTTAAGTCTCCAATTTTAGATTATGCCTGTTGCATTTTAAACAGAATTTCCAACCTTTACAATTTAAGTCTACAATTTTAGATAATGCCTGTTGAATTTTATACAGAATTTCCAACTTTTACAGATTTAAGTTCATAACCCATAAGAAAGATTTGCTTTAATTCAAAATGAAATAAACTGCGATTTAATTTAGCGTTTGATATTCATTTAGGACATTTTTAGAATAAACAAAAGCCGTAGAAATAAAAGTCAGTAGCCAATAAAGCTCACTGTTAGTCTTTAATTGGTACATTTCAATCTGCGTGCAAATATATCGGAAATTAAATTTTCGTAAATCAGAATATAATTATGCAGTAATTTAATTAGTATTAAACGCCATTATATAATAAATAATATGTAATAAATAAAAATATAAATTATGAGAAATTATTAATCACATACCCGTGTGGCATTCGGACCGCTGAAGAATAAAAAACCGTAAATGACACGTGTCGTAAAAGGCGACAGAACAAGAACTGAAGAGGGAAATAGGATTAGGATTCCGTGTCAGAAAAACAGGCAACCACTATAATATATTAATTTATTATTTATTATTATTATTATTACTATTATTTTAATACCCCCGTGTAAAGAACCTGGGGTTTGATAAAAACGATTCAAGCAATACGTGCTGAATCGCCGCCCGGCAACTCGAGGTCATCAATCGGCTTAAAAGAATTGTTGTAGCAGACTGCATTAAATCTTTGCAAAGTCATGAAAAGCCTTTGCCAAAGTAAAGATGTCTCTCGCTTATTACTTTATTATTATAATAAAGGTTCAACGTCCGTTTCCTCATCCAATGAAAATGTCAGGGACGTTCACACAGCACACATCACTGCAGATCATTTCATCCAGACCAATCTGCAAAAGAAATGCGCTGAGGAGAAGTATAGAGTAATACTAGAGAGAGAAATAGAGAGAGAGAGAGAGAGAGAGAGCGAGAAGGAGATGGAGTGAAATCAGTGGATTCAAGTCTACATACTTGTACACTGCATGCAGAAAGTTTCATGCTATCGTTGACGCTTAATTGCTATGTTTAGTTGACTTTAAATGATGCTACTGGATCCAAGACTTCGTGATGAGTTAGGGTGTGGTTGTGATCACTGCAGAATATGGCAGCCTTAAACAAGCTGCCACTTGTACGCAAGAGGGGACTAAGTAAGGAGCTGAGTAAGGTAGAGGGGACCCATCTCATCATGATATTTTTCTCCAAGATTAAATGGCTTTTAGTTCATTATAAAACTGAGGAAGGCAACGGCAAACCACCTCAGAAGCCATATTATTCTCAAGCTATAGGCTATGTAAAGGTGTGAATAAGGCATAGCCATTTGTGAAGGGATTAACTAGTCAATCGATGTTGTGATTTTTATGTAGCGTGAAAGTCAGTATGTGAATCGGGATGTGTACCTTGGACCTGCCACTTGGCAGAGCACTAGAAAGAGAGAGAGACAGAAAGACTAGATTCATGATGCTAACTTTCTAGCATTTCTTAAGGTGCAGATAAATTTTACTCTGGACTTATATTTTCCCATGCATATTAGAGATCTAGAACAACTTCCTTAACTATTTATGAGATGTGATCATTGTGGTTTTTAAGCTGTATAATGTATTTTTATTTTTATGATGATTCATATGTAATCGTGATAGTTTAGTATTTCTTCTTCTTGGTGGGTTTCAAATAAGCAATTATGCTTCCTGGCCCAGTATACTGTTATGCTATGTTATATAAATTTATGATAATTTTAATATTTAAATGTTAAAATACTTGTTAATGGGTTTTTCTTGTATTGAAAGCCTCTGATTAATCAACTCACTGCAGATTATTCTTCGAAATTACATCATAATCAATAGTGGTTTCTTTCAGGTACCTTAGAGGTTATTGCTTTCACTATAGTCGAGTTTTCCTCTGGTTTTTTGAACAACAGATGTGTTCTGTGACCGAAACTTCGTTTACCTGAGAAACTCTACGCTTAATTTCCGTTTTTCATCACCATCAAAATTGTAATTAACTTAAGTCTACAAGAAACTGGAGAGATAAAAATAGACGTAGCCTTTACCTATCTTAATCTCTCTCTTTCTCTCTCTCTCTCTCTCTCTCTCTCTGTCTCTCTCTCTCTCTCTCTCTCTCTCAAAACAGTTTTGACCCATAAAGGATGACTGAAGGAGACAGATTGCAATGAAACAGAAAGAAGATTACAAGGAGCGAGAGTTATTGATTGAATGCTAGTTGCGCTATAGCATGAAATTGTATCTTTTTCATTAGTTGACTTCACTCTAAAGATGCTTGAAGCAGCTATACTACATAGAAAGCTGAAATTTGCATTACTAATATCTATTTTCTATCATACGACTGACATTAGATCCAAAGCTCACATTTTATATGAAAAGATATATTAATTATATCACACATATGTGACCACATTTGTACTTAATTTTTCTGCATGATGTCAATTGAAATCCTAAATTACTATCAGGACAATAAGCAACTTTGTGCTTTGTAAACAAATGTCGTAGGATAACGCGGAACATGCGTAATATAACTAGCCACTTCGAAAGCAACGTAACGCAAAAAAACAACAAATTAATTAATTAAACAATGCAAATGAATTGAACCACGTGTTCTTACACTTTCAGAGTTACTACCCAATTGTGACTTCAGCTAATACCCTTAAAAAGCTAAAGCTAATGTTAACGTCAATTTCCTCACACGAAAGCGATGTCAGTGACGAGCGAGCCCAAGAACCCAGGTGAAATGAAATGATGTATTTTTTTATGCTGGTGGATGATTCATATCTTAGCTTGTTTGTAATTCAAAATAACAGTTCTGGTTTTATTTCCAAAATAAAATATATTGCATGAAAATTGTTTGTTAAATACTATTTTCAGAATTTTTTCACGACTTTAGTTGTAGATGCTGTATTGTTTTAAAACACTATAAGTCATGATTATTGGTTTCCTTTTAATAATGTAATATACACATATACTTAGATACAAGTACCAAATTTAGTAATACTTCGATAATAATATATAATACTTAATTACCATATGAATCCTGAATTGGCATGGACACTATTCTTCGTTATACAAAGAGTGAATCCATGCTTTTCCGAGAATAAGGTTATTACCAATATTTCAGGATATTTAGTTCTTCAAATACCCCATAATTATTTTTCTCGAATAGAGACAATGCACAAATATATCAGATTACTAAATCAAATTGCACTGACGTTAAATCGACTTGCGATTCAATCGTCTCTGGCTCTAATCGTCCTACTACAGATGACTCTCTTTGTAAGTGAAGTGACAGGAACTAAGGAAATAAGAGTTGGATTCATCTCTTCAGAAAGTGATCAAGGAGCAGTGAGTCTGGCTTTTGAGCAGGCTCAGAGAGATGGGTTACTGGCTGGGTATAATATCAGGTTTGTATACCTTAACAACGATATTATTATAAAATGCTAGATTTAGGTTAGGGTTATTATATGAGTAGTATTGAACCCTCGTAATTGCATAAGTGCAGTACGTGACGAACGATTTGGTTTTCTGAAAAATAAATAAAATATAAGTATGTAGCTAATTAATCAGATTATACTGCGCTTTTTGTTTTTTTCTTCTTCTAGTGCACTACTTAACAGCTGGCCCGTGGCATAAAACTCTGCCATCAAATTCTATCCTCAGCCTTCCTTTTCACCTCTAATTATTAATTTACTAACAAATGATCCGAAATTCACTGTCTTGGTCTGCCTATACATGCTTGTGTTTAGCTTGTTTCTATTACATCCCTCAAGCAAACCACCTTTATAATATGTCCATCGAGTCTTTCTATTTCTTATCACATTTATTAACTGTCTATCTGCGCGGACTCTCTCAAGGACTTCTTAATTTGTAATTTTGTGAGTCCAAGTAATGTTTTCCATCTTTCTTTATTACTTCGTTTCCAGTGGCTTTAGTAATCTGATATCCTCTTTCCGTAATGTCTACGTTTCCTTCGCATAGAAGTTGAACAACAGTGATGAAACACGATATCCTTATCTTACCCCCAATTTTACTTTACCCTCCTCTCTTACTGAATATTGACTATTGAATTCTGGTTAAGATGCAAATTTAAAATTGCTCTTTTATCCATCCAGGCAACTCCAATAATTCTAAAGATCTTTAACGTCACTACCCAGTCTCTTGTATCAAAGAGTAGGCTAAAAATACAATTATTCTTTTTTTCAATTCATTTATTCATTCATTTTTAGCTTACGTTTTAAGTGTTACTTTTTCTAATAGTAATTGTTTTGATGCATAAATTCATTCACTAACATTATTAATTCTAATCATTATAACTTATTTTCATATTTATTTTTGATGCATACACAAATGCATAGTGAACAATCGTGTTCGGTATGCAAATGCAGAATAAGAAGTACTAAAGTAGTACTAGGTAATTAGTCATGGATATAATAATGACATTGTGCTCCAGTTCTTCCATAAATAGATGATGTCAGGGTATTGCTCAATGCATAAATGACCTCAGACATATTCACTGAAACCAATTTTCAACACCAGACGAAGAGAATTAGGGTTCTAAACGGTTCCAATCAGTTGGTTGAAAGACGCTCAAGGTAGATAAACAAATAAAACTACAATGTTGCTCTTCGAGAGATTTTGCAAGAAATATACTTATAGCAGTAAAATACGTCGTAAAATGCAAAATAAATACTATATAACAATAACACACATTATAGTGAAATGATCAACTACATGCACTTTGATATCTATCACTTTTAATATAATAAAATTTCTATGACAGACCGATGTTATATAGACTACTGAAAGTCAATTTACTGAAGGTTAATTATATACATATTCGTGTAGTACGAAGCGTATACAGTTCTAGTTTTACTTAAATGTTTTTTAGTTACTCTTACAGAAATGATTACTGTGATACACTCTACGCCTCCTATCCTGTACTGGAGCTTATCGATTTAGAGGATTCGGATGTCATCCTGGGACCAGTCTGCTCTCAGAGTACGCTTTTATGGCTATGCTATGATTTTATTTATGAATTGTGCCAATAATAAAAACTTGAATAGGTTTTTTTCTCGACATAGCAACACAATAGGCAAACATAGCAAACGCAGAGAACATAGCAACTTATAACCATACAACACAATAAACAAGAGAATGAAATGAAACATGAGGAAAATGAGCCAAAAATATTGTAAATTCGACGAACAAAATACCTCGAGAATAAGTGATATTATAAAAGAGTAGGCCCAAAGTAACTCTGTGCGCATGCACAATCTTCATGATGTATTAATAGATCAATTATAATCAATCGATCAATTATTTAAGTCACTAGCACAAATATTGTTGATGCTATAGTATCACATGAAAATGCAAAATGTATAATGCAATAATAAACTAAAGAGATAGCGCTGAGAGGAAAAAACAATCTGTCAATTATTGAAAGAATAGTTATTTATATATTATTATTGAATAAAAAATGGATTCGTTTAATTGAAGATATTAAAGTAAGCTAGTATTTACCAACAAGCCAAGCACGGAGCTTAACTTTTAATAAAGGGAATGAGTGTATAGTTGTTAATTCATTAGGCATCAAGTCCCAAAATTTAGGACCTCTAATTCTTATAGCTTTTTCCCTTAAAGAAGTTCTATAGGATGGCACATCAAACATATTGGTCTTTCTTAAGTTTTGTGATAAGTCTGTGTTACATTTTATTGATATTAGCGAATTACATATCTCTAGCAACAACTAGAACTTGAATTTAAATAAAAACTGGATGCATGAAAAGTAGTGTAAGTCATAGACTTTCAGTAGCTTTAAGCTTTTGAAAATTGGGTCAGTATGGCATCTATAGAAGTTTACTTTATTTATTATGCGGATAGCATGTTTTTTGTAAAATGGTCAGTTTATTCATGTAATTTTTGGGGGCACATCCCCATATAATAATACAGTAATTTAGGTGAGGATAAACTAATGTATAGTATAGGAATAATAAACAATCTTTGGATAGCTTATATTTCAATTTGCATAAAATAGGTAACGTATTTTATGCAAATGGTTAAAGGTAAATGTTAAAAGTAAGCTATGGTGAAATGGTTAGCCTTGATTATCTGTGATAATCAAATGGTTAGCCTTGATTATTTGTGATATCAGTGATGTCACAAATTTTAATACTGCCAAAGTTTATTATGTTTGATAATGAATTGTTAGGGTTATTCTTTTCCAGGTTCTGCTATCATATCAGTTCTTAATTTACTGTCATGCTCCTCTTCTTAATCTAGATATCGCTATCAGACGAGAACATATTTCTATGTTATCAGATATTCAATTTGATGAGGCTTACAGTATATTTATAGCTTAAAATGAACAAATGCATAGAAATAAATTTCATGCTTTGAATGCTTGCTGGCTGAAGAGCATTGTTCAATCGAATGGTGGATAGAATACAGTATTGTTTGCGCGAGTTGACTAAATATGACACTGAGCAATTAGCGAGTTCGAAAGTACATGTTGATTTTGTAATAAATTGTTTCAAGTTGTTGAAACTGAACAGTTTCAACAACTAACAACAGTTTAAATAATTAACAACAGTTTAAACAATTAACAACAGTTTAAACAATTAACAACAGTTTAAACAATTAACAACAGTTTAAACAATTAACAACAGTTTAAACAATTAACAACAGTTTAAACAATTAACAACAGTTTAAACAATTAACAACAGTTTAAACAATTAACAACAGTTTAAACAATTAACAACAGTTTAAACAGTTACACAATAGCTTTTATATATCTAGGATGAATAACACTCTAGCAAATGATGTTAATTGTTATATTCCTGTCTATTATAACCTATATTGGAAAGTCATAATAAAAAAATGTATGGCGCAACTTAATGATAAAATGTCTTAGTCTACTATTTCAACAGTATAATAGTCTAATGTTTTTATCTATTATTATAATACTACTTGTTTTTAATGTTAATGTGACGCTGTATTTAATCTACCAGTTAATTCAATACAAACGCTAACTCCATTAATTCATATTTTCTAATTAATTTAATAATAATATATATCGAACACAGAAATGACACATATAACAATACGATAATAATACAGGGTCCAAAAACAAAATTAAGTCGCCCTAGTCTCTACTCAGCCAACGCTACCAAGTACTCTACATTTAACAAGTGTAGGCCGCTGAAAACTATGTTTAGAGACTAGAGCAAATCAGCATTAATTTAAGGATTAAGGAAATAAAAAAGGCAAAGCTTTCAAGTAGACCTTAATAAGGAACTACGCTGTCCTCAACAGCTTATTACATATTACTATATAACCTGCACTATCACAGAATGCCACAGTTCGCAGAAATATTAATATTTCAACATTCAAGCACTCTAAAACCTTTACTAAACCACGATCAAATGTGTTCAACTTATCTTCTAGTTCGACATTGGATATCTCAGAGATCACAGGAGGCTCTGGCGCTTCATCATCCTCTAAGCGACATATAAACTATTTCTATCTCTTAAAAACACGTGCTTCTCCTGCACACAACACGTCACCACGTCATCAACAATAATACTCTTCCGGAAGTCACGTTAACACGTCACTAAAGAAAATGACGTAAACAAGACTTTTTGTCAACACCATAAACATAGAACAACAACAACATAGTATTAATATTGCAGCATAACAACAGTGACTGATATTGGATGACAAGAAACTAATTACGTTATGTCAATTAAACAGTATTTTACAATTTATATAGAAGTGGTAGTATCAAATGTCAGGGATATTTTTGTACAGCATTCAATACGTAAGGGGCAAGGTCCTTTACCATTTATACATCATACTATCAATATGCTCTCATATTTGCGTAATTTTTACTTTTCGTAATACAGATTGGTAATCACTCTGCGACGAATGTGACATTAACTTATTAATGTGATTTTTTTCTATATTTAGCTTGCAGAGTTGTTGGTCAGGCTTCAGCTTACTACAACGTTCCCAACTTCTCCACTTATTGTATGGAACGCGAAGTTTTAAATAAAACCATATTCAAGACCATGGTTCGATTTTCCGGATCTTTCACATCGTTTGATCTGAGTTTTACTGCCCTATTTGCTCATTACGGATGGACGCGAGGAGTGTGGATGCTTGGAGATAGTACGGATTGGTGCTATAAAGGATGGGATATGACCACCTACATGCTCTATCACGGAGTACCTCTCCAGGAATATATGGTAATTCCGCCGACACCAAGCAAGGATGTAATCAAGGGTTTTGTGCAAGACCTACAAACTCGTGGACGAAGTATGTGACGAATCTAATGTCATGACGCTATAACCAAAAATATATTAAACCAAATCTGTATAACATAATTTCATGTATTTAGAGAACAACGCAAAAATGAGCAATATTGAGCAGAGAGTATAATGTTAGTCAAGTATAAAAGAACTGAATTTCAAATGAAATTTTGTTCAGTTGACTTACACTTTCAAACTGGAGGCTACATTTAAATTTAGTAAAGGAAAATACTTTATTAGATGATTTTATTGTTCAATTATGTATCAGTATTTGCTGTTTTCATCTAATTAAACGAATTATCTAGTTCTTAAGAAAACTTTTTAAATTTAGAGTTATGTAATATGGCCTGTTATTTGCCATTGCATGGAACTAGAGTATGTATTAAGTGAAAATATTGTGATACAATATGCTGCCTATATACATACTTATGACATATATCGATATTTTTTCATGAAGAAGAATATAGATTTTACTTATTAGCTTATAGAAAATATTGAATTTAACATCTCCGTAACAATTTGACGTCTGTTTCATCAGTTAAAGTTAGTGTATAGCAGCTATGTAATCACTAGCACGGCATTTGAATGTAGTCTATGCAATACATCTTGGTTATATGTTACGATTAATTCAGTTAGGTTTTAAGATAAGATCTGCGCCTTATCAATAAGTAAATTACTAGTGTCACTACATGCTTTTCTTATAATCAATGACGGTAGGCCCTAATTTCATTTAATTAATGTAGAGCGTTTCGCCGTCTCCATTATTTTATTCATTATTTATATCATTATGTACACGAATAACCGATAACGAATAACCAAGAACCGATAATAAAAAGAAAGGAGATGCAAAAAACATTAGTATAATGGGTAAAGATGGGTAATTGAAGACAGAGCTGGAAGAAGTAAAAGAAAGATGGAGAGAATATGTAGAGGAATTGTATGATAAGGCTGGGAAACGAGTTCAAGAGGATTTTACAATCCTCTTTTTGACTGGAAAAGATTAGAAGAAGAAAATATCATAGAAAACGATAAAAAGGGCCCCGATTTAATGGAGGAGGAACAGTACGAAGAAGGGGAAGGCAGCCGGAATAGATGAATCCCAATAGAATTCTTGAAAATGTTGGAAGGAGAAAAACTCAATAAGTTAATGGAGGTATGTATGGAAGTGTACAATACAGGTATTTGGCCAGACGACTTTACCAAGTCAGTGATGATCCCAATTCCCAAAAAAGCCAATGCTGTGGAGTGTTCGGATTACAGAACAGTCAGCTTAATACCTCATGCATTGAAGATCTTATCAAAGATAGTAAATAATCGCATTCAGTCGAAAGCAGAGATGATACTGAGCAAGACACAATTTGGTTTTAGGAAAGGATGTGGCACAAGCGAAGCAATAGGGATAATGCGGGTTCTTTGCTAAGGAATCTTAGAATATGGAAATGACGTTTTTGTATGCTTTGTTCACTTCGAGAAGGCCTTTTGACAGGATTAATTGGATAACGATAATGAATATCATAAAAAGAATAGGAATTGACTGGAGAGATAGAAGACTAATTTTGAACTTGTACATGAATCAAAAAGCAGTAATCAAAATCCAACAAGAATACTCAGAAGAAGGTGAAATAGGATGTGGAGTAGGACAAGGTTGTAGCATTTCGCCGCTGCTGTTTAACATTTAAGCTGAGGCAATGATGGAGGAAGCCATGGAAGACTTGTAGGAAGGAATAAAAGTAGGAGGGAATTTGTTACAAGATGTAGGATTTGCAGATGACCAAGGAATGGTAGCGGGCAGCGAGATTGGATTGCAGAAGATAATGGATAGGCTGAATGATACGGCTTTGAGATATGGCATGAAGATTAATATAAAAAAGACCAAGGTTATGAGAGTGTCCAATAATAAAGGTGAAGTTAATATCACAATAAATGGTACGAAATTGGAACAGGTAAGGATTTTCAAATATTTGGGTCATACTATAACCGATGACGGGAAATGTGAGACGGAAATGAAATATGCAGTAGGATTTCACAAGCACAAGCGGCCTTTGGTAGTACAAAAGAACTATTAACAAAAAGTCTAAAGAAAGACACAAAGATAAAGGTAGTGAAAACTTTGGTTTGGACCACGCTATTGTATGGATGTGAAACATGGACCTTAAGGAAGGAAGATATTAGGAAACTGGAGGCATTGGAAATGTGGATTTGGAGAAGAATGGAGAGGATTAGCTGGACTCAAAAGTTTACAAATGAGGAAGTCCTGGAGAGAGTTGGCACAGATAGACAGTTGATAAATGTATTAAGAAATAGGAAGAAGAGATGGATAGGACACATTCTCAGGGGGGAAGGTCTATTAAAAGAGGTCATAGAAGGTAGAATGGAAGGAAAAAGAGGCAGGGGCAGGCCGAGATTAGGTATGTTAGATGATTTAAAAACCCACTCATATGTGGAAATGAAGAGGAAGGCGGAAGACAGAGAAGAGTGGAGGCGTTATGTACTATGGACCTGCCAGTAGGCAGTGAAGTAAGAGAGAGAGCGAGGGAGAGTACACGAATGCAATGCATTTAAGTTGAAGTTCGTAAAAACTAAATAAATTAATAAAGAATAATTTACGCGTACCTGCTTCTATTCCACAGTCGTCATACTCTGTCATGCCAACACTACTGTGGTTGCTCAAATCCTCTTCGTTGCTCAAGATTTGGGAATGACAAATGGAGACTACGTCTTCTTGACCTATATCCAGAGCTTTTCGCAAACTAATCAGATATTACTGGAACTGGAAAAACCTGGAGTTGATGCAGGATATCGCAAGAAGGCATTTTTTGCATTTAAGCAGGTTAGAATTCTCTGCAGTTCTATTAGTTAAGATTCGACTAATTCTGAAGCTATAGTGGTGAGGCTCATGAGGTTAGCAGGAACGGTTCTAAAATAAAAATGAAAGGTTTTATGATACTTAATATAAACTGACCAGTTAACATTTAGACCGATCGTTTCTAAATAGTGAAAAGAACAATAATTATCGGAGGTTGTTACCGCCTGAATACTCCTATTTTATTAGTATCAATATTATGAGCAAAACAGGTTTGGTATAGTAACTTTTTCTTTATTATGCCTCGTTCTATTGACTTACATTTACTCTCAGCTCAATACATAATCTTAAAATATTACAGCTGCTTATTTAACCTTGTAAAGCTAAAAAAAAGCTAAGGTTAACGTCAGTTTCCTCACTCGAAAGCGATGTCAGTGACGGGCGAGCCCAGGATTTGAACCCGCATCAACTGATCCGCGGTCGAGTATCTTACCGACTTCGCCACTGGCTGGAGCCAGTGGCGAAGTCGGGTTGTTGTAAATGCTATATTTCTTTATTAGCCTTGAACTAAGATTATTTCAACTGAAGTCAAACGCCTTATTCTTTCAAAGTGCATGCGTCCACAATTATTATCATATTAAAGTAGACACTGCTATGTTACATTATAAAAATGGTTTGCATTTCATTACCGCAGCGATGGTGAAACTGGCATCATGGCTCTTAATGTACTGTTATCATTTAAGACTCTGACTGGGCAGTTTAGAGTTTATTTTTGTCTCATTACATGTATTAGCAATGATATGCACTTAGATGACATTTCAACAAGAAGCAGGCGTTGACGAGTCAGACAACTTCATAAGTCAAGTTAAGAGAAGAAACCTCCAAGAACCGTGGAATGAATTGATTTCTGCTAACTCTCAGGTAGACATTTCTTACGTTCGGAATATATAGGTGATTTAGTTGATGTGATGGGAAATAAGAAGTTGGATATGTTGTCCACTTAGAGAGTAATTTGAAAATACCTTTAGAGCAATCGATTTGGCAGTAAATGCGTGAAAATGGGTTTTGTTTGAAGTATTTGTAATCTGCTGTTATTAATATTTCGTTCATGAATCAGTCAACGTATTTAAGTTTCACGTATTAAGCTAATGATTAAAACGATCATCAATATTTTGTAAAAATTACAACAATACTGCTAAGTCAGAAAAAATGAACAAACTACGTTTCAATTACAAAGCTATTTCTAACTTGCACAACAGTAATTTCTCTGAAATTTCGTTGCCTTATTAAACGTTTCAGAAAATATAAAATTTTTGGATTTACTACATTCAGAAGGTAGATATTTTAAAGTAAATGTAAGCCAAAATTGCCTAACATTAATATGTCTTACCTGTCAGTATGTTTCAATAAAATATTATAATCAATCAACACAATACTAATATAACGTTCGGGTCTTCGTCGTAAGTAATGTCAGGGAAGTCTCTTGCAGAATCCGCAAAAACTGACGCCAAAACACCACACGATGACGACTGAGTATACAAAATACCAAAGAAAAAGCTATAACAGTGCAAGTCCAAGATCCGAGGCAAGATGATCAATATTAAGAAGTATGGCGGAAAGAGATGGGTGTTTAACTTGTCCAGGAAAGTACAAATGCAATTAGGAGATCGAACATCTTGTGATATTTAGTTGCATGTTTTAACTGCAATTTAACGTAAATAAGTCAAACCCATTCATTAAGAAATCTCAGATATGTCGATATTTCTTAGATTACGTTTAATTTTAGAAATTAATTTTACACATTAATTTCGAGAAATTAATTTTAGAAATTGAACATTAGATTACATTTTGAAAATGTTATTCAAAGCCTGGGTCACATTAATGTAAAAAAATTGAACATTAGATTATATTTTGAAAATGTTATTCAAAGCCTGGGTACGCCTCACTCTACGTCTATGATCTAACGTATTCCTACGCCTTGCTGGCCGACAAACTGATATCTGAGGACTCTGACTTCAGAAATGGTTCCTTGATTTTTGAAAGGGCGCTCGATATCAGCTTTACAGGTGTGTGAAATTTAATGCAAGCAGCACTTTCCAATTTACATATAAATTGCTTTAAAATAATAGCTGTACAGTGTACACTGTACATGTATAATGAATAGTATACGGCCAAGCTATACATTCACTTTGGTTGGAAACTTTAAAAAAGCTAATTTTAACGTCAGTGTCCTCACTCAAAAGCGATGTCAGTGACGGGAGAGCCTGTGATTTGAACCCCGCGCATACCGATACGCGGTCGAATATCTTATCGACATGGCCTCGGTCGCCATATATAGGCTATATTTAGATATTATGGTGGATTTAATATAATTAAAGCCAGATTTGTTAAGTCGCTTATTCAATATTTATTTGGTATCTTTTATTAATACAATTAAGTTATTGACAATATATACATGTACTTTCTTATTTGATACTTCCCTTACATTACAAATGTTACCGTAGCTTGTTGAGTCTTCAAGTTCATGAAACGCCTTTATGGTTTGAACTTTGAATTAAGTTTGTAACAATAAAATTTGTAAAGTAAGGCTCTGTCTTATTCTGACTTTTATTAGCCAACGTAAAGGTACGTTTGCTCAACTGCTTAAATCTGCTGACTAATTTTTGCTGCTTATCTCTATCTCACTTATTATTTTTTATATATTACTTGTTCTCCTACATTAATCTTTTTACATTCTCTAAGATAATGGTTATTTTGTGATTGAATTTGACCTAAATGAAATTTGCAGATTTGCAAACCATTTGTGGTTTTTCTGGCTGAAATATAAACAAATTAAATTTTATCTTCTTGAGGAGCATATAAGCTCCAGTTGTGTGCACTATTGACGCCATTCTTAAACATAACCGAACTTTAGTTGACATTTTCTATCTAGACTCTTCTTTTCAGCACCATAAAATAAAATATAACCGCAATATGAAGAGAAGCTATTTTTACAATATAATTAGCGCTGATTTAATATTTGTAATGTTAGAACAATATTATATTGTTCATGTTCCAAATTAACTAGATGCCTCCTGAATAGTGTGAAGCGTGTTTTAATTGATGCTTGTGCCCTTAATTGGGCTTAATGACGAAATATCGAGACTTCGAATATATTTCATTATGGATTTTATGATCGATTGAGAGGTTTAATTATTCTTGAACGACTGCTTGATTTATTGACTAATTGTTTGACTGTCTAATCAATTAATGGCAAAATTGCTTGACTAATTGAATGGTTGATTGATTGATTGATTTGCTGATTGATCGACAGGTCAGACCGGAGTAGTTAAGATAAATGCAAACAGAGATCGCGTGCAGACGATGACACTGTGGGGATTTGGACCTGATACACAACAATACGTACCTTACATCAACATCGACGTCGATACAACTCGGGTCTGCTAATTACTTAATTAACTTGTCATTCACGAGAATAGCATGCCAATGAGACGAAACTATTGCTTATACATAGAGTAGTGAAGGGACATTAATAATGCGTAAAATTATACTCAACTGTAGTTATGTGCTAATTCATTTACGGCATTATTATTCAAAATGTTAAGTTCAAGATATATAATCTGATTTATTTCAAACTATATGTCTCTAAGATGCTCTCTCTGCGGGTGTTATCTAACTTTGAGAGTATTGCACTCTCATTATAAATATTTAAAACATTATCTTAAAAGTAAATTTATTTTAAACGCGTTTTCTTGTTGGATTCTCATTGGCCTATTCAGTTATTACTTAATTAGGATATAATACAAGTTTTTCTCCACAGTTACAACAGCACTTATACCGCCTTTCTATCATGCACAATCTATGCATTTTGATTTGTAATTAGGATAATTTATTATGGGCAAAATTTAAAATAAAATGAGGCAAAGATATAATCAGGAATGTTTTCTTACTGTAAGATCCAAAGGTAACCATACGTACATACATGTATATTATATATACATGTATATATATATATATATATATATATATATATATATATATATATATATATATATATATATATATATATATATATGGGCTATCTTTACATTCTGCGATATTGGTAGCAATTTAGGCCTAAGCGAACGAGTTAACCTGCAAAACTAAAGTCTCATAGAAATAATGCCTATTTTGCCGCAGGAATGTCTCAATAGCGCAATGGGTAGGGACGTCAGGTAACGTCATGAAGTTCTAAGTGAAAGAGCTGAGGTCGATCAAATTCTCGTGGGTCCCATTCAAGGCCGCTTTGAGATGAGAGTAAATCTCGGACATTTACATTACTGCTACACTGAATATAGACTAAATTGAATAAAGGCTTGAATATGTAGACTAAAAGTGATGGAAATAAATATGGTTGATCATACCATTGCAAATACGTATTTATTAATATTGTTACGATATGACAGCATTTTTATGATGATGATGATGATGATGATTATTATTATTATAATATTAATATTATTATTATTTTTTATTTTATTTTTTAAATTACCCCGGTGTAGAGAACCTGGGGTTTGATAAAAACGATTCAAGCAATACGTGCTGAATCGCCGCCCGGCTACTCGAGGTCATCAATCGGCTTAAAAGAATTGTTGAAGCAGACTGCATGAAATCTTTGCAAAGTCATGGAAAGCCTTTGCCAAAGAAAAGATGTCTCTCTCATATCGCCGGTTTGCTCTGTAATAAGTCTGCCTATGCCATTAATAAAGTCAACTCCTTCGGGATTCATCGGGCCCATGGTTTCAATGGCCACCGGAACAACTTCATATCCTGAGGACAGATCACGGTATTTATCCAACTTCCTAGAGGCGGCATGAACAGCAGCTCCACCGGCTGTGACTGAAGTCGTATTGAGGTAGGAATTTGCCATAGTGTCAATGACCGTGACGTCCCATACGGCACATTTACCGTTGCACCAGGGCACTAAAGTCATGCCGTCCGGACGCTTGCCGTCTGATCTGGACAACCACTTGGTTTCTTAGAGGAAGGGATGCCTGCTCTTGAAAGTGCTCGCCATATTAAGTCATTTAAATTGTGATGGCGAGACATTCTACCTGAGCTTCATTTGCAGGAGAGGCCGTGGAGACCTAAAACGTCGACTTCATGACCGCAGGGGCACATGTGAGACTCGCAAGTTTTCGCCCCTAAACGAAAACTAACGACTACTCGAATCGCCTCATTGTCTTAAAAAAGCTCACAAGAAGCAACAGGGAGAGCGTGAAGCCAGTCGCTGCTTCTTTTGGTTGATACAGCTAGGAGTCGTGCTCTGTCTACTGCATTGGACTGGGATTCTAACAGACTGGTATAAATCCGATCCACTATATGACGGTCCCATGATTTCTGGTTACTGACTGAGGTAGAAGGTGAAGCACTGGAGGTGAGGCTTTTGGACCAAACTGACAACGCAACGTCAATGGATCTATCGGCAGAAAGGGAGCACTTATGAAGGATGGCATCTTGCAACTGCCTCGTTCCCATCACTGATGCCAAGAAGGCAGAAGGCGCGATATGGGAAACAAGACGAATTCCAAAACCACCCTTGCTCACCGGTAGACTGGCTTGCTGCCACTGCAAATCAGACAAATCTGCGTTGACTACGGCGCACAAGCATTGCCCAAGAGCCTCGTCGTAGTCTAAAAGCCGCGGATTAGAGAAACTCGGACTAGAGCGCAGAATGTGCATAAGTTTAGGTGCACTTAAAGAAAAGCGAAGGATTGTCAAAGCATCATGAGCGGCTAGCGACTTCAAGCGCGATGCTGTGCGTTTGAGATCCTCCAAGCGACTAGATAAAGCGGTGGTAGTAGCTTCTTCTCCAGAGAGTGGCGCGCCGAGTAGAGAACTATGGGAGAGGCCCATTGGCACAAAGGATGACAAAACTGAGTTACCCGGAGATTTGCAAACTGATGATATGACTTCGCACTTGGTACGATTCAACTGAAGCCCAAATTCTTGGCCTCTGTCGATGATAGTCTATACATCACTTGCAATCGACGATTCGCAATCACCTGGAGTAATGTCATCTAGGTAACCCACTGTGAGAGCGCTAGAGAGAGAAGTAAGGAGAGGGTGAATAGCCAAGCAAAACAGCATGGGCCCTAAGGGATCCCCTTGTTGGACTCCTTCCTGTGACTCAATGCACCCGTCTCCGAACTTCTACCATGAAGGGCTTGAGTAAGCTAGATGGCGGAAGCTATACAGCTCTGGTATCCTGTGATGAATTTTGCTGAGCATTCGTGATCTACTCAAGCAATTGAAAGCATTACAGAAGTCTAGCTTTACCACGAAGTGATCAGCTGGCATTGACTAAGCGAAACGGCGAGTTGCGTAAACAGCTGCCTCACAGCCACCTGGAATACCAGCTCCAAGTTGAATTGGGCTCAAGTAATCGCTGAGAGCAGACACTGCATCGTGATTTGCGCATTTAGCGGCTAAACGACGCCAATTGTAACCCACTGCAATGGGGCGAATGCCACCAGATTTCTTATTGAGTGCAAAGAGTTTACCACCAAACAGCACCGGTTGGATCTCAGTGGGGCAAACACCTCTAAGCAGGAGATTCACGAAAGAAGTCAGAGCGGATAAAAATCTCCCAGCCGACTCTCGACAAGTCACAAGCTCCAGAAGATGCTGAGGGCGCAGGCCATCAGGACAACCGGCTGAGCCTGCTGGAAAGCTACGTACAGCTTTGACAACATCCTGCTCCGAGACTTGAATGGGCGGAGTCTCTATTGAGTCCGGAAGGGGTGCCATTATACTGCTACTAGCTGCGGGTGGGTGCTTGGCCGTCAGGATATTGAAAGTGTTTAAACTGCATTGCGCTGGGCTTTCGTCTGAACAGAGGATGCGTACAGCTGCCGAAACATTTCCATCTTCCATTTTGGACCTGACTGCTGAGGCACATTATTATTATTATTAATTTTACTATTTTTGTAAACAACCCGGGTTTTGATAAAAACGATTCGAGCAATACGTGCTGAATCGCCGCCCGGCTACTCTAGATCATCAAGCGGCTTAAAGAATTTCTGAAGCCGACTGCATTAAATCTTTGCAAAGACATGGAAATCTTTTGCCATTATAATAACAATTTAAAAAAAAATTATTATTATTGTTATTGTAAATGATAATATATTTTTGCGAGTGTACGTGTAACTCAGGTTCGAGAAGTAAAGACTACGATGGAGTGGGGAGGAGGAAGGAATAAGCCTCCTTCTGATTATCCTAAATGTGGTCTGAGACGAGAGCTCTGTCCTAATAATGGTATAAATTTAAAACAAAATTTTAAGTTTAGTCTGAATAGTTTATCTTGTTATAATAATAATAAAGGTTTAACGTCCGTTTCCTCTTACGAGGGTGATGACAGTGACGTCATACACACACACACACACACACACACACACACACACACACACACACACACATATATATATATATATATATATACAGACTGGGGCCAAAAATAATAATCCCCTAGCGAAATCTCAATAACTTCAAGAAAACTTAACAATTCTTTACTAAATATTCGGAGCTTCTAGGGAAGGAATTTCTGCGCATCTCCTGCAAATTTGGTGGAAATGTTTTTAGTAGTTACGAAATTACAGCATTTCTACGAAAACAGTGCAAAAATCAGTTTTAACAAAAAAATTTTGAAATGTCAGTCGTTGCTTTTTAAGAAAATAACTGCCCTGAAAAGGGCCGTCTATTTAAGTGGTAGAATATAAGTCTACACTACCTTGTTAGCTGCTCCAATTAATGATGCTTAAAATTAGTTCTTCTGTTTAAATTATTTCTAAATTTTGAAGACATTTTCCGGTACTTTTGTTTAAATAAGCCTTCCTGAAATTGATTTTATCACTTTTTTCTGAAAAAGCGCTGTATTTTTGATACTTCTGAATATATCTTCACCAAATTTGCCAGTTAGCTGTCGCAAGTCATCTTGTAGAAGGTCCGAAAATATTGTAAAGAAATTTTGAGTTTTGTCGAAGTTACTATGACTTTTGTTAAAATAAGTCTTGTTAAAATTGATTTTTGCATTTTTTTTCTTAGAAACGCTGTAACTTTGTTTCTGCTAAACAAATTTTCATCAAATTTATTTGCAGAATATATGTAGAAATTCCTTCTCTAGAAATACTAAAATTTTTGTTTAAATATTTTGAGTTTTGTCGAAGTTATTGAGATTTCGCTAGGGGAATGTTATTTTTTGCCCCAGTCTGTATATATATATATATATATATATATATATATATATATATATATAATGCTAATATTCATTACTATAAATAAAATTTTATACATATATATGTATATATATATACATGTATATTTATCTTCTTCTTCTCTAAGTTCCGTGCCTGTTCCAAGCCTGGGCAGTCATGGTCATATTCCTCCATATGTCTCTGTTCATTGTTGCTCTGATCATCTCTGTTTCAGTTAATTGCATCCATTTGCTAAGACTCTTAATAAAAGTCATTCGTTGTCAAACCTTACATCTTTTTCCTTCTATTATTCCTGTCACAACGGTATTTTCGACTATTTTGTTCCGCATAATGTGTCCGAAAAATTTAATCTGTTGTCGTCGTATTCGGTTCAAAAAGTCAGGACAAGTTGACATTCTTTGTAAAACATCTTCATTTTTAACGTGATCTTTATAAGATCACGTTACAAATCTTTTATCTTCTTTATATATATATATATATATATATATATATATATATATATATGTATATATATTTATATATATATATATATACATGTATATATATATACATGTATATATTTATTTATTTATAGTAAAGGCATATAGTTATGGCATATAGTAGTATCGTTTATGAAGAATATAGAAACTAGATTATGTCTTAACTAAATTTGTTGATACAACGATTTATTTGCAGCCTAACATACGCATATTTAGTGAATTTCGTACACAATACCCACATCTGGAACTCTTTACCTACTTATCGTCACTGTTGTTCTTCTCTTTCAACTTTCTCTAGCAAGCTTAAGACTTACTTTTTCCTACCATAGACTTAATCAATCTACTCTGACCATTTTTGATCACCGGACCGGCTTTCGTTTAGGACCTTACTTCTCCTCAGCTCATTTCTTTTGATATTGGTTTTGGTGAATTATCGGTAGTGATGTGTACAATGAGGACATGCCTGACATCATCTTTTTGGTGAGGAAACGGACGTTAAACCTTTATTATTTATTATTATTATTATTATTATTATTATTATTATTATTATTATTGATCAGTAATAGAGAAACTAGATTACGTCTTCTTTAAATTTGTTGAAATAACGGTTTATATGTAACATATTTTAATAATGCTATTAAAAACAAATCATAAATTATGTCTTATCTAAGTTTCTTTATCAGCTTACGACTGATCAATTCAGCAGTCCCTTATCAGCTTAAGATGGATGAATTCAGCAGTCCCTTCTATTCTATTACCGACATTGTTTTTAATAATGTTGTTTAACGTAACTACAATACAGATAACGTGATAATACTGATAACAGTTACAGTGGGGGTTGTTCTTCTTTTGTTGATGGCTGGAGGGTTGACTATCACTATAAGGTAATAAACAAAAGGACTCTACTATACTGAAAATGTTGTATTTCTTCACCGCGGGTATGCTGCATGTACGTGCAGTATGCTTATTGTATAGATACAATGACAAATATCTATAATAATATCCAATAAACTCCATAGAGTGCGGAAAAATTTGTACTAAAGCTAGAAGCATATTGTAAGCTATGCCAGTAAAACGGTTTAATTGTTTTGTAGCTTTTATTTTATGACAGAGTGATAATATAGAACACCCAGATCTCAGTATGCTTAGGTTCGTAGTGAGAGATTTATGATTATTAATTGAATGAATCGACTGAATCAACGTATAGCCTACATGGAGGATATAAATAATCATCATCCTCCTCCCTTGAATCCCAGTTTAACTAAGGTCGGGATAAAAATAGATTTTCTCAAATCCTCTCTGTCCTACACCACACCACCAGCCAATCCTCTATTTGAGACCTTTCCATGCGTTTAAATTTTTGTAGCAATTTATGGAGCCTAGGCGCTCACCAACCGAATACCCTTTCAGACGTTGCTATGGATCTTAGTGCTGTCACCGGTTGGTCAATACTTCAAACAACCCGGACACAACACGAGGACGAGTATATCAATAATAACAGATTATAAAATAAACGATGGAAATGTGTACAAATAATCAATTAGGCCTATTTTACATTAATTCAGAGTAAAACCTTCATTGATGTGATATGAAAATCGAATTAATTAATGATGCTTTGTGAAGATAAAATATTGAACGATATTGAATACGCGTGACGTTGAAATAAATGATTAAATCTGATAAAATTCGTTGGACTTTTTTTTCAAAACAAAATAACTTTGCTATATTGAAAAATTCAGGCTTTAGAATTCTAGGCTTAGATATACCCCATAAAGCGATTTTTTTCAAAACTTTATTAGTAGCCTTTAGCATAAGCCTAAAATATTTCTTGGTGTAGTTTTCATACTGAAACAAGTGTAGCTCTCAATATGCAGTAGGCCCTATTAATCGTTCATAATAATGTCGGATTGTACTAAAAATAATAAGTATAGAGCAACCAAAATAAAATTCAAGTATTTGATTTAAGTTTATTTTGGTGAATGAGTTATATTGACATCAAATCGCAATCGCAATTATTTTTAAATGGTTTAATTTTTAGATCGAGAAGGCTGGAATTAAAAATACAACAGATGGTTTGGAAAATAAATTACAACGAACTGGATATAACTGGGAGCTTTTCTACCGAAGCCGCCGTAATATCATAATTCATTTCTCTCCATTATTTAATTTTGCCTGTAGTATTACGAAAATAATTAATATTGTACATATATAATTCTATTTATTTTTTTAATATTTCTTGATTATAACATTTTGGAACATCTTACTTATTGTGTAGGCTATTGTAAACATTGCATAACCTAGTTGATCGTCCATTGCTTCATGCATATTAAGACACGGGCTCGCATCGAATTTGAAATACACTGGCAGTATCTCTTTTTATACGAAAAATTATAAAAGTTTATACTGCCATGTATTTTGGTGAATAGAGATAACAAAATAAATAAATAAATAAACACATTTAATGTTGCTTGAATGCGTTAGCATTTTATGGACCACTCTGCTTATTTCAGTGCTTTTAGTATTTTTAAATAGCCTACCCATATAGTTTCTTTAAAATAAGAATATATCATAGCATGGTAGTCAACATTACTGTTAGTTTTAATTTTTCATTCAAAATTTGAGAATTAATTTAAAGTTACTTCTCCATTAAAATATTTTTTATTGGATCTCCTTCATCAGCCTTCAGTTACGCAATAATATGTTTAGCATAAAAGATATATTTAAGCTGTTTATCTCTTCAAGTATATTTTGCAGTATTAGCCTATCCTAGACTTTCCTCCGTCTCTAGACAAAGAATAATTTAAAATTTTTCGATGTTGATTGCAAAGAATCTATTAATTTTTATCTCTCGATTTGCGATATTAGTGTCAGTGGCAGGTGAACCCAGTATTTGAACCAACATAGACTATAAACTAAAATAATTAAATGCTATGACGAAAAGAAGAAGATGGTCCTGTTGATAATTTCATCTTGACTAAATCTGATGCAAGAAATCATGTATACAGGCCTAGCCTACAATATAGGTCTATATAAATATATATATATATATATATATATATATATATATATATATACAGTATATATATATATATGTATATATATATATATGTATATATATATATATGTGTGTGTGTGTGTGTGTGTGTGTAGGCTATGTGTGTGGCTGTGTGTCTGTCTGTTTAATTGTAATAATTAATATCAATATTTGCACATTGTATTTTGACAAACAATTTATTATTTTATTACTGCATTTCGTCAATTAATATATTAATAAGCATGTATTCAGTAACTAAAAATTGCTTCTCTTGGAAATAATTCTTGAAAGAATATAAGTAAATTGGCAATTAGAATAATTGTATAAAGCGTGCAAATAACTTATATACTAGTGTCATAATTGGATTTTAAATTATAAATAATTGCCTTTACTTTTGTTAGCAATGGGAATTCAGAATTATAACTTTAATTTACTTTGCAATAAAGAAGGTAGTTGCAATCTTTTAGCTAGAACAATTGTGTATCATTGAAGGGAATCATTCAAATGCTTGAATTCAATTAAATAAATGCTATTTACACTATATTATTATTAGTATTTAACTTTATTATTTCGAAACCGGAAGGCCATTTTGGCTTTAACTTTAGTGAAGTTCTGCTCGAAAATTAATATTTGTAAAAACGGACTGGTGCTAGGCAGCAGGAATTTATGATTTTCAAGCATAATACGCATAGTTGTAAAAAGTGGATGGAGATCAAAATGCTAATGGAAATATGTATGGAAGTGAACAATAAAGGTATTTGTTCAGACAACTTTACTAAGACAGTGATGATCTCAATTCTCTTTTAACAAAAAATAAAAAGAAAGCCATAAATATAAAGTAAAAAGTAAACACCTTGATTGAAAATTTGCTATTATATTGATGTCAAACATGGGCCTTAAGGAAGGAAAATATCAGAAAACTTGAAGTGTTGGAAATGGAGAAGAAGAGTAAGGCTATTCATAATTAAAAACTTTACAAATGAGGATGTACTTTAGAGAGTTGATACGGGTAGATAGTTGACAAATGCATTAAGAAGTAGCAAGATGAACTGGATATGACACGTTCTAAAGAGGACCGTTTACTAAAAGAAGTCGTAGATTGTGCAATGGAGGAAAAGAGATCTCGAAAGATAGGCAGACCGAGCTTAGGAATGTTACATGATTTAAAGATCCACTCATATGCTGACATGAATATGAAAACGAAGACATAGAGGGTGGAGAAATTATATGACATGGACCTGCCAGTAGGGAATACACTAAGAGAGAGAAAGAGGGAGAGAGAGCGAGTGCCAGTGCCACTCAGAATTTTAAACAAAAACGACAACCGAAAGAAAGCAAATAAAGAAAATCTTCAAAAATTATCATTTCAACTTACACATCTATAACAATGATTACGTATATTTTTCTCAATGGAACAGAAACTGATCCATATACTTGTTTCGCTGTATACATGTACGATTGATAATTACTAAATTGATATTGGTTATTTATATCTAAAAATTTTGTTTCATAATAAGTGTAAAAGTTTTTTTCAAATGGATTTTTCAGATTTTGAATGGAAGCTCACGCAATATCATAGCTTCACGTATATCAATGATGAGTCACGCGACGTCTAACGAATGTGGGTCAGGAGAGTTGCTGGCTGTGTACAAAGGAGCGACTGTTCTCATTTCTCTCATGCCTCATCTATCAGTCGTTCATCTCACCAGATCTGACCTTATACAACTAGCTTATGTTAGTATACAAACTAATCAATCAATCAATCAAATGTTCAATTAATCAAACATCCAATTAATTGATTAAAATATGATATTACAACCCATTTTTAGTTACATAATCATTGATTACTCTTCTCATTTCATTGATTAATAATCTATATTTCTTTACAAAAACAATAAAAACAGCTTAATAGAAATACTTTAATACAAATACAGCTGAATTAATGTACTTTAATACAAGTACAGCTGAATAAATGTACTTTAATATAAATGCAGCTGAATTAATGTTCTAAATACATCTAAATAAATGTGCGTCGCATGATTATTAAGGCGTCATTATATAAAGATGATCAAAATGAACACAGTCCGTTTACGTCTGTTGTACTGAAATTTCGAGTTGAACATGATGAAATAACTTGCAACCATCTGAAATTCAAATTTCGGGCTAGGTACAGTAGTATACATTCCAATACTACGACAACTCTCTTCAACATAATCTACATGGAAAACATGACGATCAATAGTAGAAAGAAACATATCAATTGATACTTTTAGAATGATTCAGGCTTCAATTCATCAACCACTGGCTGGAAGTGAAGACACTGGCTGGACTTCACTTCCAACCACTGGCTCCAGCCAGTGGCGAAGTCGGTAAGACACTCGACCTCGGATCAGTATTGCGAGGTTCAAATCCTGGGCTCGCCCGTCACTGACATTGCTTTCGAGTGAGGAAACTGACGTTAACCTTAGCTTTACCAGCTTTAACCAATCAGTCGTACATTCACATTTCTGACCAACCACTTAAAGCAAGAAAACTACGATCCTACTGAGATGTCTCCTACAACAAATACAAATATTCAGATAATGTAAAAAATGAAAAGAAACATTTCTGCAATAATCTAAACATCTTATATAATTTATGTGTCAGGAAAATTGTTAATATTATTCTAGGTCATATTCTACGCATAGTCTTCGTACGTCATAAAAATTGAAGCAGAATAGGTCAAGTTGCATCCTATTTGGCGTCATGGTCCAATACTAATTTTAATATAAACTGTGCTTTATCATTGCTGCTAGCTAAGAGAACTTATTAATAATCTAGAATCAAATAAGTCAGGGCTACTTTAAAATTACCGTAAGCCTGTACTAGCCCCGCCATTTACACTAGAATAGCATTATTGAACCTGGGAGAACCAACAGATCCGATTTTAAATTATCAGTGTATACTGAAGCGTAAGTTGACAAGTACATGTAGATCATGTCCACTGATAACTGTCTATCTACATGTATGTTCCTTAGCATCTTGACAAATCGGTGATCTTTAGAATCTTGACTATTATCATGAAGTAAAATTCCATAGTTTTCTGATATTAAAGTATAGGCCTACCGTTATATTGTCATGTTTCTTAGGAAGTAAGGATGATCTGGTGTGAACCCATCTTCGGCAGAAGTCAACTAAGTGAAAAGAGTAAATTTAGTGAAATAATTTGATTAATAATAGCTATAACAATAATTATAATTTTAAGACCTTTCAAGAATGATGCATTGCAGAAAAAATGTATTTATTGTATCGATTTTGAAATAAGACTGATATTAGTTACACTGTTACTATAGTCATTCCTTAATTATACAATTTTTCTTAAGTCGTTTATGACAAAATTGCAGCTGAAGGAGTTGAATCATGAAAACGTTCAGGTGTATATCGGAGCCTGCATAGAACCTGATCATGTCTGCTACGTGCTGCAGAGATGTAAGCGTGGAACATTACGGGTATAGTAGACTTTACTTTCAAGCGAACCTTATAGTAAGCATAGAATTAAGTATATCCATCAGGAATGACATCTGATTATTATTCGATTCGATTGTAGATAATTTGATATGATTTAGATTTAGCTAACGAGCGGATATAAAGCGTAACGGAGCGGAGGGGCTATGGCGTATCAGCTAAAGTGTTCGCCTTGGAGGCATGTAGCCTAGATTCTAAGTCAAGTTAGTCAGAAAGTAATGGATATCTTTCTGACCTTGGAAGATTAATCATGTATCGGATATTGCGGATTTGGCGCTATCAATAGTAAATATATGATTAACCATATATATAATGGATCCCCGTGTTGTGCTCGGATGTGGTTGGACCACCGCAGAATAGGGCAACCGCAAACAATCTGCTGCGTGTACGTAAGAGGCGAATAAAAGCAGGAGCTGAGGTTGGCAAGAGGGGACCCACCTCGCCATGAAATATTTTCCCCCAGGATTAAATGGTAATTAATCCACCTAACTGAGGAAAGCAACGGGAAACCACCTCAGAAGACATATTTTCCCAAGCAATAGGCTGCATATGGTATGGATAAGGCATAGACTTTGTGAAGAGATTAACTTGATGATCTAAGGAGTGCTCTTATGGAGCGAGAAACAGACTTTGAGTATGAATATGTACCTTGATCCTGCCACTCAGCAATGCACTGAAGAAGATAATGGATTGATAGTAACCTGCCAGATAGGAAGTCTCGGGTTTCTCAATGTACATGTACAGTATAGGCTACACTATGTTGTGGATAAGGCATAATCTTTTGTGAAAGGATTAACTCGTTAGTAAACAAAGTACTCTATTTTTAGCGCAAAAGCACAACGTGATTAAGTATATGGACCAAGGACCTACCACATGCCAAGACACTAGAAAGAGAGAGAGAGAAAGAGAGAGAGAGAGAGAGAGAGAGAGCTACTGTAGAATTGCCATTTAATGAAATAATTAATCTATCAAACGTACAAACGTGAGTTGGAAAGAAGTGTTTAGGAAGGAAAACGTTTAAACGTTTTCAACTCTATTACTTCTCCTGCAATATAACCGCTACTTATCGTAGTATATTTCGATAAGTTCAATCAGAGATTATGTGATTGAGATTATCTAATTGAGATTATCTGACAAATATTTTCCACTATAATGCAATAAAATGTTATTCGTTTAAGTCTGGTTACTGAATATTACGTATATCAGTTATTTCCCTATTCTTACATGTTTTTGTATCATGCAATTTAATTGATGCTATTTAGGATATCCTGGATGATGAAGACATATCTCTGGATTGGTTCTTTAGAAGCGCTCTAGTTCAGGATCTTGTAAAGGTTTTGGCTAGCTATCTCACTCATTTCATATAGTAGATGGAGCTTAATATTTGCAGTCATTGGCGTTGGGTTTATTGGGTAAGGCCAATAAACACTGCAGATTTTCCCATCCATATCATGGTCTACTTTCGCAAACCATTGTTTTATCAATCAATGTTTTATCCTAATCTAGATAATGACATTATTAAGACCAAAAGTCTTAAAATAAAGATAAATGACTATGAACTTAATAGATCTAATAGTGTCAAGTTCCTAGGTATTTGGATTGATGATAAATTATCATTTCATGAACATATACATCAATTAGCTAACAAAATTAACTCTTTGAATTTAATGTTATTCAATCGTAAAAAGTTCTTACCATAAATTGTCACTTAATGTTATTTCACGCACTTATTTATTCACGTATTAGTTATGGCTTTGAAATTTACGGCAATACTAGTAGATCGATGTTACATCCATTGCAAATTGCAATGAAAAAGGTACTAAGAAATTTACAAGATCAAAAAAAATTTTGCAATGTAAAGAATTACACCAAAATTTTAATGTACTTCCTGTTAATTTATTATTTAGATTATCAATTGGTAAACTAAAATACAAATATATTCAATCTGATAGCAATAGTCTGGCTTCAAATACTAATAAAGAATATTTTGTCAACAGAACTGCTAACCATGAGTATGAGACTAGACTGTCACAAACTAACTATTTGTATTTTCATTCCAATATTAAAATGTTTAACTCGATTATTTCTTCTAGTGTTCAAATATGGAATAGTGTACCTTACTCCATAAAAACGGCAGTAAATGTATTCTATATAAATCTTTTTTGTTCAAGAACTGGTAAAATATACTGATAGAAGCACTTTCCCATACCATATCGGCGACTAGCTAGATGGAGCAATGCATTCACTAGGGACCGATTGAATGGTATTAGGCTTGTTTTAATAAATTGCATCATTGATTATGTTTTGTTGTAAGCTTGTGCTTTTATTTCTCTTCTTTACACTTTGTATGTATGCGACTTTACACTGAGTTTGTTGAATAAACATATGTATCTCTCTCCTACTCTATAGTGATATTATACATCAATGTAGAAACCATTTTCTTATTCTCGCTAGCGAAGCCCATGCATCACAACTTGTAAAATTAAAATTGAACATTATTCTTGCATGTAATCTTATCATCCACATGTAGGCCTACTCTACTTATTATTACCAATATTGCCTTCACACTTTCGAGGAGATTCCGACGCCTATGGTTGTCGTAAATCATATGCAATGACATTGTATTCCATATCGATTTCTAGAGCAGAAATTAGTAGTAGGGAATATTTATATGAGAACTCTTTGATAATTGTACAGCTAAAAATTCATGGTCTCAATTGAAAAATAATTGTAGTGTTGTCAATACAGTTAAACGTTTCCCATATTATCCGCTAATATAATTTTTTACAAACTCGGCTCTTCATCTGGTACACGGATCACAAATAGTTTATAGGTTTCACCCAGAATTTAGTTTCACTAAGTATTAGCTGATATCTAGGCCTATGATGTGACGTATTCTGAGCAAATACCTACTTTATTATACTACAGGACATGATCCATGAATTACATAGTGTCGGTTCAAATGTAAAATGTTGGAAAAAATAAGATTCTAAAAACCTAAAAGGTAAACCTGAACCAACCCAATGCATGAATAGATCTGTGACGCTGTGAAGTTATATGCTGTGCGGCGTCTCTGAAATATTAGGTGGATGAAGATGTTAAACGTTTAGTGTTATTGTTGTTAGTTTTTACGTTTAAAGGAATCGTTTGTTGCTCTAATTCATATTTAGAAGTTTTAGGTTTTTATTACTCATTCTTCTCATTCTTAATGATTTCACATTACAATGCTGTAACATTTCCTGCAGGGAATGACATATCTACACAAGTCTCCCATCCATTCACACGGAAATCTGAGCAGTAAGACGTGTAGAGTGGACAACAGATGGTTACTCAAGATCTCCTGCCCAGTCCTACCTGCTTTCAGACCTCAACCGTCTTCCGATATTAACGGGATCACTGGAAAAATGTCCGGTTTAGAGGATGATGAAATCGATTGGAACTACTATCGGGACTTTCTCTGGACTGCTCCGGAACTTCTGCGAACGGGAGTCAGACCGGATCTTGGAACACAAAAAGGAGACGTTTACAGTTTTTCAATCATAGTCCAGGAGATAGCGTACAGAGCTCAGCCGTTGTTTATTGAAGAAGGCGATGCGAAGAACGCGCAAGGTTATTCGATTATTATCAGTGTTCTTGATATTGTCTTAATTATCTACGAATTGAAATAAATGCCGCGATATTGATGAGCAAATATGCAAGTCATCTCAGTTGACGTCACAAGTTTAAACAATAAATCCGAAAAAGGAAATGTTTAACATAGTTATGAATTCTTATTCAATGTCAAAAAGCATTCATTAACAATATTTATGGCCATTTCAGAACCCCGAAAAAAGTTGTACAGATTGTGCAGTGATATCAAGTCTAATACGTATTAAAGTCAAACCAAAGGCTCAAAAGATTAAAGATAAATTTAGCTACAATTTCTGGTCTGTAATTACTGAGTAAGCGTTGATATCTGTACAAGTATGTATACTATGCACTACATATTTATTATGTTTAGTAGGCTTGTTTATGAATAATAATATGTGTATCAAGCATATATTTTATATACACATGTGATACTATTGTGCATACAAATAAATGTGATGCCTATAAATTTTTAATTTGATCATATCATAGTTCGTTTCTATGCTATTAAGTATATTTATTTCACTTACTTTAACTTTGTCGTGTTATTACGTACAGATATTGTGCAAAGAATTATAAAAGGTTCAGACGTGGAAGCGCCTTACCGACCCATTTTACCAAATTCAACAATTGAGGTGAAGAATTTGGTCCCACTAATTCAACAGTGCTGGTCTGAGGTTCCGCAGGATCGTCCGAGTTTTCTGGAGATCAACAAAAGGCTAAAACATATTAATAAAGGAAGGTGATGAACAATTAATATCGATCATAATGTTATACGATGTAAAATTACTACTGTGAATATATTATATTATTATATATTATTAGAATATATTATATTATATATTATTAGAATATATTATATTATTATATATTATTAGAATACATTATATTATTATATATTATTAGAATATATTGTATTATTATATATTATTAGAATATATTATATTATTATATATTATTAGAATATATTATATTACTGTATATTAATACGTGATAAGCAATTAATATTCATAAGATATATCGTAGAATTGCATACAGGAAGGAGCGCCGTTTAAATCCACTTGTTTTGATTGTTCAGTTACGGAGTTCTTCTTCCTAAATGTCCTATAGATGTCGTATATGGACTTGCGCTGTTTCGATCTCTTTTTCTCTTGTGGTCTCTGTATACTCAGTCGTCAGCGTGTGGTGCTTTGGCGCCTGTTTGTGTAGATTATGCAAAAAAAGTCCCTGACATTGCCGTAAGTCGAGGAACCAGACGTCAAATTTGTATTGTTTGATTGATTTATTCATTGATATACGTGTTATTGTTTCTTTAGCGTTTAGATTCAATGCCAAACACTCTGGTTACTCTAGCAATATCTACGTAGTTTAATTCAGTGATATCTCTGTATTCTATATCCTCCTTTGGTTGTGTTAAGGTGAACAATTTATTGTTTGGACTCCATTTTATGTTTACTTTTAAAACTTAATTTAAATCTAATTCGTTTCATTTCTACTTATTGAAATGGTCATAGTAAAGAAAGATTTCGTACAGGACTCTTATAATAATTACTGGATATAACAGTATATGCAAGCAGCTTAATTTATTTAGTGAGTGAAATCTACTGCCATTGCTAGAGGATTCACTGCGAACGCCATTGTAGCTGTGTGCAGACACCTTGCATTCATTATCTGATCGTATTGGTGATGGCTTTTCATAATCTCATTTGTATCTGATCCTGTGAGTAATGCCCTTTCATAATCTCATTTGTATCTTACCCCGTGAGTGATGCCTTTTCGTAATCTCATTTGTATCTGATGTAGTAGATAATACCGTTTCATGATCACATCTGTATCTGATAGTTTGGGTGTTGGCCTTTCATGACCTCATTTGTATCTGATCGTTTGGGTGATGCCCTTTCATGACCTCATTTGTATCTGATGGTGTGTGTGATGCCTTTTATGATCTCATTTATATCTGATCCGTCCGTGACGGAGAATCAGGACCAGAGATAAAACGGCGGATAGCATTGGGCGCACTGCGATGACTGGCATGATGAAAATTTGGAAGAGTAAGGACATAAGCCTCGTTACCAAATGCAGGATAGTCAATGCGATAATCTTCCCAATTGCCACCTATGGGTGCGAAAGTTGGACGCTAAAAAAGGCGGATAGAAGGAGAATCGACGCTTTCGAGCTTTGGTGTTGGAGACGCGTGTTATGAGTAAAGTGGACGGCTAAAGTTAACAATAGAGATGTGCTAGATCGCATAAAACCAAGTATTTATCTTGAAGGGAAGATCACAAAGCAAAGGTTGTCATAGTTTGGACATGTCATGTCAGCGAGTTCAATTGAGAAATCAATTATGCTAGGACAGGTTAGTGGAAAAAGGAGGAAAGGTCGTCAAAGAACGCGTTGGCTTGATACTGTAGAATTTGACCTCAACACCAGCATAGCGGATTTGAGGGAGGCTGTAAGAAATCGTGATACATGGAGACAGATAGTTCATAAAGTGTCCAAGAGTCGGCTTCGACTGAATGGATAACTCATCATCATCTTGTATCTGATCGTGTGTGTGATGCCTTTCATGATCTCATTTGTATCTAATCGTGTGAGTGATGCCTTTTCATGATCTTATTTGTATCTGATCGTGTGTATGATGCCTTTTCATGATCTCATTTGTATCTGATCGTGTGTGTGATGCTTTTCATGATCTCCTTTGTATCTAATCGTGTGGCTGATGCCTTTTCATGATCTCATTTGTATCTGATCGTGTGGGTGAAGCCTTTTCATGATCTAATTTGTATCTGATCGTGTGGGTGAAGCCTTTTCATGATCTAATTTGTATCTGATCGTGTGGGTGAAGCCTTTTTATG
The DNA here is from genome assembly GCA_905160935.1 of Enchytraeus crypticus. NCBI lineage: Eukaryota > Metazoa > Annelida > Clitellata > Enchytraeida > Enchytraeidae > Enchytraeus > Enchytraeus crypticus. Next base: position 2,449,405 of record CAJHZI010000713.1, read on the forward strand.
ATCTAATTTGTATCTGATCGTGTGGATGAAGCCTTTTTATGATCTAATTTGTATTTGGAATATGCAGAAACATAGACATTATAGATCACGTTCTGGAGAAACTGGAGAAATACGCTAACAACCTGGAGTCGATTGTGGAGCAGAGAACATCAGAACTTCTGGAGGAGAAAAAGAAAACTGATTTGTTACTACATAGGATGCTGCCACCGTGAGTATACTACATGTATATTAAAGTAAATTATTTGTGCTTAAATAGGGGACGTAAAGTACAAGTACGAGTTATTTCATATGTTTAATTCGCATGCATGTAGCCTATGTAGCCTAAGTAGCCTAATATAATAATGCTGGGGTTAAAATGATTTTAAAAGAATGCAACATAGACTGTCGCTAACCTTAGTAGAAATAGAAGAGATCCATATTTTTGCATTTGAAATAATGTAAGAAAAATTAGTTAACACATCAACATAGTGATCGTGAAAATGGATATTAAGATGATCATTTTTGCAAAATACTAGTATGGAAGTTAAGATGTACGGATTGCAGCATATGATTAGAGAGAAAAAACGCGCAGAAGTAGAATTTCAAATAGAACTTTAAACTGTAGTATTTCATGTTTTTTCAATTACATGCCTATGATGTTATTTATTCCTTATAAATGTAGTTTATTATTTGAAAATAGTTCAGTGTGTTGTATTTCAATCATACTGTATATTCAGGAGTACAAATAGCCATAATAAAGTGAACATAATACTCCGTGCTATTCAATGGAGACCTATAATCAGACGGATAAATTGTGTCAAGCTAAGAATTACAGCTGAACAAAAAAACTGGAAAAAATTATTTTACCTGATTTTACTATGCATGTATATTTATGATATGTATATGAAAATATTATGCATATCATTGATAGTGAGAGCCCTACATTTGAACTCCGCATCTAGGCCTACTAATTAGAGATCGAACTAAAGCCAATAAGACACCGGCTTTGCCAAATTAATGAATTATCTGCATAATTATACTATTTTCTTAGCTGCTACTGATATGTTTAAAACGGTTAATTTTTTATAACTTTTTCATCTTAACCATTGGCTCATATACGAATCTGATATCATCGTACTCCCGCTGACATCAACTTTAAATTGTTTGTTTTGAAACTAAAATGATAACATATAGAAAGAGATATGTGATAGGATATAATGTGATATATTATTTTCAGCGTCAACACCAAATCACTGACAAACAACATACATGTAAATATTATTAAGTACTAGCAAACGAAATGAAACAAAAATCAAACGAAAGCAAACATCCATGCAAACATTGATAAGCATGCATAAATAAAACATAAACTGATCTAAATCCTCCATTTTGAAAGAGTACAAAAACATAAACAGAAAGACTAAATAGCACTATTGCTATTCATTATTATGTATGTCTCATATAGAGTTGTTGTTGAAGAACTGAAGCTTGGTAGAACAGTGCCACCTGAGATGTTCTCCAGTGTTACCATCTACTTCTCAGACATAGCAGGCTTCACATCTCTCTCCTCAGAGTCGACTCCTATGCAGGTCGTTGATCTACTCAATGATCTCTATGGAACATTCGACGATACCATCTCTAGACACGATGTCTATAAGGTTAGTCAATCAATCAATCAATCAATCTTCACGTCTCTCTCCTCAGAGTCGACTCTTATGCAGGTCGTAGATCAACTCAATGATCTCTTCAATGATTCTAATTTTCGAATTTTGCATGGAAGAGCAGAGTCAATTATTAATTTAGCAAAAGGTTTAAACTAATGAAATTACATGTATATAAAAGTAGATATTTCGCAGATATTTTATTTTAGACAGGATTATAGGAGCTCTATTGGTATCCCGACCATAGGTAAAATGAAATTCAAGGGGAGATGATGATGATGTTGGCGATTATTATGTTGATATTTAAAAAGATATATAAAACTGTAGTTTTAATTAAGAAATACAATGCTCTTGTTAAGTCCACTTCAATGTAGACTATGTTATTAATATTTTCAGTGTAACTTTCGAAAGGTTTCTAATAAATACATCTGTAGATATAATCATTTTAATTACAATAGATATCAAATGGAAACAACTGCATTCTATATCTAAGATATTTGTTTATAGGTAGAGACTATTGGAGACGCCTACATGGTGGTAAGTGGACTTCCGGTAGAGAATGGTGGTAGACATATCATGGAGATATGTAACATGGCACTAGATCTACTCGGTGAGGCATCCGTCTTTAAGATCCGTCATAAACCTGAAGCAGCTCTCAGAGTCAGGATTGGTATCCACACCGGACCCTGTGCTGCAGGTGTGGTAGGACACACGATGCCTCGCTACTGTTTGTTTGGAGACACCGTCAACGTCGCCTCCAGGATGGAATCTACTGGAGAAGGTTTGTAGAATTGTTCTCCGTATTGCTCACTGTCTTCATGGACTTTTACTTTCTAATCAACGGTGGACTATTTTAGTTTTACCTAGCAATATGATCATAAGTTTATCAAAACTTCTATTAATTGCGGATTAAATATTTCCATTCGGGTAATATTTTTGCATAGTTACATATACACACTTGACCCACCGCGTGTGCTACATAGTTTCCTTTCTTGGTGGCTGTTTTTGCGGTTCTCGTTATTTTTTCCATTCCTCTCCATGGGGTTATCAGTAATAGTTGCCTTTTGTAATTTAAAAAGTGTATTATTTCAGTTTGCACAATATCAGGGCATACTTATTGCAGATTAAAGGAATAGTATTCGCTTCATGTTTTTAAATGTTTAGAAAACATAAAGTAGAAAATATTAGCAACTTAAAATTGTCAATATTCGGCAATTTAAAACTTACTTAAGTCTAAATAAATTATTAACTTTCAGCCTGTGCGTAACTTATAATAGTCGGCCTATATTAATTTACTAGGCTAAGTCACCTGACCTATGTCACTGAAAAATGAGCTTTAATCGGTCGCATTTGGACTCTTTAAGATATCGTTATACTGTTTACAAATATTGTTTCCACAATGCTCTTCCGGATGTATGTCTATATATTAGTGCTGTCGTTTATTTGCAGCTTCAAGAATACATTTGAGTGCCGCCGCTCAGTCTTCCCTCAGCTCTTTTACAGGATATAAAACAGAACTACGTGGTGAGACCTTTGTCAAGGTAGTTAAAGTTTATTAAAGTAGTATTCACTTCTAGTTAATATATAAATAGAGGTATTTCATTAAAACTTGCTATTATAGCTGCTTCTTAAGTTTTAATACATCTTAATCAATATCGTAGAATTCATGACAAATTATAATTGAAATTCCTTCATGTTAAACAGATACAGACGTTACATTCATTTTACAGTAATATTATAGGCTATCTCTTGTAAAATTCGCTCTTTCTTTTTCAGCCACCGTTTAAGCTACGTTGAATAAATACTGTTATTGTTAATTGAGTATGGATATACTTAAACAAATAGTTTAAAATAGTCATTTAAAAGAAGCCATTCGGAACCTTATAATTAAATCAGCATCATCATCCTATATGTACTAATTTATTATACAGTAGTCTTAGCTTGGATCTTCTCTGTAGTTACTCTCTTGCACATATTCTTATTGACAATATATGTTCTAAAAGTTCTGCGCCTCTCAAGGGTTAATTACATCACAAGTGCTATGCCTTCTTCACACTATAATCTGACGCAGAATCATCTTTGTTTCTTTCAATCAATCAATCAGTAATAATTTAACGTTCGATATATAAGTCAATATGTTAGGGGCATTGTCCTTGGACGAGGAATCCTCAACGTAACTAACAACAAAGATAGGCTTAAGTCTACATTTAGAAGAAGTGAAAGGCGACAACAAAATCTTAATGCAGTGACATGTGCTCCGATCATATAATACTAAATATCATTTTAAAAGAATATGAAAATTTAGTAAAACGTAAAAAGACTTGATGTACCCATATAACAGTATGTATATTTTTGCTTGTATATTTACATGAACGTATTCAGATATACGTTCATTAGTGAGTGCACCTAGTACAAGTTAATTTGTTGATATGTAACTAGCCTGCACAGCGACAGATTTATTCTCACATCTAGAAATTAGACTGTCCACAAGCAACCCACTATTAGTGTAGACTTTTGTCATAAAATAATGCTTCGGGTATGCCTGCTTTCCTACTTCCTGTATCTTGTCTGCAATGTCGTCCTGTACTGCTGCACATTATATATTATAGATCTACTTTTGGTGTACCTGTGCTCAAGGCGATTAGTTTAACTTAAACGACATTGCCTATTATTATTATTATTATCATCAAATAACAGTTTCGATATTTGTGTTTTTGTCGTTTTAGGGAAAAGGGCTTCTAAACACGTACTGGCTTCTAGGGAGGATGCAGTCTCATATATAAAATTCTATATTCGTCGGCAAAAGTTGCGAATGATCTGATTAGACACTGGAAACCATATTCAACTTACGTGTTCATTTGAGTATTTCTGATGTAATATCGTTTCGGGATCTGATATAATTCTAGCTATTTCAGTTTCAGAATCGAGTTAGAAAAAAATTGCAATTTTGATACTATTCCGTTATTATGGATTCATCGAGAAGTAATTTACTTCATACTGTATGTGATTTTATTTAGAATTAAACGCGATTAATAGAAGCTTAGTTAATCATATCGGAATGCTAAGTGATTAATTCAAACGTTTATAGATGAACTAATATACTCAATTATAAAAAATAAACATTTACGTATACCTTTCTATTAATTGAAAAGCCACTGTACGGTAGTCAAACATGGACTATTTATGGACATTAAACTTTGGACTGGTTATCTGGATTTTGGAATTTGCATCGTTTTTGGACCTTCTTTATGCTCGCCGGCTTGATTTTGTCTCAATGGTGCTCGATGTTGTCATTGATGACTATAGCACTCTAATTGTTGTTATGTTATGTTATGGACGTTAATAAAGGAGGAAATTAGAAAACTCGAAGCATTCGTAATATGGATAAGGATAAGTATGGCGAAGATCAAATGGACAGACGGAATTAGGAACGAAGAATTTCTAAATAGGGTTGTGAAAATTAGACAATTAATGTCGTAATGAATAAAGAGAAAAACGGCATGGGTCGTGTCATATACTGAAAGGAAATGACTTTTTGAAAGAGCTAATTGAGGGCAGACTAATGGGAAGAAAAGGTTAGAGGAAGATCGAAACCGGGTGTTGGGTGATTTTATAGAAAAATTATATTCTGATATAACGAGAAAGGCTTAGTAAAGTATTATGTGGAAAAGTTATATACCATGTACCTGTCAATAGGCAGTGAACTAAGTTATATATATATATATATATATATATATATATATATATATATATATATATATATATATATATATAATGCACCGGTTCTGTCTGTCTGTATATATAAAATAACGTTGATTACGGCGCTGTCATCTGGCGAATATACATTTAATCACATCGTAATATTTACGATATTGTGTAACTCTTAAATATTAACGTTAATTACAGCTCTGTCAAAAGTAACGTAAAGACGCATTATAGTGAAATGATCAACTATGTTGATGTCTATCACTTTTTAATACCACATATGTTTAAACCGTTAGGCAATTTATTCCATTTTCCGTGTAACCAGTAGAGTGACTGTCCAAGATTTTACGCTCAGATCAGCGCGGCTGGGATTCGAACCCAAGAGGGTTCAATTCAGCTCAGGATCTGTCATTTAAAATTTCATGTCATGTGTCCATTAGGCCTATACATTTATAGCAGTATAAATCGGAAACAATAGTAAAATTTAAGTAAAATTAAATACATTTATTGGTTATTTCATTAATTATAACTGCCATTGTAGCTTTATGTATGCAGATAATCTTATTTTATTTGTTATCTCTGTCAATGATCTTCAGAAATGGTTAAATATTTGGTACATGACTTTTACACAGTTAGATTTGCATACAAATTTCTCAAAATGTCAATGTATGCGAATAGGCCATAGGCACAATTTTCAGTGTATGCCATTGTAAATTAGAGAAAATTGTATTTGTCGGGTAGATAGTCATAAAGTATTTATGAATAAATATTTTGAGAGCTAAACTTTCAAATGTGATTGGAAAGACAGTAGATGAAAATTTTACATTTCAATATATTTTTAAATTAATATCCGCTTTTACTTTAGATTCCGGTCTTACTTTATGGTAGGCCTATTCCGGCCTCTGATTTATCCATTTCTGAATTAAAAGATTTTGTTATTGGTATATTAAGTATTGTATTTAAGACGTTTAACTCCTATAATAAAAATTTGTTACTGAACTATTAATGGTATTGTGACTACCGGCCGTTTGAAATTTTATATGATTTTCATAGGTGTAACATTTTTGAGTAAACTAATTACATCTAATCAGTGACACAAATTATTAGAGAGTAACTGAAATTATGAAGAACCCGATGTTCCGGTCCGCTGTAGTTGTAAATATCCACTCATTAAAAAGAAATACATGTAGCATTCAATACACTTGCATGATGATATTTTGTAGTTCAATTAAGAGATTTGCATTTCGGCGACCTGGAGTAATCGACAGTTAGACTCCGTTCAAATTTAAGCCTAACAATGAATTAGTAAATTCTTGGACATCCATAAAACACCTAAATTGGTAGATGTTATATAATTTAGGTTATATAATATTGAATATTATATGACCTTAATTTGTTGAAGGAGTTGAAAAAAGTCAAATAATGATACTATTAAAATGATCTTAGAATTTTAAGTTACGCCATCATGGTTGGTCAATTATTTCACTGTAGTATGTGCTTCACAGAAGTTGCTCAGAATGCAGGCCTATTGTGAATGTGAGCGACTGACCAACGTTCACACTAAAATTTGTATCAGTAGCAATTTACAGCTCTGGATTCCACATCAGGAAAGTGAGTTTGTTGATGCTTACACTTAGACATTTCATTCTGGCGTTAACTTGAAATTGATCTAGTTATCTGATGCGATAAAATGAACAAAATCTATAAATACATTAAAATGTTGTATCGAACAACGGTGATCCACAACAGATTGCTTACTAACTCTTCACTGGCTATATTAATATTATTGAAGTTCTCTTCTAATATAATAGAGTCTGTTCAAAGTAAAGAAATAAAGGTTGGGTTTATATCGTCGGAATATGATCAAGGAGCCGTGAGTCTAGCTTTTGAGCAAGCTCAGAGAGATGGGCTACTGGCTGGATATAATATCAGGTAGTGAAATTTATTTTACAAGTCCTATAGGCTACATGTATGTTACACAATTTGTCAAGATTTAAGAAATATTTTGGCAATATACGCCTAGCTATATTTCGTGACATTCACGTAGGCCTTCTTGTCAAAAATCATTATTATTCATGATTTAGAACCAGTAATCTAATGTTTAGAGAGATGCAAACGACGAAACGGTTTAATTAGCCTCTTTGCTGGAAATATTTAGATGAGAAAATTTTGGTAATAATGTTGTTTACTTTCTACTCGATCCTGTTCATTTTTATATAAAAAATTGTCATTCTTTGATTATTGTAATTATTTACTGTCTGGAGCCATTGACGAAGTCGGTAAGATACTCCGATCGCGATCAGTATGTGCGGGGTTCAAACCCTGGGCTCCCCCGTCACTGACATCGCTTTCGAGTGAGGAAATTGACGTTAACATTAGCTTTACCAGCTTTATTTTATTGGACTATATTTGTTAACCTAAACGTCATTCAACCTTTTTCTACATGTATAGGCCTGCTGCTAGGGAACAAATTATTTTTATTTTTGAATAATAAGCTTTGCTTAATTGGAGCTGATGTAGTCAAAATTACTATTCTAGTAGGCTATATTCATTTAAAAATGCCAGAAAATATTTGATTCAAATAAAAAAGAATAAAATTTAAATATTGATTGTAGGTGCTTGACTTTTGAATAAATTGTAAAATGTACTAGTGGCACCCTAAATAAATAATGACAACATGAATTGTGAGAAACCCACTTGTTACCAATAATGCTTCTAAATACTAAACATAACGTATGGCTCTCTCTCTCTCTCCCTCTCTCTCTCTCATAGTGCACTGCCCACTGACAAATCCATGGTATACAACGCCTCCACTCTTCTCTGTATTCCGTTTTCTCTTCAGGTCCACATACTAGTGGATCTTTAAATCATCTCCCATGATATACCATTATTCTTGGAGGATTCTTCTAATGAAGAGATGGGCTCCTGTGCCTACCTCAGCTTCGACTAACATTTACTGGTCAGGAGCGTCATTCCCTGAGAAAACTATCCTGTTTATCTGTAACGTATGCCTATGGCTAGATAAATACAGTATTTACTATTATTCATGACCATATTAATTTTTGCAATTATATATATTTATTATAATTCAATAAATTAATAATTTAATTTTACAGTTTTCAGTATAGAAATGATTACTGTGATCCGCTCTATGCCTCATATCCTGCGCTAGAATTAATAAACGACAGGAACGTTGATGTCATATTGGGACCCGTTTGCTCTCAGAGTAAGTCCTGTATTGAATTTAACGAACATTTTTACTATCGTTACTAGGTTTGTAAGTTACTCCTGTTTTTTGTCCGAAGCACTACATAATACACCAAAGATCAATTGCAGCTTCACCGCATTTCTAAACAAATATTTTACTACGTCGCATGATCGCCGACTCTGTCTAAGAATACATACATTTGCAGTCGTTATTCTTAGATGCATTACTAGTTCTAAAATAAGGTTATTCTAGGGATGGTAGGCAGCTTCAAGCTCACGTCTTGAAGAGAAGTCGCATAAAATTAGATGGGCTTCTGACCATATCGCTAAACCAACATAATCTTTTGAACTAACAATTTTAGAAAGCAGAGAGAACGGAGAAACAGCTTAACAGAAAAAACTATTTTTCTAGTTTTACGAACTCTAGAATAATGCTTCTATGATGGCCACTATATTATTAATTTTTATAATTATATTAATTTATATTATTAATTTATTTGACAGTTTCCATCGGAGACGTAATTGTAAAATCTAATATTAGCTTGAGTCTGAGATTTACATCCATAATTGTAGGTAGTAACAAAAAAATCGAATACTCGAATTGAAAATACTTCAAAGAATTATTGTATGGATATGCGAGTTATAAAAATATAAATATTTATCTCTGATACAAGCTTAGCCATTTAAAAATGCATGAATTATAAAATATTAAAACCTATATAGACAAGTGTGTGTAATTTACAGAAATATTTTTTCAGGATTTTTATGAGACGAATCTTAGCTTAATAATTTGACTAAACCTTTGACTAGAGAAATGTTCTTGTTTTAAATACCATACAGTACTAAATCAAAATAATTGATTCGTTCTTTTGAACACTTTTTAATCTGACGAATTAATTGCTGTTCGCAGCTTGTGCAATTGTCAGCCAGATCTCGGCGTATTACAACATTCCTAACCTGGCGGCTTACTGCATGCAAAGAGAGGCTCAGAACAAAACCATCTTTAGAACTCTGGTTCGAATCACCGGCTCCTTGCTGTCCGTCGATCGAAGCTTCGTAGCGCTGTTTAATCACTATAAATGGAAAAAGGTTGTTTTGCTGATTGGGGGCGAAAGTGATTGGTGCACTCAGGGATGGGGGTTGCTTGGCGTCATGTTTCAAAATGGAGTAAATAATCCGGAAGGCTTGTCCATTCAGTCACCAGTAACGCACGGTGTGTTAAGAGATGCCGCTCTTGATGTGCAGAAACGAGGTCGAAGTAAGTCAATGCAGCTTAGCTAAAGTTTGCTATTAATTTATGGTAAATGATGTTCAATGAAGTGCTTCTAACTATAGTATATTTTTTTACTTTGTATAACACTTCATAAAGTTTATTGCAATTCAGTGTTACCTTATTCATTCAATATGCAGAAATAAGCTTACAGTGTAAGAAAATCTGTGATTTTTTTAAAACGAAAAAGTGTAATTATAACGGCACAACTATATCATTAAAATGTAGGCTTTTTCACATTCATTCACTTGTTTTTATTAAAATCTATTGGAATCACAAGATTATGAATATATAAAACACAATTTTATATAAGAATATCGATCCAAATATGTAGTTCGGAACGGCATCAACTATAAGTTAATTTTATGCATAATTTCAATATATAATGTATATTAGGCACTTGTGTATTCTATAATTTTCTGGGATACTACAGTTTTTACTATACGTTGCATGCGTTAGTGTGATGAGCAAATAATTCACCTCAGAGAATTTCCCGTTTTACAATAAACTACCTTTTAAAACTAGTAAGCAATATCGGACAAAAATGTGAATTATCCGACATATACGTCCTATATTAAAAACTTGCTTCTGAAGCCAATTTTATATTTTAAATACTTAGATCAAACTGGGTCAATTGTTCTCAAAATTTATAAAACGTTATCAAACAAATTTGTATAATTCAAGTAAATTTACTTACTCAATGGTTACTTAGATAAACCTTGAGAAGTGTGTAAGCCATATTTCCTACTTTATTATAGTTAAAAAACTTTTGAGCTTTTCAATTTTCAGATAAAATTATAATCTTTTAACTTTTAACTAAATAGATGAATACTTAACTGATAATTCGTTATTGCTGTACATAATGCATTGAATAACCCAAAACCTTATTTTTTCTGTATTAATAAAAAGTTTGATATTAAATTTGTGTATTAACTAACATTTATGGTTCAATATTACAGTTGTTATAATGTGTCATCCTAATACAACGGTCATTGCTGAGTTTCTCTTCATCGCTCAGGACATGGGTATGACGAATGGAGACTATGTCTTCATGACGTATGGTACGAGCTATTCTCAATCAAATCTGATTCTACAGGAGTTACAACGACCCGGGGTGGACGCTGCTTATCGTCGACAAGCATTCTACACATTTAAACAGGTTAGCGGTTAGATGGGCGCTTACTTCTAGAAGAAAAATTCGGCTTAAACTATCTTAAGTGACACTACATGTAGCCCATAACTATTAATTTAGACATTTATATTAAATTATCATTGAATAATTTATCATATATTTATATGAAAAGTTTAGTTTAGCAAGCATTACATTGTATTTTACCAATGACTAATTATAAAGTTTTCTATATAAAGTGATTATAATAAAGCATATTACACCTAAGCTTTTTGATATAGGCTATGTAAAAATGGAAATTTGAAAATGAATACAATTTTGTCTGCTTCCTTGTTTCATTCACTCCCTTGTAGATGACCTTCAAACAAGAAACTAGTGACGAAAGTTCCACAAATTTCATTGACGAGGTCAGCAAGAGAAATGAACTATATCCCTGGATTGGTACTATCCCATCTAAATCACAGGTAAATTATTAAATATAATTTCTTTACAATGAATCTTCTTGTAAAAGTAATTGAAGACTTGAGAGAGAGAACTGTGTTTATTAATTTGTATTACGAATCAACACACAAACCTAAGTAAAGAGATCTGTCAAGACACAAATAAACGGTCATCAGTAAAAGCGAAATACACTCTATCTAGATGATTCTCTTGTACAGTTATATACTAGTAATGTGCATCTTAAAAAATGACTAAAATCAAACCAGAAAATGTAAGATAATAGAAATAAAGCTATTACGATAACTTAATGCAGGATTAGAATGATGCAAAAGAGTTAAGCCTTTACTATTGTTGTCAGGGACAGTGTTGGACTAGCCAAGATAGAGCAGACTATAATATTGACCATCAAACTTTAAATTTAAACTTTAAAAAAAGTTAATGATTAATACTTGGAAGGCCTGATGCAATTATAAGTACAGCATACATAATCGCAGTAAAGACCTTTTTCGTTTTCACGCTTTACGCATCTAATTAGAACAAGTTTATTGCAATGCACCTCGTATAGGTTATTGTTATTTGATCAACACTAGTTAAAAAAATGGAATAATTATCAAAGTAGGGATTACTATTATTCCTTAAACTCAGTAATATAAATTCATGATGAATGTTAATATTTTAAATTTAAAGATAAATTAAATTTTAAGTTAAATTTTAAGTTAATGTAAATTTTATTTCATTCATGTAGATGGACACTAGTGCATTTTAACTAGGCCTATTTTCAATACGTCACTCTTCAGTGTTCTGCCAAGTGAAGCGTCATAGAAGCACATTCTTACTCTTGGTTTGCTGTCACGTTGTAGAAGGAGCTTTCATTAGATTAACATTTCAAATTTCAAAACACAAAAAATGAAATGCCCGCTTTTTGAATGGCAGTTCACGAAATGCTATGATTTACACGCACCAAATCTAGTCCATATCTTGGGAAAATATGACTTTTATGTGATTTTCAATTGAATTCCCAAGTTCCTTCTTAGTTGCCTCCAACCGCACTAGCAGTTAACATTTGGTCTCTAGGTCAGTGAATCTGACAAAAAACTGAAATATAGAGAAATGGGGCCTAAACAATGTGCAATAATTTATATTTGCCCAATTTTTCAACTAGTGTTAAAGAATATATATTTTTATATGTCACATTTTATTGAGCAAAAATATAACATACAGTTTAGTAACTCTTTAATATAATGCCATGTAGCTAGATTTTAAATGCATTGCACTGATTATATGGCATTTTAGATTTTCAGAATTCTTATACGTTTATCAGGCAAGCTAGATACCAACTTTTAGTATCCGATCTGCAACCTTTTAAACACTATACCTTTACGTGGGATAGAACTATGAATCTAAAACTTTTATACATTTATTATATTAAAACATACAAAATTTTACAGGTAGGATTCGCTTCGCTCTACGTTTACGACTTGACCTACGCGTATATTCTATTTGCGGACAGAGTTCTTTCTGATGGGTCCGACTTCAGGAATGGAACGCTTTTGGTGGATATGTCAAGCGAGATAAGTTTTACAGGTTAATGCTAATTTGTGACATACTTAGAGATTTCTATCTGAAATTAAATTCTAATGTTGTGTTTCGACTAAATCACAGCAATTACTAGTTGCTAATTAAATTGTAATATATATATATATATATATATATATATATATATATATACATGTATATATATATCGTTGGTTTATTATAAAACTTTGTTTTTCTGAGTTGTTTGTAAATACATGTATATTCTGGATAATATATCCTCGACAAGGAATAAGTCGTTTAACCATCTAACTTATTCGTAGGATTGCAATTCCATTATTTCCCTTTTGTGTCCGGGTTGCTGAAGAATAGACCAGTCATGGACTGAACGTGTGGTAAAAATTCACCAAACGTTATTCACCAAAAACGTTATTCACCAAAGAATTCACCAAACGTTACAAATGCATATTTACTGATGGCTTGTAAATGTCTATATTTTCGTTTTTTGTGTAAATGTTCAGATAGAATTATGACTTAGCTAACTGCTTTCTAATAAGATTAATTTGTAATTTATTTTCTTTCTTTTAGTTTGTTCATTAATTCTGAGATAAATTTTTATTTCGGTTGATTTTGCATTATACATGTATATGTCATTAATGAGTTATAGACGGTGGTCAGATAGATAAGATGTGTATCATCTTCCCTGAGGGCCGTCGTTCTGGTGTTTATAGGCTGTTTAACACACTGTGTTCCTGCTAATTTTTTTAACTTTATTTCATTTAAATGTTTATTTCTGTTTGCATTTGTCAGTGTTTTGGTGTTGATGCCGAAATAAAAGGCGAAAATGCACAAGATCCAAACCAGCGTCAGAATGGGCATTCGGTTGATGAGCGCCTATGCTCCAGAAATTGCTCCAAAATTTTCTGAAACGATTGGAAAAAAGGCCTATTAGTATCCAAATCTTTATTAAAGTGGGATTGAGGGACGATGGCGATGATAATACTTACATTTATAGTGTAGTCTAAGCCCCTTTTTATTAGTAATACCATGATCTTATTACAAATTAACTAACTTATTTGTTTCTATAAATGGCCAAATGACGGTATGGATAACTGGACACAATCTTATATTTTTGTCGAGCTCTTCATGAAGCACTGCTCATAATTTCATGCTGTGGATGTGGTATTGGCATAATTTCTTGTCTGTCATAACTGTAGACATTGTTTGGATAAAACATATTTCGTTGGTCCAATTCACCTCCGTTTCATTTAGATTTGAGTCAATTCCAATGAAATGTAAATGCAGTACAGCCTAAGTATGAATTATTTTGAAATTTCTAGAAAACTATACGGGAATTGACAATTTGAATTGTATGAGCAATTCAATTAGCAAAATGACTTAATATTTCATTTCATAAATTGTAATAATTCTTTAGCTCATTTAAATTTGAATTTGTAATATATTGGACAACACACTCCGTTCACTTTTAATCAAATATGATTCTAATCAATCAAATTTGTTGCATGGACAGATTTAATATATGTCTAATTATATTATATTCAGCAATAAGATTGAATTAAAATAGGTCTACGTAGTCTTAGGAATAATTTCAACATTTGATAAATCTTTTAACAGGACAAACAGGCGAAGTTAAGATAAACAAGAATGGAGATCGTATTCAGACGATGACTCTATGGGGATATGGACCTGATACACACCAATACATTCCTTACATCAACATTGATGTCGACACAATGCAGGTTAAGCGTGCATTACTAAATAATTTTAAACCGAAAATTAGCTAGTGAAGTAGTACTTTATTATGTTTCTTAATACTAGGAATTTTGTAATGACATTTTTTAAAGTTTCGTTGGTTTTAGACAACCGAGGCCTATATCATAATAATTAAATGTTCACTTGCATGTGTATAATAGGCCTTACGCCAAAACTAGGATTATGCGATTCTACATAAAATGTGGTACCTGTAACAATATATTTGTACGAAATATTCTATTATTTTCATATATTTGACGAAAATGCTATTTGTCTAATCAAAGTATTTTTTCATTTAATTCTTCTTTTTTGTTCGATTTACGAAATTTTTTTCTAGCAGGTCTATTGTGAATGACTATGAGTAGGCCCTATATTAGGTGTAATGTATGTATGTTTAAGGACACACTGGACACATACTTACATTAATAACTTAGTTACTAAGGAATTTTCGAATTTACGTATTTTATGTTTTTAGTGACCATTAATAAATACAATCATCTATTTTTTTATCACTAAACAAAACATTGGCTACAATTGACTCGCCATTAAAAGGCAACGATTAATAATAACGATGTTGAGGAAGAAGGAAATGGGCCTTAAACAAGCATCTGTGCTTCCTGACCAATTGTGCCGTTATGTTTTATGTTATGTATGACCAAACTTCATCAATTTTTATGACTACACAATAGCTACTCTACATGACTAAACGGCATCGAATTCTGATCTGTATGTCTAAACATCTACACTACATGACAAAATTAAATCCACTCTGTGGCTAGACTACATCCGTCCTCTATTAATATATATTACCAAAGTAAGTATGACTAAAATCATTATGTAGGACCAGTATTAATAAGCAAAATCTGATTCAATATTATTGGTTCTGTTTGACTCATATAGATGAGCAAATCATTATACACTCCTATAGATGACACTCATATAGATGAGCAAATGTCATTTATCCTGTATGACTAAACTAAATATGCTTTTAATGACTACACAACCTTTACCCTGCATGACAAATCATTATGCTTGTAAAGTCCTGGTACAACTTATGTAAACTTCAGTTTCCTCCCTCGAAAGCGATGTCGGTGATGAGTGAGCCCAGGTTTGAACCTTGAACATACTGATCCGTGGTCGAATATCTTACCGACATCGCCCCTGGCTCCAGCCTGCATGACTAAGTAGCGTCTACTCTCTATTGTTATACAACATTCTGATCTCGGTTTCTAGATATCCTAATCCGTATGACTAAATATTATTTACACTGTATGATCAAACACCATTTAGGCCTATTGATTGATTACACACGTACGTACACCTTGGAACATATTCCTCAGTCTGCAGGTTATATGAAGTCAAGTAATCACACTGAGATAGTATTATCTCAAAGGTTTAGTTTTTGGCTTTATTTAATAAAACCATAATTTGTCACATATTAATATAAATTGAACCTAATTTTAATTTTCAAGGTGATGCCTTCTAAGAAACAAGTAAATAACAACCATAAGGTACAAAATAGAAAATTATGACACCAATAAAGTTGTTATCGTCAGCTCTAAGTATAATTATATCTATGGAGTTGATTTGCTTGAATGATTTCCTCAGGTTCAGGAAGTGGAGAACAATATGGAATGGGGAGGAGGGAGAAAAGTACCGCCCCTTGACTATCCTAAATGTGGCTTGATGGGCGAACTTTGCCCGAATCATGGTAAAATAATAAGCTCATATTAACTAGATATTTATATTTAGTACATTTATTTGACCTTAATCTAATGTCGTGGCTAAAATTTTCGTAAGTTTATATCTGTATGTTTCATGTTTTTGTAAACTCATGTTACAAAAGAGCAAACATTGAAACTAATATATATATATATATATATATATATATATATATATATATATATATATTCCCCGTGTTGTGTCCGGGTTGTTTGAAGAATTGACTAACCGATGACTGCACGTGTCGTAGAAGGCGACTAAAGCACTAAGATCCATACCAACGTCAGAAAGGGCATTCGGTTGGTGAGCACCTAGGCTCCAGAAATTGCTACAAAATTTGAACAAATATAAAAGTCTCACATAGGGTATTGGCTGGTGGTGTGATGTAGGAGAGAGAGGATTTGGGACAGTCTATTCGTATTCCGACCCTAGTTAAACTGGGATTCAATGGATGATGATGATGATGATGATATATATATATATATATATATATATATATATATATATATACATGTATATATATATATGTGTGTGTGTGTGTGTGTGTATCTATGTGTGTGTGTGTTAATATATGATTCATGCAATTTTCAACTCTTACCGAATCATGATAAAATAATTATATCTGAAGAAACTTAATTATTGTATTTATTACATTTACTGGGCCAAAATCTAATGCATTAATATACATTACAAGCTTATATCAATAAATTTCGCGTCTTGGTAAATCCACGATACCGGATAGCATGCATAATAATCTAACGAATATAATTATTATACATACTCATTTAAATGTTATGGTCCTTTAAACTAAAACTATGTTGCCATAGTGGATTAAAGCAATTGCCGAATAGTAAAATATCCTGTTTATTTCTAGATAACGTTATTATTACTGTGGTAACAACGGTTGGTGCAGTTCTACTTCTAATGATAGTCGGAGGTTTTGTGATAACTATAAGGTAAAGTATTAGTTTTATATCTCTATGGGCCCAGTGTTGATGGTAAAGTTAACTGGGATACTAGCAGAAATAATAAATTATTTAAACACATGTGCAAATATTAAACTACTAAATAATTTCAAAATGGCTCAGTGTTCAGTGTTATATATATATATATATAATGTCATGAAATTTTAAATTATTGTTCCAGCGATTATGAAATCAATTTCCGTTAGAGATGATCAGAGAGTAAAATCTCGGACATTCAGAGGACTGGTAACATTTATACATCATTTGTATCATTTATTTGACTATACGCGCTGATAGTTAAACACGTTGTATTATTAGGAATCGCTTTCAAGATAGATTCTAATTGAATATCATATATACTTTTTAACTTATTAAATAAGGATGAAGTGATCTACCCTTTTGATGACAATTAACGAAAAATTATTAGAATACTTGCTATTTCTTCTTTCCATTAACATTGATACCGTCAGAGATTATTTGACTGAGACTGGACTATTACCCTTCATTCTTCTCTCCCTCTCTCTCTCTCTCTCTCTCTCTCTCTCTCTTTCTAATACGTAATTAACAAGTAAAACAACTTTATATGATTTCGAAAAAATAGAAACCATAGGTAAGAGTTGTGAGTGAAGAGCTCTTACATCTCTCAATGCTCGTCACGCACACATATTATTAATCATATATGCTCTATATTTTTACTGGAATTCAAAATTGTAACTAGAGTCTTCGTTACTAGCTATTAGTTAGATAAAATGTCAACACTCTTTCATATGTCAGATTCGATAAATCATAATTTTAATTTCAAAATTATGATTATATCAACTAGTAATTCTTTAGCTTGGGATAAAATATCATGACCCATTTCAAATTTACCAAATTTTTACTAACCCAGATACGTTTTATGCTGTAATTTTTATACGTAGAGTTCTATATATATATATATGTATATATATATATATATACAGTGTAAATATACAGTATATATATATATATATATATATATATATATATATAAGCGCTAAACATTTTATTCTGGTTTACAAGCGTTACCCTTTGTATATTTAAAGCAATAACGTTTGAGTCTAGGATACTGTTCCCAATATTCTAAGATATCATTATATACGTATATATATACTGTATATACAGACTGCGAAAAAAATTGACCCCCTACAGAAAATTTTCTATAACTTTTGTATCTGATGTGTCTTTATCATGTAAATTTAAGTAATTATTCATGGTCCAATTGTACACATATGCTGAAAAAGTGATGGAAATATATGCACCACATTTCGTGTTACAGATCAATTTGCGCCATGCCCCTACCTCTTTCTTATATATTCTCTAAACAGATTATCACTATAAGTCAATATAAATTGCGGATACAAATACTCCATTAGCAAGGTTACAGGGTGAATGGAATAAAGCAAGCCTATCCGCTGAAAGGATGGTCCTTTTCAGCTATCAAAAGAGTATTTGTGGGAAGATTGTAGAGAGAGAGAGAGAGAGCAACTGGTAGAAAGGCGGGCTGTGGCTGGCCCAAAAGTGCCAGAATTCTTGCTAATATTGCTGCTGTTGAGGAACTAATTGGTTCACAGGAAGGAGAGCTTGGAACAAGTCGTAATGCACGTCAGATATCTCAGGTACTATGGGTTTCTACCGCATCAGTTCGCATGATTGCTACTACCAAAACAAAGAATCAATAAAGGGCTCTAATCAGGAGTATTCGGTGACAAACTGCTTGGAGAACCAATAAGAGGTAGGGCATGGCGCAAAAAGATCTATAACTCGAATTGTGCTTGATATATTTCCTTGAATTTTTCAGCATATGTGTAGAATTGGATCATGTATTATCGCTAAAATTTACATGATAAAAAGACATTAGATAAAAAGTTCTAGAAAAGTTTCTGTAGGGGGTCAAGTTTTTTGACGCAGTCTGTATATCATAGAATATTGGAAACAGTAACCTAGACTCAAGCGTTATTGCTTTAAATGTACAAAGGGTAACGCTTGTAAAACTAAATGCAATGTTTAGCGATTTTTCTAGTAGACAACGAATGATAGTCCAGTTAAAAGTTGAAATGTTGTCTCAGTTCTGGCAGATAAATTTGCTATCAGCCCTGACATTCTAATTAGAGTGAATTAATCGTAATATCAGCAATTTCTACGAAGACAATTTGCCAAAAATATTTTTGTAAGCTGGATACAAACAATAGTATATTGCAATTTTTATGAACAGATCAAGGCGTCTTGAGATGAAGATTCAGCAGATGGTGTGGAAAATCTCTTTCGAGGAATTGGAAATAACTGGGAATAATGCTGCTAGCGTTATTGTAAGAAATTAATGTACATGCATAGTAGCTATACATTTCTTGTTTCTTCTATGCTGGAGTGCATTTTTACATCGTACGTAGTTTTTACAGCTCAGTCGAATAAGATGTCGAAATACATGTACTTTTGTTCTTATGTCCAGTAATTTTAATTAGAACCCTTGAAATTGTTAGGATTGTGTTTTTATTTCATGATCTGCATTAAATACCAATACCACATTCATAGGAATAAAAAACGAACATATTCTCCGAAATGACATTCAGATTAGATGATTGATTGATATCAGTTAAAATAGTTTTAAATTAAGTTATTTATTTAGTAGACCACAATTGAAGACGGATGCGTTGATTAAAAAGGGCATGAAAATAGCGGATTCACTGATGATATTGCGTGGGATAGAGAGGATTGGAGAAGGTATATTCGTATCCCGAATCATGTTAAAGTTAGAGTTAAGGGAAGAAGACGAAGAAGAAGAAGATGTTTATGATGATTTATTAGAAGCGACGGAAGTCTCAGAATATTCGTTTCTCTTTTTCAGTGAACTGCTAGCTGGCAGGTTCAAGGTACATATTCGTACTCAAAGTATGTTTTCTCGATTCATAAGAGCACTCCTTAGATCAACAAGTTAATCCCTTCACAAAGTCCATGCCTTATCCATACCTTATGTAGCCTACAGCTTGGGAAAAGTATGGCTTCTGAGTTGGTTTCCCGTTCGTTTAAGCTAACATAATTAAACTGTCTCATAATGAGATAATAATTCAGAGATCTCTGAGTATTGGCCTAACTTTCTACAAATTCGTATTTAAGGATTGTAAGATAACATTTTTCGATAGAGTGGAACGTAATGTAATATTTTATTTTTATCAGAAAATATTTGTGCATCAGTTTCTTTCACTTCAATTATGAATATACAACTTCATGTTCAAGAATATTGGTATAGAAAATGAATATTCCCTTAAGAACCAGGCTATTTTAGCAAAGACTCATTGTACATTTTGGTTATACTTTGATGGATTCGTATTCAAATATTTACTTTTTACTGATTGGCTATTAAGTTAGAAACTAGCTTAAACCGATGATGTTTTATTGAATAGTTTAAAATCGGGTTTGCCCACGCATTAGTGAACGTTTAAAATGTACTAGTATATGGTGTCTCTCTATCTAGTGTTCTGACAATTGACAGGTCCATTCCGAATATTTATTATGCTCGGAGTCCGCATTCTCGTACGATATATAGCATTACACTGATAAAGAAATTAATTCCTTCACGAAAGGCTATGCCATGACTTATGTAGCTTATAGCCTAGAAAAATATAACATCTGAGGTGATTTCCCGATATTTTTTCAATTTATATTTTTTCGACTTTTACGATACGCTCAGATAACGGTTTGTCAATTCTTATGTGTTCATGGCACAACACAGAAACTATACCTATATATTGTTTTAATTTCTCTGTTGAGTCTATTGTGACTCAACACAGAAATTAAGATATTGTTAGGTATTACTCTTACAGCAAGTAAAAATCTAGTGGTTGATACCAATTTGATTATTAGAAAATTTTACTCTAGTTGCAATAATATATTAAGTAAATCAGCTAATTTAACTGAGCTGACAAGATTGCATCTTTTAGAGTCCTACTGCTTGCCCATTTTAACCTATGCCACTGTTAGTATTTCACTTAGAAACGATCAAATTCATGATTTAAATGTTGCCTGGAACAGTGTTTATAGAAAGCTATTTAATTTTCATAAATGGGAATCTGTTAAGCCAATTATGATAGGGTTAGGTAAGTTGAATTCTAAGCATATTAGAGTTAAACTTATGTTTAATTTCTTTAGAAGCAGCCTAAATAGATTCAGTATAAATATAATTTTAAAGCATTTTGTAACTAGATATATGCTGAGGGATCTAGATAAAATGTCTCATTGTTTTAGATTGCCTATAAATTATTCGATGGTTCTGGACAAAAGAGTGTCTTATGGTAGAAGCGGATATTTAATTTACGAAGCGTTTAATGCTAGTGCTGGAATTAGCATGAATTCTAGTTAAGTTTCTTATATTTCATTTGATTGTTTTATGATCCTATGTTTTTGTGTGTATGTGTGTGTATATATTTATATGTGATGTATCTTGATCTTGTGTGTTTCTGACGAATAAAGAAATGAATAATATCAGTTTTTGATAAATAAGGATATTATTAAGGATATTGTAATATTTAAAATCTTTCATTTTGTTTTTGAACCGTGAATAGACAGTTAAATATTTAATGCTGCAACAACGAGAACCAAAAGTTCTACTTTTACTTAAATGCAAATATATGATTTAATAGAAATGGTACGGATTAGCATTATTGTACAGTTACTTGTAGGTCAAAGGGGATTTTGAAAATGCTTCATCGACAATGTACGAATTACCGAGTTCAACATTTGATATTTGCTATGTATATTCTGGCCCAAACGTTCATCAAATTGTTTGTTTCCGAAGTGATATTTATTAGACCAAATTGTTGTTTCTGGCATAACGTTCATGGGCGTATCTAGTATTAGGCCATACAGATAATAATTGTAATAGAGGAACACTAAGGTAGTGATTAGACCATAAGCATGTTTCAATTAACTTAATATATTATAACAACGTCAGAAGGTCAGTTTCGAAAAAGTATTTATTGCCAGCTCAGAGTTGTTTAACATAATAAATTTGAAATTCATAATTGCTTATTCATTCCATTATTTCAAATTTTTGCTCTACAAGTACGTGAATTTTACATAATGCGGTCAGATTTCTTTAACGAGTTTTTCTGTGTAATGTACGTGAATTGCTACTACGTAAGCTTGTTCTTAAAATAGACGTAAACAGTAGATGAAATCTGTAAAGCTAAGTTTAGCTTCTGCTATCGTATCACAAAATATACTAATACAGTAGCTTCTCTTGGGTTTTTTATTGGGTTTTGTTGGCCTCCTGCTTCTCAGACAGACGCGCTATCCATTCGGATATCGACCGTTGAAGAATGCATTAATGTGAATGCATAATTCACTTCAGTTGAATTTTAAATCAAGGCATTGTATCGAACCTCACTGCATCGAGATATATTTCAAAATGTGTAGCTGCACCAATAGTTTTTTATATCGTACTCTTCTTTGGTGCGCAAGTAGGTTGAAAGAAACGTCGAATCTACATGTACGTAGCTGAATAACTTCACGGTATTGTTTGCATAAATACTTTAATCTCATATTACATTCGATATCTCTTGTAGATACAAAAAGTAATCATTCTGATCTGATTGCAAAGTTCTATCAGCTAATTTGGTGTGCACTTGCTAATAATATTGGTAGAGTTTTCAGTTAATTGTGAATCATATATAATGTGAGTTATATGTTTTACAATTAATGAAGCTGCAAATTAGTCGTCGGAAAATCAATTACAAATGCAGTGCATAGATCTCAAAAAGACAATTCTCTAATCATGCAAATAATTATTTAACAAGTCAGTTTGCTTATTATAATTGTTGCAACTAACTTCACGGTTTTACTTCAACCTACATGTTGTAAGTTATGTTTAGTCTTTGCTAAAGGGCCTATACATGTATATCAGCAACTCCCACTATTTATGACAAATTTTACTGAAATATAGCTAATAAAAGAAAACAAAACCATGAACTATGTGCGATATATACATAAATTATAATTATTAACGAATGAAGCATATTTAATGAAATTTGCTATTGAAAATATTTATTCGACAGTATACAAATTGCATATAGTGTCATATATTAGTGCATTGATTCATAATCGACATATAAAACCACTACTCTAATTCTACAGTTAAAGATTTGTTTGTTTCTTTGCGACTTATTTCATGTTTTCAAGAAAGAGTAAACAATTGTTACCTAAAATAAGGTATTTTACATTTTTGAGGAGATGTACTCCTAAATAGGATTTATGCTATTTTGGATTACTATTTTGGATTTTTTGAGGATTTTTTTTCTTAGAGTTTGGAAATAGACCGTCAATCACAGGGTCAGTACATGAAATATATGTGAAGATACAGCCAGAGGATGGCTATTAAATGAACGAAGTGGTCATTAAATAGCTGCTTAATAGCATAATTTACTTAGTTCAACAAATGGATTTATCGTAGCTTAACAAAACTTGTTTAAGCCGCTGTAGGATCTTCTGGAGTGCGACGTTATGAAAATAAGTATTATTTGATTAGAATGTGATTAAAATCACTAAATCTTATTAATTAAAATATGGCAGTAATTATATAAAATAATTGACCATTCTATAGATTTTTTCACTGTCAAGAAATATGAAATAACTAATAACTATTACCTTAAAAAAAGAAAGTCGAGAGTGAATACTAAGATGACTACCCTATGGAGGGTTTTCAATTTGTTTGTTTTGGAGCTAAAATATCAATCATCAGATAACAAGATAAACTCAACAATTTAGAATTAAAGATAATATTACGACTTTCTAATGAATGATCAGTCTTTAAATAAGTACTTAGTTCAAAATATTATGGTCTCAAAGTGAAACCGCTTCAACGTCGTCTGGAATGTGACATTAAAAAAGTAACCAAGATTTATTTAAAAAATAAGTATATTCACTAGAAACTACTACATGTATATAGAACATGCCAGAAATTCGTCAATTTTCAATTTCAAATGCCACATTTTTTTAAATATTGGTAAATTATTAAATATTTGCTGTCGATACAATAATCTCCTAAAGAATTGCTGCGATAATCAATGAGAACACTGATGAGGCTATGTAATTAAAATGCTATTTTACGAAGATTACTAGTTGGTTGGTAATTAGAGTTAGGTATACATATACATGTACACCACATGTTTATCTGCAATATTTAGTCAATACAGTGTCTAAATTCTCAGAGTAACCACACCTCAATTTGGAATATTTTATACTTCAAATCATTAAACGATATTTTATTTTAGAAATACTGCAGTTTTAATTTCTTTCGTTTTGGAATATATTCAGGTTTTTAAAGACAGTGCCCACAATATGAGATCATCGCGGATGTCAATGGTGAGTCACGTGACGTTTAATGAATGTGGGTCAGGAGAGTTGCTGGCTATGTACAAGGGAGCGACTGTTCTCATTTCTCTCATGCCTCATCTATCAGTCGTTCATCTCAACAGACCTGATCTTATACAACTAGCTAATGTTAGTATATCAAACCAATCAATCAATCACTACAAGGGAGCGACTGTTCTCATTTCTCTCATGCCTCATCTATCAGTCGTTCATCTCAACAGATCTGATCTTATACAACTAGCTTATGTTAGTATATCAATCAATCAATCAATCAATCAATCAATCAATCAATCAATCAATCAATCAATCAATGCAAGGTAGCGACTGTTCTCATTTCTCTCATGCCTCATCTATCAGTCGTTCATCTCAACAGATCTGATCTTATACAACTAGCTAATGTTAGTACATCAAATCAATCAATCGTTCAATCAATTAATCAATACAAGGGAGCGACTGTTCTCATTTCTCTCATGCCTCATCTATCAGTCGTTCATCTCAACAGATCTGATCTTATACAACTAGCTAATGTTTGTATATCAATCAATCAGTCAATTAATCAAAACATGGTAGCGATTGTTCTTATTTATCTTATGCTTCATCTATCAGTAGTTCATCTCACCAGATCTGAACTTATACCACTCTCTCAGTGCACTACCTACTGGCAGGTCCATGGTATATAACGCCTCCACTCTTCTCTGTCTTCCGCCTTCCTCTTCATTTCCGCATATGAGGGTAAATCATCTAACATACCTAATCCCGGCCTACCCCTGCCTCTTTTTCCTTCCATTTACTTTCTATGATCTCTATTAATAGACCTTCCCCCTTATACAACTAGCTTGTGTTATTATATCAATCAAATCATTCAGTAAATCAATCAATTAATCAATATTTCAAATCAATCAATCACTCAATAAGAAGATCAACTGTTCTCATTTCTCTCATGCCTAATCTATCAGTCGTTCATCTCAACAGATTTGATCTTATACAACTAGCCTAATATGTTAGTGTTCATTTGATTGAATCAATCAAGATGTCTATTAAAATAGAAAATTAATATAATACTGATCTATTCTTATATCAGTAAATTTGCACCATTTATCCGTCATTAGTATCTACGGATATGTAAATGGTCCAAAGGACTTTTTGTCAATGGATACTTCTCGATCGATCGGCAATATTTCGTTTAAATTCCGCAACTTTTGAATCTGATTTTATATTCAAAGTATATGCTGTTCATCAGCTATGATATACAATAATATCGCATCAGCAAAGATTATATTAAATCATGACAGTAAATTATAACGATTTTCCATTTTTATTTTCTACAGTTTTTATTTGTTACGTTTGTGACAAACAAATACAAGCATACGCAATAAGCAATTAAACAAATAATAAAGTGGGTTGCCATAAAAGAGCCTACAGACCTAAGCTTTGTGATGTAATACAGTCACAAAGTAAAAACTACTAAGAGTAGTACAGTAGTTAATTAATTTATTGTGGCTACAGAATTCTGTAGAACTTATGGTAACCATACACTTTAATTACTGCAATTTGTTACTGTACTATCTTTACAGTGTACTAATTATCTATACTGTAGCAAAATCAGCAGTTTCGATTTCAAGTGTAGTCAATGGTCTAAGCTGCGAGTTATATATAACAACTCGCTTTTAAACTTTCTTATGTCGCATAGTAAGTAATTTATTTATATTGATTGATTGATTTATATTTATTGATCAATAAGCTAGTTTTTAATATTTTAATTAAATTTCTACAATAACTGTTGAATGTTTAATGTTTAATAGGTATAGCATGCTAATGCATCTCTATACTTTACAGCAGTTACGGTAAAATAAGCAATTTACAATAAATGCACACAATAAAAATCATCACAATAGCAACTAACTATCATATGTAACGTAGCTTAAATATTGCAATCTGAGAGATTTATTAGTGAGCAGAATTTAAATGGAATAATCTAGCAGAAAGTGTGTCTTAAGACTATTTTTAAAGAGAGAAAGGGAGAGAGAGAGAAAGATATGTGTTTATTTCAGCATCAACACCAAATCACTGACAAATAGGACTACATGTACAAATAGAAATAAACATTTTAAAGAAATAACATAAAAAATTCTCAGAAACACAGGATATCAAACAATCTATAGAAACTAGAACAACGGCTGTCAGGGAAGATGATGCAAAACTTATCTAGCTGACCACGGTCTATAACTATCTTAATGTCATATATAATTCAAAATCAACTGAAATGCACACTTTAGGTAAGTAACAATTCTAGCTGGACATTTGCACAAGAAAACGAAAATTTAGAAATTTACAAACCACCAAACAATATACATTTGTAACGTTTACTGAATTCAGCTAGGGACCTCGAACTGCGGATATCAGGAGGTATTTGGTTCCAAGAGTTGATATACTTATAGGCATAGGATTTTAAAAATTCCGAAGTTGTACTAGAACACAAATAATTGATCTCGGAGAGCCTTGTATTAGACACACACGAGATCTGATTATCATTAAAAATACATTTCATGGATACTGACATAGTCAGATCGGGGAAATTAGTACAGTTGAAAACAAGTTTACCAGTAATTGGAATAACTGAAAATTGGTTACACATTATAATTCATATAAAGTTGCTTAACATTATGAAATATGTATTTATTCTGTAAAGTTCTTAGAATACGGTTACATGCAACATGTAAGGGTTGAAGCAACTGTTTGGTTGTATGAGCATAAACTTCAATTCTTTATTGTGTCCTTGAATGCACCAATGAAAGGTATAAATTTATACGAAAATTCATAGGAATAAAATCTCTACAATCTCTACGATTGTACAACATACTATTAAAATTATTGATTTTACAGATTAATTAATTAATATGATCATCAAAAGTCAAATTTTCATCTAACGTTAGCGCAATAATATAGTAACATATGTTCTATTAATGCAGTTATTTTCAAGGGATACAGTAAAATTGTTAGTTCGAATAAGAGCTTCATCGTCTTTAGTGGGGTAAAGTAATACATATGAAGACTTAGAGCAATTTACAGTTAGCTTGTTACTTATAAACCATTTACTTAATTCAGGACAAACTAGATTCGCAGAGATAAACAATTCATCAATAGACTTATGTTTAACAAACAAATTAGAATCATCAGCGTACAATTTAATAGACCCAAATGTACAGGCATGATGAATATCATTCATATACGTTATAAAAAGTAAAGGTCCTAAAATGGAACCTTGAGGAACACCGATACTAAGAAATAACACACTAGAAATGATGTCACCAATTAAGATGTATTGTTTCCTTCGAGATAGATAAGAGTTAAACCAATCATAGGCAGCATCACGTATTCCATAAAAATGTAATTTGAGAAGCAGGATGTTATGATCAACAGTATCAAAGGCTTTTAAGAGATCTAAATATTTAAAAAGTGTCTTGTTTTTATGATTATGTTCAGTAGGTAAAAAATTAACACTAGAGAAAAGAGCATCAGTGGTAGAATGGCCGGATCTAAAACTAAATTGATTTTCATTAAGGATTTTGACAAATGCTACACATATCAGGTTTAAAGCTATCAGGTTTTTCAGAATGTTCTATAAAAAACGGAAGTTCATTCCACAATTTGGGACCTGCTAGAGGAAACAACTTTACAACATGTAGGCCTATTTTGCCGATTGACAAATCAATAAATTTCCCAATTGCTTCTATAAATTAGAATGTAATATATTGATTTTGATATTTATTGATATACATTCATATTGGCAGAACACTAGATGGTAGGAATGTATCAAAGTGAAAATATTGATGTTACTTACCCGTACGTTAAAATTAAATCAGTACATTTGAATAGTTAGCTGTACAACTGTCGGTTTTGCTATTGTGTAGTTAAAAGAGTTGAATCATGAAAACGTTCAGGTGTTTATCGGAGCCTGCATAGAACCTGATCATATCTGCTACGTGCTGCAGAGATGTAAGCGTGGAACACTACGGGTAAATGAGAGCTTTCATAAATCGGTTTCTTTTGCTATTAATATACATACTAATGCAAGTAAGAATCGGTTTGAGCAAGTAGCACGATCTGCTAAATATCCAGTTGTACGCATCATATGTAGTTTTACAATTGTTATGCACATCCTCCCTTCATCGGCTTATTTTCTAGACAGTAAGAAGTCTTGAAAATATCGGTAGCTTTTAATTATCGTGTATATATAACGACTCTGCTGTATCACTTTATGGCTAGGATAGTATCATATGAAATCAATCAATCAATGAGAATTTAACGTCCGGTTCCTCGCCATAAGGCAATGTCAGGGACGTCAATAGCTGGGATTTGTTTATAGATCAAGTAACAAAAATTTGTAAGTATTCTCTATGCACATTAACTCGGATTTATAATTACCGACGCAGAGATTTGATGTGATAATCACTCACTTAAGCGACTTATTTTTTCATTGTTAATTTAATAATTCAAGTTTAGATATATTTTAGAATAAATATTTATTTATATCAACGCATCTACTAGTAAAGGAAGTTGAACTGCGACTCAAATATAAGTTACTTTAAAAGCTTGTTTCCTTATACCATTTTATTATAGGATATACTTGATGACGAAGACATATCTCTCGATTGGTTCTTTAGATTCGCACTTATTCAAGATCTCGTTAATGTAAGTAGGCTACATGTGTACTTTTATATAGCACTTGACTGGTTATATTATTTAAAAAGCTACGGAAGGCCCAACATGTGCGTAGAAATACACTAACATAGAATCAAATCAAAAATTATATGCTTTATATATATATATATATATATATATATATATATATTATTTATGACAAAATAGCTTTGCATTTTGAATATAGGGCCTAACGAAAGTAGGCCTCCTTATGAATTGGTTTCAGACACTATTGAAAGCTGGTAAAAAAAAGCTAAGGTTAACGTCAGTTCCATCACTTGAAAGCGATGTCAGTGACGGGCGAGCCCAGGATTTGAACCCCGCATCATCTGATCCGAGGTCGAGTATCTTACCGACTTCGCCACTAGCTGGAGCCAGTGGCGAAGTCGGATTGAGGGAGATTGCGGCCTTCGAGCAGGACATTTTATTAAAAGACACATTTAGGAGCAGCAACCAAAATGAAATAAAATAAATATAAGGTATTGAGATTACTTTTTCTGAGGAACTAATATGAAAAACGGGTAATATGAAAAACAAAAATATATGAAAAACGGAGAACATAGCACAATGATTTGTATCATAGCATTTTTCTGAAATATCAGAATGCTGGTATATGTTTGACATTTATATAAATGTCTATGAATTCTTTAGGAGAAAGGATTCAATTGTTCTTAATTCATCAATTCCAATCACATTAATGCTATCTATTATAATTTACCATAGCGTTTTTGCTGTTGCAGGAATACTTCTTGAAAATAGAAGCCTAACCGGATTATTGCTATTTTAACGGTCATTTTTGATGTGCAATATATCTAGGCAGGCATAACTGATTAGTTTTACCTACCATCAAATTGTAACCTTAATTTTGAAACTCTTGCAATTTCTGCGATGTTTATTAAATACAATTATATCTGCTTAAATTCAGAACACTGATGAAAAATGCAGTAGTAGCACAACTCTTGCCCGAAGTTTAAATTCTGTTTTGTTTACTACTCGGGCTGCTAATGTTAAGATTATTTTTAACTCTACATTAAGTTTATCTGTCTTTGATCAATGCAGCCTTTTCTTCAATTCGTAAAATAATTTAATAGTTTAATAATAATATTATGTGTGTTTTTAACGATTATGTATTTAACGTCAACTCCTCTCTCGGAAGTAAGTCAATGAGTATCGGATGAGAACCCTACGCCTATTGATCTAAAGTCGGGTAAACTCCAGTAAAGCTACTGACTCAGTACAACTAATATAGTAATTGTCTATGTGAATATCTTCATCTATTTATTTAAACGTTTTAAAATTGTAAAAGGGAATGGCCTATCTGCACAAGTCACCCATACATTCACACGGAGATTTGAGCAGTGTGACGTGTAGGGTGGACAACAGATGGTCACTCAAGATCTCGTGTCCTGTTCTTCCTGCATTTAAAACAAAGTCTATGTCTCTGCATTGGAAGGAAGAAATTCCTTCTAGCATCGATAAGGAAGCTGTGGAAGAAGATTTGACTGATAGTCGAGAGTTCCTCTGGACCGCTCCAGAGCTGCTCCGTATGAGCAGCAGACCGGCTCTTGGGACTCAGAAGGGAGACGTCTACAGCTTTGCTATCATAGCGCAGGAGATCGCTTATAGAGCTCAACCGTTCTTCATTGATAATCTGGATTCGATGACTATAAAAGGTGATATAATATTACTAAAAATCAGTTTTTATCTCATGTAGCTTCATAACGTTATTGTTAACCACTGTTTCATGCATAATTAATATCTGATAAATTAATGTCTGATAAATAATGTCATAATGTCATAATTAATGTCTGATAAATTCTGGAGATATTACTCTTACGTGGTATCTTTTTTATCTGGCTAAACGCGACAACACTACAAACTATGCTAACCGCTACATGAAATTACATATTATACATGTATTATTTATTGTAAATATACATGTACACATGTATCCTAGTGTATCTTGCATCGCTTAGTGTATTTTACAACACCGAGTAATTTATGAAAACTTTATTGAGAAAGCTTAGTTTCTTAGAAATAATAACTAAAAATAATAATTAAAAAATATCATCAAATACGTCATTCACAATCTTTGCATCAATCGGATATTGATCGATAATATGATAATCGTCGTTGTCATATATCCATTAATCCCAGTTTAACTAGGGTTGGGATAAGAATTAAATAAAAATAATAACAAAAAATAAAATAATAATATGAAAAAATAATTTTTTAATAATAAAAGTAATAATAATAATAGTGCCTATCGGCAGCAAGCTCCGATGCAGGATTAACATTCCAATGTGACAAAGGGATATCCATCATTTTTTTACTGACTTGGGCTTTGATCCTAGGCCACTTGTATCCGAGACGAACACTATAACCTTTGCGCCATATCTCCTCCCCTATCTATGTCGCAAGTTACCTATTCTTGGAGTGGGACTTCTTAGATGTCTTAATTGCTTTTTCTCCATAAACATCTAAATTCCTTCTAAATTTCTTATAACTTCAAACATCGAAACGCACTGCAGAGACTACACATGTCACCACTACCAGGTGTGGGGTGTGTCATAAAAATCTCAAATAAAGGCAATATATACTCTTGGACTTAAAAATAGATATTTCATTGAAATCCTGTGTGATACCAATGCAACTGTAATAAACTGGAAGTTTCCTTTTTACAATTCGTTGTTGTTTCATTGACTTAGTGCACGCAAGAAAAATTTGCCATTTAGTAATTGGCTAAAGTGTGATATGAAACTATTTAAAATAGCCTTTGGTATTCAAACTTGTTAACAATGTAGTAATGTTTCTACTCACCCTCTATAATTCTTGCGTTAAACTTAAGAATTTAAGAATTAAATATTTGAACTTAAGAATATAAGTTGAAATGAAACAAGTTATTGTATCATAGTCAATTATATGGATATACTTTACGTCGAGATGTATTATTTTATGCTAACGATAATGGTAATTATAATCAGCACTAAACAGAAAGGTTTATTTAGGAGACTCGGATTTCTCTTAGTGAAAGGATCTGGCAGCATAATTAAAGATGTTAATTCTCTTGAACGTAAGTCATCAAGCATCTGTTTCATCTTAGCATGTATTTAGAAATTTATATAATGATTTTCGCCATTGTATATATATATATATATATATATATATATATATATATATATATACATGTATATATATATATATATATAGAGAGAGAGAGAGAGAGAGAGAGAGAGAGAAAGAGAGAGAGAGAGAGAGAGAGAGAGAGAGAGAGTCAGTGAATCTATGAGCGCACGTTTACATTACATGTAATGGAAATACTGATCTTTTTACTACACGTAAATCCTACGAGAATATAAATTATGCTCTTAGTTTAATTTACTTTCTAACTTTGATTGCACTTCATATGAAGTTATGAACTCTTCTAACTTGTTCTGATATGTTTATCATAGAAACGTTGAGCAACATAGCTCAAGTATCATCAGTGGAAGGATCCAGCCCATACCGACCAACATTTTCAACAGTTCCAAACGACATAACGGAGTTGACAACTTTAATCCAGCACTGCTGGTCGGAGGCTCCTCAAGATCGTCCAAGTTTTATAGAGATCAACAAGAGACTGAAGCAGCTCAATAGAGGAAGGTGACTTTATCTGTGTCCAACTGCTGGTTACGTTGGCAGAATACTAAATATAGTGTCTAACTCTTTGATAATAATGATACTAATACTAAAGGTTTAACGTCCGTTTCTTCACAAAAGGCTGATGTCAGGGACGTCCCTCATCACAAGCAATCACAAATCGATTCACCTCAATCGGTCTAAAAAACATGTGCTGAAGAGAAAGAGGGAGTTTGATGGAATTATTATTCTACACGTTTACCAGTTAGTGTCAGATTTTTCAGCACATCTGCTTGATATGCACGTGGTCAAATTTTACAAATCTCTCGTCCTAATGTGATGATACAATTAGTGTTTCAGAAATAAAAGCTAGATTGTGTTTTATTTTAATATCACTATTTTTAGCGACATCGTAACTTTAAATATCACCATTCTCTGTCTCCACTTCTAGTCTAGTTTAGCTTTCCTGTAAATTAATTAACATCAGTTTACAAACTAACCCAATTTAAATGGATCATAACAAAATTTTACTAAGGCCAACAAAATTGGTGGATCATTTGGGACGTCTATATCAGCCTGTACAAATTATTTTGAAATTTATTACTCTACTTGATGTTTCTGCAGAAAGGTGGATGTTATAGATCATGTTCTAGAGAAGTTGGAGAAATACGCGAACAACCTGGAGTCGATTGTAGAGCAGAGAACCTCAGAACTTCTGGAAGAGAAAAAGAAAACTGATTTGCTACTCAATAGAATGTTGCCTTCGTGAGTGCTATTATACCTTTTTTCCAATCGCTTTATAAAATATTTATCCCTATGAATTTAATAATGATATTGCTTTAGTAATAGTTGGTCTTTAATATGACAGATGTCTGCTATAAATTTAAGATGTCAAATTAAGGAATTGTTAAAAAATTGAAGTCAATTATCTGCTAGATAGCATGTTGGCCTCCGGGAGAGCATTGAAATTGAACCCCTCACCTATTGAATCGCCGTCTAACAGCCTGCTAATAAGACGCCGGCTCTGCCCAATATATGCATTTGATGCTTATACAATTTTGTTAGCTACTAATACACAAATAGAAGCCTTTCATAAAATAGCTTTGCATTTTAATGATTGATTCAATATATGAATCTGATATCGTCACGCTCCAAAAGCATTCACATTTGAAATGCTTGTTCTTTAATCCCAATCGAAAACAAAAACTTATTTAAAACTTATATTTCAAAAAATACAAGCTATAAACAGAAAGACTAAATAGCACTATTGCTATTCATTATATGTATGTCTCATATAGAGTTGTTGTGGAAGAACTGAAGCTTGGTAGAACAGTGCCACCTGAGATGTTCTCCAGTGTTACCATCTACTTCTCAGACATAGCAGGCTTCACGTCTCTCTCCTCAGAGTCGACTCCTATGCAGGTCGTTGATCTACTCAATGATCTCTATGGAACATTCGACGATACCATCTCTAGACATGATGTCTATAAGGTTAGGTAATCAATCAATCAATCAATCAGTCAATCAATCAATCTTCACATCTCTCTCCTCAGAGTCGACTCCTATGCAGGTCGTTGATCTACTCAATGATTTCTATGGAACATTCGACGATACTGACTCTAGACATGATGTCTACGAGGTTAGTTTAGAAAGCAGTCAATTAATCAGTTAGTGACTTAATCATCAAGTTAATTAATGTATTTGTATATCATCTATATAGTCCAATCTTGCATGGAATAATAGAGTCAATTCATAATTTAACCAGACGTTTTAAATTACTGAAATTATGTAAAAGTAGATTATTAATCAGTAGACATTTTATTTTGGACAGCATTTTAGAAGCTCTCTTCGTATCCCTTCCCTTGGTAAAATGAGATTCAAGGAAAGATGATGATGAAATATGTGATGATGAAGGTAAAGTAGATATTTTAATTATTGGTTTAATTAATGAAAAACAAAGAACTTGTTAAATCCACTTCAATGTAGATTATATTGTAATATTTTCAGGGTAACTTTGGAATACTACTAATACATATATATGTAGATACATGTATAATAATGTTAATTACATTAGATATCGAAAGGAAACCTTCGCATTCTATACCTTAGAAATCTGTTTATAGGTAGAGACAATAGGAGACGCGTACATGGTAGTAAGTGGACTTCCGGTACAGAACGGTGGTA
The DNA here is from genome assembly GCA_905160935.1 of Enchytraeus crypticus. Classification (NCBI taxonomy): domain Eukaryota; kingdom Metazoa; phylum Annelida; class Clitellata; order Enchytraeida; family Enchytraeidae; genus Enchytraeus; species Enchytraeus crypticus. The sequence continues at coordinate 2,484,676 of CAJHZI010000713.1, forward strand.
AACATATCATGGAGATATGCAACATGGCACTGGATCTACTCAGTGAGGCGTCCGTCTTTAAGATCCGTCATAAACCTGAAGCAGCTCTCAGAGTCAGGATTGGTATCCACACCGGACCCTGTGCTGCAGGTGTGGTAGGACACACGATGCCTCGCTACTGTTTGTTTGGCGACACCGTCAACGTCGCCTCCAGGATGGAATCTACTGGAGAAGGTTTATAGAATTGCTTTCCATATTGCTCACTATCTTCATGGACTTTAATGTTCTAAGCAATAATCCGTCTACCTTTTCTCAAAGGTAGAATATTTTATTGTTACCTAAATCATTTCTCTGTAAGATTCAACAAACATTATGCTAATTTTAAGGTTGCATTAATATGATCAATTATCCATCAAGACTACTTGCAATTACGAAGTTTCAAATATTTCCATTGGGTATTTTTTGTATAGTTTCAAACATGACACACCGTATGTGCTACATAACTTCCTTGCTTAGTTGCTTTTTGTGTTTTCGGTATTTTCTCTATTCCTCTCCATGGTTATTAGTAATCGTTACCCATTTGTAATTATTGAAACAAATAAAATTTCAGTGTAAACAAAGCTATGGTTAACATCAGTTTCCTCTCTCGAAAGCGATGGCAGTAGCGGGAGAGCCCAGAATTGGAACCCCGCACATACTAATCTGCTGTCGAATATCTTATATGGAAGTTAAGATGAAGCATAATATGATTAGAGAAAATGAAACAGTTTGCAAAGGTAAAACTTTCGAAATATAACTTTAAACAACAAGATTCCATGGTTTTGTCATTTACATGTCTATAATGTTATTCCTTGTAAATTTTACCGATGTCGCCACTGCTAGTGTGCACAGTGTCACTGCATACTTATTCCAGATTGCATGTATAGTTTCGCTTCAGATTCTTCAGCGTTTAAAACCATAAAGCAAATCACAACAGTAATTAACAATTCTCAATATTTATGTTAATTAGTAATTAACAATTGTTAATAGCAATTTCAATAATATGGTAATTTTAAACTTACTTTTGTCTAAATAATTATTTACTTTCAGCCTGTCCGTAACTTATAAGAGCCTACAGCTCATTAGACTGAGCCTACTGATGTATATCGTGGAAAACTAATCAAAACCTTTAATCGGCCGCCTTCGGACAATTTAAGGTATCCTTATACTGTTGAAAAATGGAATTTTAATGCTCTTCCACGCATGTCGATATATTAGTGCTGTATTGTATTTGCAGCTTCAAGAATACATATGAGTGCCGCCGCTCAGGCTTCCCTCAGCTATTTTACAGGATATATAACAGAACTACGTGGTGAGACGTATGTTAAGGTAGTTATTCTTATTAAAGCAGTCTTACAAAGTTGAGTTGCGAGAATTTGGTTCTCCCTCCACTTTGTAAGAGCAGTATTCATTTCTAGTTAATCTATAGATATAGGTAGCCTATTTTATTAAAACTTACTATTATAGATGGTAAATTTGTATACATCTTAGTCAATATCGTAGCTTTCTTGGCAAATTATAGTTGAAATTCCTTCATGTTAATCAAACACAGACGTTACATTTATTTTACAGTAGGCTAATATTATAGGCTATCTCTGGTCCAGTTAGCTATTTGTTTTTCAGCAACCGTTTAAGCTGCGTTGGATAAATACTGTTAATGTTAGTTGAGTATGGATGTATTTATACAACTAGTTCCAAATAGTGACAGAATAGTGAAGCCATTCTGGCTCTGGATCTTATAATTAAATAAATATCAAGATCCTATAATTAGTCAATTATTATAGATCATAGTCTTAGCTAGGATCTTCTCTTTAATATTCTCCGTGGCACATATTCTTATTGACAATATATGTTCTAAAATCTCTGCGCCAGTCAAGAGTTAACTGCTTCACAAGTGCATTTTTCACACTATGATTTGGAGCAAATATGTTCTTCCATTCATTCAATCAATCAAAAAAAGGAATTTAACCCTTGGTACCTCACCAAAAGGCAATGTGTTAGGGAAATTTCCTTATGGCGAGGAACAGGCGAGGTAAAAAAAAAAAAAAAAACGAGAGATAGGACTTCATTTAGAGGAAGTGAAAGAATGCAATAAAATTTGAATGCACTGATACGTCCCCCGAACATATACTACTAAACATCATTTCAAAGCATTATAATTTTTTTGTAAAACTTAGTAAAGCTTAGTTTACACATTGTGTAGCCTACATGTATGCGGGTATTTATACAAGGTTGTATACAGATTAATAGATTAGCGTGCATGCCCAATACAATTATACATATTTATATACAATTAGCGTAAACAATTGCAGATTAATTCTCACATAATTTATACTAATTAGACTATGCACATGCAACCCAATTGATATAGTCTTTTCATCTTAAAAATAATGCTAGGAGATGCATGTTTTCCACCTTCCTGTATCTCGTATGCTCTGTCGTCTAATACTGCTACACACGTGATGTACATGTATTTGAGATCTAATTTAGGTGTACCTGTGCGCAAGGCGATTACTTTAAGAGACATTACAGCAACACTATTAATCATCATCCTCCATTGAATCCCAGCTCAACTAGGATCGGAATACAAATAAACAGTCTGAAATCATCTCTGTCCTACATCACATCATCAGTCAATCACCTATTTGAGACTTTTCCATTCATTAAAGTTTTTGTAGCAATATTTGGAGCCTAGGCGCTTACCAACCGAATGACCTTTCTGACGTTAGTATGTATCTTATTGCTTTAGTTGCTTTCTACGACACGTGCAGTCACCAGTTGGTTAATTCTTCAAACAACCCGGACACAACACGGGGAGCTACTGCAACACTATTAATAGCATAAAATAACGCTTTCGTTTTATTTTATTTTTAGGGAAAAGGGCTTCTAAACACGTACTGGCTTCTAGGGAGGGAAGAGTAGCCTATATAAAATTTAATATTAGTCGGAAAACGTGTTTTCAATATTAGACGGAAAATGATATTTCTTGGAGTATTTCTGACGTAATATCGGTTCTGGATCGGATATTGTTCTAGCTATTTCAGTTTCAGAATCAATTTAGATAAAACTTTCGCAATTGTAATACCATTCCGTAATTTTGGATTAATACAGTAGAACGTGAATTGTACTTATTTCATATAAAACTAATAACATAATGTAATAAAATAAACGTCTAAACGTCTAATAAAGTGTAAGACTAGAGTTATTCAAATGGTCACTGAATTAAACAACAAACGGGCGCATTTACATTACTTTTTAACGACTAATCTACAGAAAGGAAGCTATGTACGCATGCAATACAATGCAGTAGATAACTATGCGCAATTCTCGTATAATACATGTACTACAACTAGTAGACGGTGAATGGAAGCCCACAACGAAAGCTTCACACCTCGGCTCCAGCTGAACCAGGAATCTTAACTCTGCTCGGCAGCGTGAAATCACTGCGATACTAGACATCAAACACACAATTATACATACACGCTGCGTATTTTTTTAAAATTCCCTAGCAAAATTTGCGATAACATTGTCAATTCTTGCTTTGTCAATGTCGCTGTGAAATTCCAGTTGTCTGTAGCGGAGGAATATTTTAATAAGTTCACCAAATTTCGTAGAAAAATTTTGACCGGGACCGGGGTTATCCATTTTTATAAACATATTGATTTTGTTTCCATTTAACATGCAATGTCAAACGTTGATTAGAATAAATACCTTTTTAAAATTTGTTGATGATGACGACTCTCATATTGAACTACGTTAAGTATTCGAAAATGGGCGCCCAGAGCTTTGATGCAAGTCAGACGTCTTTTACTTTTTCTTACTGATGGAATTGCACCGCTGTGATAGGTCTTTCCAGATCCCTTGAAAAAACAACCTTTAATTCGGTCGCGTTTCTGGGACATCATACATATTCATAGATTCACACATACAAAGTATGATAACTTTCCAACATCGTTCCCCAGACATAAACGTTAAGTAGTTAACGTTTGAATTCTCATTCGGTCTTCAAGCTGAAAGCATTCTTTTGCTTGATAATTTCGATCCTTGGTTAATATTGTGAATTTATTATAAAAATCCAGTTACGAAGCCATCCTTAGATTACGCAGTGTTTATTAACTTGTCTGAGCCAGGTGTTACTAGCCCATTAGTTTGACGTCATTAGTCCATTAGCCTGACGTCATTTGCGTGTTTACTTTGTCGCACGGAAGCTAATTTGAATGTGACTAAATATCTAACTTTAATTAAAATGTATTCGTCATTTAAAGTCAATTTTTGTCGTAAAACTTCGATAATTTCGGTTCCTTTCAAAATATTTCTACAAAAATTGGTGAGCTTGTAAAGCAAATTCCCCGTCTACAGTAAACTAGTATTTCATAGCAAACTGTTAAGAATTGACAAAGTTATCGCAATTGTGCTAAGGGGTTATTTTTTAATGCGCGCCCGGTAAATGTGTGGCAAAATCAGTTCTCAATAAGTGGAGGATGTCAGGAACCCATCACATGTTATTACAAATATTATTATCAATATAATGAATATATAATTAAATTACTATGATATTATTAATTCATCAAGAGTTATGAAAAATATCTTTGTTGAGAGAAAAAGTGATCCTGAAAAATGCCGATACAGTTATTAAAAACACAGACCGATCAGACAAAGTAATTACAAGATGAAATAGATGTTTTTAGACAACTACCAGAGGTGAACATGGTTCTATTTTTGGAAACTAACCCAACGCATCATTGACAGGTTCCAACCCAATGAGACATAAAAGGTCAAATCCTAAACCGACCAAACCCAACCCATGGTCGTAGCGGGCAGCATTTTTAACAAAAGTGCCATTTTCAAAGATTATTACCAATAGACAGCGTCCAAAAAGACACTAATATATTTATATATACATAAAGGAGGTATTGTGAATCAAAAGGCATACTGTATAGATTATAATATCATTTATTCTTTAATCGTTAAATTTCTCTATTTTAAACGTTGACACGAATACACCCAATCCACCCCAATCTACCCTAATCTATTCATTTCGCCCAAAATAGTCCAAATACGAATAAAATAGACCCGACTCGACCATGGGTAAACCCAACCCATGTCCCCCGCAGACTCTTACGGAGAATGGAAACATTTAAACAAGAGCGACTATCATGAGGAAGAGTTCCAAACACATAATGCTGCAAAAGAAAATGAGGTGAAAATTTCTGAAACATCATGCATGTCGGCTTCAGAAGAACTAATTTTCCTACTAATAATGATACTAACAGACCAGCAAAGTAGGAAGGATTACCAAAGAAAACTGTTTTGAATGTTAGCAGAGCAATTGTATACTTTTAATAAGAGTCAAATGGAGCCAACCAGGATTATATGTATGGTATTACGGAGTGCCTGAAATCATACGACAGACTACAAGAGCAACGGTGCTTTCGTTACGTTAGCTTTCGTTACGTTAGAGACGCATGAGATAATAAGATGGTAAACTACATACAAATGAGTGGCATTAATTTTTATTATTAATTGGTAAACATTATGGCATAAATTTTGTCAAGGGTACATCGTATCTGTAAAATTTGAAGGATTTAAAAGAAATAGGAAAGACAAATAAAAGACATGTGACTTGAAGTCGAGGTTGAATTATGAAATATTTTATTTCGTGATTCAAATATAAATCCAATATTGTTAGCCTTGAGAGTATGAAAGATCGCCTTTTTCAAGCGACTGCTTTTTAAGCAGTGGATAAACAAGAGCGGTACCCGATAATAAACGGAGTGGCGAACCTGTGGACAGCATGATAGTCTGATGTGAACAGACGCCCTATTTAGAAACACCGCTGGACCGTCCGTAACAGTAAAACATACACGAACACAAACGTTTTATGCGCCAGTGCCGATATCGGTAAGTTATTCGACGGCGGATCAGTATGTGCGGGGTTCAAATTCAGGACTCGCTCGTCACTGGCATCGCTTTCGAGTGAGAAAACTGACGTTAACATTAGCTTTACCAGTTTAATGGCGAAACAAACTTGATTTCAAGTTTCCATAAGCTTAAGTTACCTTAGTCTTACAGTAGTAAAGATAGATGTTCTTTAGAAAGTGGACGTTAGCCGTTGATATGCAGCTCATGGAAAGCGTATTAATATACAAACGTATTTAAAAAGTAAATATTTACTTCAACACAACGGTGTACAATTTTTATAGAACAAACATAAAATAGTAATGAAAGATCGATATGGAATATGTGGGATAATGACAGTGTCAGACAGGTTAGAACTTGATTGATTTAGAATCAGTTTCACATCTTGAAGACTCAATTAGAGAAAGGCGATTCAAGCAATCGAATCATGTAGGTCACAGCACAGACCTTTTACTCAGTGACGAGTACAAATCAGTCAAACAAAGAGAGAGAGAGAGAGAGAGAGAGAGAGAGAGAGAGAGAGAGAGAGAGAGAGAGAGAGAGAGAGAGAGAGAGAGAGAGAGAGAGAGAGAGAGAGAGAGAGAGAGCGAGAGAGAGAGAGAGGGAAAGAGAAAGAGAGAGATGGAGAGAGAGAGAGAGACTGACACAAACAACAAGAGAGAAATGAATACAGCAAGAGTTCTCACAGTCACATGTCTCAATTGAAAACAGTACAGAACAAAGTTGCAGAACATTACATAAAAATACCTGTAAACAAAAACAAATTGTAAAAGAAAATAAAGTAAAGGAGCACGCAGTTAATTAGACTAGAACAAAAAAACTTATAGAACAAAAATATACAGATAGTTGACATTCCTTAACAATAATTTCAAAATCTGATATAAAAACCAAACAAACGAATCGAAATTCTATTAGCAATGCATGCAATGAGAACGACAAATAAATTAAAGCAAACAAGTAAAATTGTATTCCTAGCAAAAACTTCCATTCGAGATAGTGCTCATTTTAACGTGGACAAGACACTGGACTGAGCTAGAATATGTACTTTGAAATGACATACGAGTAACACAGGCATAGGAAAGAGACATAAAATTTTAAATAGCTTAGTGTAAACGAATACAACAAACAAAAACAGCACTAATGAACCAAATCCGCATGAAAAAATTGAAAGTAACCATTCGTACCAAAAGTTAGAGATTTTCTAGATACCAACAAATAAATAAAAATTGAAACTATATTATACAAATTCAATCTAGCAAAATATTTTAATCTGAGCTTAATAGACTAGCTCTTTCAGTTTTCTCATCGAATTCTATCTCATCAGATATCTCGGGAAGTTCGTTTGTAATTTCGCAGAACGACTTCAACACGATCTCCTCAAGATCTTGATCGTTTGAGAGAAGATTGCTAGCAGAGACTGGTTGGGTTTCTACTGTGATATCATTCAGCATGGCCTTCTATAGAAAATTAAAATAAAATTGCAAAAATATATAATTGTAAGAAACAGATATATGACACACATATCTCTCTCTCTTAGTGCACTACCTACTGGCAGGTCCACGGTATAAAATGCCTCCACTATATCCTGCTTATACAAGATACATGCATAACAAACAATAAACGTCTTAAGAAATTAAACATAGTAACTCATAGCAAATCAGACATAACTGTTTATAAAACATTAGAATAAAATAACAAATTTTATTTTAAAATGTCGGAGAGTTTAAAATGTCAGCACAAAATATTAACACTTAACAAGGTTTTCAGATGCACGCCAAAGCTAAAAACGAAGAACGACCATAAATGCAACAAATTAAATAGCAAATAATAAATAAAACCAGCTAATAATTATATTGATTTACAAGTACAATAAAATTGAATAACATAAAACGAAACAACATTCCGGCAATACACTGCACGTAACACAGTCGTCCAATAGAAAATAGGTTCTATTTTAAATTTACTATGAACAAAAAAAACTACATAATTATGAATTTTTAAAATGTTGGCTTATATCCATTTTATTAAAAATACAATAAACTGTGAAAAATAGGTAAAAGAGGAAAGAAAGAAACACCAGGAGAATGAACAGAATATTATGCAAACAACAATATGCACATAACTTTGTAAGGCAAGCAATTCACATAAAAATGTAACTAAAACGTAGGCCTACATATAAAAACATCAATTGTCTAAAACTTATTTTCTTACAAGGAAAATACTAATAGTCTATTAAAAATTATTATTAAAGTGCTAATGTACTATTACATAAGACGACACAGGTAGCACAAACAATATGACATCTACATGCTACTAAAATTAATATTAAATAGGGATTACATAACAGTCAGACTAAGAAAAAGAAAAGGGCAGACAAAGTAACGCTAACTAAACGATGCTCTAACCTGCACAGATCCAGTGCTGTGTATGGAATAGTTGCTATTGAAGACAGACGATGCCGCCATTGTTCTGTGATCAGAGGATTCTCCATAGTTCAACTCGTGATCATCCACTAGTTCCATGTCTGACTCGTCTGCATGTTCTGATCCTGTCAGGTGAGCCTGTATCAACAAATGCAATACAATACATCCTACATCAACAAATACAATACAATAAACATACGAGTCAACCTACATCAACAAATACAATAGATCCTGTCAGGTGAGCCTGTATCAACAAATACAATAAAATACGCATATGACTCATCCTACATCAACAAACACAATACAATACACACATGACTCATCCTACATCAACAAATACAATACAATACACACATGACTCATCCTACATCAACAAATACAATACAATACACACATGACTCATCCTACATCAACAAATACAATACAATACACACATGACTCATCCTACACCAATGCAATACAATACACACATGACTCATCCTACATCAACAAATACAATACAATACACACATGACTCATCCTACATCAACAAACACAATAGATCCTGTCAGGTGAGCCTGTATCAACAAATACAATACAATACACACATGACTCATCCTCACATCAACAAATACAATACAATACACATATGACTCATCCTACATCAACAAATACAATAGATCCTGTCAGGTGAGCATGTATCAACAAATACAATACAATACACATATGACTCACCCTACATCAACAAACACAATACAATACACACATGACTCATCCTACATCAACAAATACAATACAATACACACATGACTCATCCTACATCAACAAATACAATACAATACACACATGACTCATCCTACATCAATGCAATACAATACATACATCACTCATCCTACACCAACAAATTCAATACAATACACATACAACTCATCCTACATCAACAAATACAATACAATACACATACGACTCATCCTACATCAACAAATACAAAAAATACACACATGACTCATCCTACAACAACAAATACAATACAATATGCACATGACTCATACATGAATACATACATGACTCACACATGACTACATCAACAAATACAATACAATACACACATGACTCATCCTACATCAACAAATACGATACAATACACACATGACTCATCCTACATCAACAAATACAATACAATACACACATGACTCATCCTACATCAACAAATACAATACAGCCTGTCAGGTGAGCCTACATCAACAAATACAATACAGCCTGTCAGGTGAGCCTTCATCAACAAATACAATAGAGCCTGTCAGATGAGAATTCATCAACAAATACAATACAATACATTACTCACCCTACATCAATAAATACAGTACAATACATGTCTAATTCATCTGTACGCTAGGAGCCTGTCACTTGAGTCTACATCAACAAATACGAAATACACATATGAATCATCCTACATCATCAAATACAATATAATACACATCTGACACATCTGCTGAGTAGCTCGGTTTTATCTAGATATTCAGTGAGCAGGACACTATTAGGACTAAGCAGAGATGCAATGTTATTATATTTGTTCACACTAATGTTTTTTTTCTACTTTCCTCTCATTACCTGTCAACTGACGCACTTCTTCATACAACAAATCCGAAAGTCTTCTTCTATCTTATTCTGCTAAATCGTCAAATGTTTCATCCCACCACTGATCTCTTGCTATGTCCGTCACATTTCTCAGCTCATTCTTAAGTTATACATTTTCCCTTTTCCAATACATTCTGTCTGACTATTTTTCCATTGTCTGACTCTGTTTCAAGTGCTTAACTAAAAAGGAAATAAAAATAGAAGTAAATAATAGCAGATATGTGTATAAAAGCTAACGAGCTATGGTTAATGTATATTTCCGCATTACGATGGTTAAACAGTAAACGTCAGAGACGATTCGGCTGAGATTCGAACTTATTGCCTCCTCAGGCAAGACTAGCAAGCAAACTATATTAAATATGAACAACGTAGCTGCGCAGTTAAACCTGAATAGTTTGTTGATCAGTGGTGAGCAGACGAGAGAGAGGAAGACAACACTTGGGCAGAGTATCGACCAGGGCAGGGCGGGCGTGGGTCAACAGAGGCTTCACAAATCTTACAACATCCAGGTAAGGTTGTTCGCTATCAAAATCATGTTTCAATATTCCTCTATTCTGTAGAAGCTTTTATATATATATATATATATATATGATATATATATATATAGATAAGATATATATATATATATATATTATATATATATATATTATTTATAATATAAATATGTATTTGTTGATGTAGGTGAGTCATGTAATATATATATATATATATTATATATATATATATATATATATATACATATATATATATATGTATATATATATATATATATATATGTAGATATATATGTATATATATAAATATACATGTGTATATATATATATATATATATAATATATTTTATATTCTGCTTTTCAAAAGTAATATCGTAGATTATATGATCAATAATCGTCTGTCGTGATATAATGCATAAGTCAACTGACGATAGACAGCTGCAAAATGTTATACGAAATTAGATGAATTGGATAAGACACATTCTAAGGAGAGATAGTTTATTAAAGGAGATCATAGAAGATAGAATGGATGGAAGAAGAAGCAGATTCAGACAAAGATCACGAATGTTAGATGATATAAAGATCCTCTCGTATGAGGACATCAAAATGAAAACAAAAGACAGATAAGAGTGGAAGCGTACTATAACAAGGACTTGCAGGTAGGCAGTGCATCATGCTCGTTCGTAAAATTTTCCATTTTTATTAATATTCACTATAATGCTTTTACAAATCGGGCTGCAACTGAAGAAATATATTAGAAGAACAAAAGACAAACAAACATAGAGAGAACAAGTGACAGAGATGACATAGTTGAGAAACTAACGTCTGATAAATAAATTCACCAATAATATTAAGAACGTTTATGCATAGCCTGTGTAGCCTAAATCGTTTCATTTTTAAGTTACGTTAGACATCACAATTCACATCTAAACCTAATAGAAATGAGGATTAATTAAAATAAGACTGGAAAGGATACTTTCCATCGAATGAATACCAGATCCGAACTAGACGAGCTTTCTCGGCCATTCGGCCAGGATACATCTCCATGTTGGGCAAATGGGTTTCACTGGGACTCTACATGTGGATATGACATATAATATAATAGCAATTAGCAATAGCAATAATGTACGTTAGTGCACGTTATATTTGCTTAATTGCCAGAGCCTAGACAACAAATTGAACAAGAACGGTTTAACTGCAGGCCAACAAAACTTCAGGAAAAACTATAGGGAATATGTAACTGTTAGCAAGTTAAGTTTTACCTTCAAGCCCTCTTTACAAATTTATTTTACAAATACAATAGTGTTGAATTAAGACAAGAAATGAAAACATTTCAATATCATATTAATTTTTTAATAAATATAAGCAAAATATAAATCGGCAAGAATTATAATAATTTATGCATTTTTCACTCATATGCTACATCGCTGCTTAACTTAAATTTAAAATACTTATGTATAGTACAGTATTATCTAGCCGTATTACAATAGCTACAGGATCATTTCCATATAAAATACAGGGTCAGACGGTTCAGAAGAAAACTTTAAATTGCAACCCCTGCATAAAAGGGCAAAGGACTACCGATTAGACAGTCGAACTGTGTTATACCGTCTTTAAATAGAAGATTTAGGTCAGTAACAGGGTATTTCGGCATTGTATTGTACTGTATTACAATAGCTAAATAAGAGTAGGTAATTATGAAGAACATGAAAAATAGAGGATTGATTGATGATATGGTGTAGGACAGAGACGACTGCAGAAAGGCTATTCGTATCCTGACCCTGGTTGAAATGGGATTTAAGGGAAGATGATGATGACGATGATGATGTATTGTACTGTATTATGTAGAAAACAAGTCATGCAGAAAATAGACAAACCCTGGGTATGGACTCAAAGTTGTGAAGCTGTCTGTCGTCCACCCCAACCCTACACAACCAGACACGTGACTTCAACAGCAGAAAACTTTGTGCACACTAAGCGTGCGGCATATAAAATTTATCAAATGAAAACAAATACAAAGTGCAAAATGTTAGCAAAATTGTATAGAAACAAACCTACGAACAGAGATTCAACATATCACAAAATTAGAACATAGGCCTAAATGGATACATTTTTTTATTTTTAAAGAGTCAAAATCATTTTAATATCGATATACTTTCACTGGCACTTTTAACAGAACGCTTGCCTACTAGGCAATTCATGTGTTTGAAATCCACCATACTTTTTCTAGCAGCATAGACGTGTACGAAAATATAAATACATATTATATTAATCATGTAAAAACTTATAAAACAACAAATCAATATAGCATAGGATTCTGCATATAAACTAAAGAGCTAGCAAATAAAATACACTCCTACCAACAATTTTTGTACAGGCAAACTAAGAACTTGCCAAGGCTAAGAAATGTTTTGGAATCTTTTCCCATATACTTACAATGACAGTTTGTTAATTGAAAAATTAACTGATATCAAAATCCATACCGTTATTTTATACGGGAATGCAATAATTAAACAGTAAACTTTAATAAACGTAATTTTATAATTTTCACACAACGTGTCCAATGCACAAACAAGTTGAGATTAATTCAAATAAAAAAGTAGCGACTCAATAATAACTAGCGAAAAAAATAGCTAGGTAGCTAATCGCCTAATTCAACTGTTACACTATTCTGACCTTATTTTGAGCCAGAGCAGCATCTGAGTCGTTGACCCGCCGCAAAGGATGACGGTAGCGATGACAATAACAAGTGTCGTGGTGAACATCGTCTGATGAATCACACTGTCCGTGTCACGTATTGCTAAGGCAAAAGCCATCGCTCCTCGCAAACCTGTTCAATACACAATGTAATATATCATAGCTACTAGTAAACCTGCTCAATACACAATAAGTGGCATATATCATCGCTCCTGACAAAAATGTTCAATATACAGTATAATAAGTGTCATATATCATCGCTCCTGACGAACCCGTTCAATACATAATAAGTGTCATATATCATCGCTCCTGACGAACCCGTTCAATACATAATAAGTGTCATATATCATCGCTCCTGACGAACCCGTTCAATACATAATAAGTGTCATATATCATCGCTCCTGACGAACCCGTTCAATACATAATAAGTGTCATATATCATCGCTCCTGACGAACCCGTTCAATACATAATAAGTGTCATATATCATCGCTCCTGACGAACCCGTTCAATACATAATAAGTGTCATATATCATCGCTCCTGACGAACCCGTTCAATACATAATAAGTGTCATATATCATCGCTCCTGAATAATACATAATAAGGTGTCATATATATCATCGCTACTCGCACATCTTTTCAATACACAATGCAATATATCATAGCTACTAGTAAACCTGTTTAGTAAACATTATATATTTTGCTATTGATAAATAATCACGCCATAACAACCAGTTCAATAAACACTAAACGTTTAACAAGTTATACATCATTGCTACCTAAAATCTTATCCAAAAGACACTAGAGGCTTGACAAGTTAGCCAATCATTGTTACTTAGTTGCCTCTTCAACAGACACTACACGTTTAAACAAGTTATATATCATCGCTACTTGCTCATCTTAAATGTAGATTGCGTTTAAAGAGTTCATTAAGTTTCATCCACAATCACTTTAGTTTCTGCTGTTCTATTATATGGACATGTATATGTATCTGAAATAAAATGGTTTGATTAGATCTGAATATTCTAACTTGTATTATATTTTCACAGGCCTCGTACTAACCGCTGAACATCATAAGATGTTGGAACTTGTACTGTATTTTATTCGTTCGACCGAGATTGAGTAAAGCAGACAGTGGGTAGATGTTGAGGGCACGACCAACTATGATTGCAAACTGTTACAGTCATCCCGTTAAGAAACTAAAGATATTCAATCTTCTTCTTACAGTCAAAAATTGGAAAACAGTGCAGAGAAAAGATGAGAATTACAGCTCAATAATTGTATGACTGATCAGTATCCATAAAACCTCGTAATTCAGAGGCTGTTGGGCTACCATTAAAACACTACTTATTAAGGCAACAGTAGTGATAGCAAAATATTGCAAACAAATCATCATATTTTCTCCAAACGGAATTATCAGAATTCTAAGAAGATTCCGTACAGGATACTATACACTACATGTTTAAACAAGTTATATATCATTAACATCTACAGTTTCATTAGATTGAGATGAGAGTATCATGTTTACATTATGCCCGATCAGAAATACATCATAATGCGTGTAAAAAAAAGTAAATTACTGCGGCTAATATTTTGAAACTGAAAATTCGATCAACTTTGAAGAAATGTTACTACAATGTGTGTTGAGCGGTGAGAGCCACCCCTTACCTTCTACTTTCCATGAACTTTAATTAAAAAGCTGGTAAAGCTAAGGTTAACGTCAGTTTCCTCATTCCAAAGCGATGTCAGTGACGGGCGAGCCCAGGATTTGAATCCCGCACCTACTAATCCGCGGTTCAGTATCTTACCGACTTCGTATCTTTAATTACATCAGCATTAGTGTAGCTGCTAGCGTCTAAAGTAGATGATAGGAATGATACAATATCTGAATGATAAAGGAAATATTAGTCAAACTGTTATATACTATTTATTCTATATATATATATTCTTTTGTTGTCACACATGACAACCGAATATGTTTACAAAATTTCCTTTCTTAGTTGCTGTTTTGTTGTTTTTAATTTTAATTTTCGTTGTTTTAGTTCTTTTTCTGTGGTTTTTATGTTGTTTTCGATTTGTGATATTTTTATCTATATCTCTATATAAATCTACTCATATGAAAGAACCACATTTGCCTAAACAAAATTTCTACAGAAAAATAGAAAATTGAAGTGAAAATGAAGGATACAAAAGCCATTATGATGAACGGTATATTCCAGTGATGCTTCTTGAACGTGAACGTCGATACTCCGATATAAGCAAATACAAAGTTCTCCATTAGGAAGTTCAGCAACTCAAACAACTGCAACATATCAAAACAGAATCAGTGAATCTCTTTTCTCAATTTCTTTTCTCGTTCACTCAGTTGACGGCAGACTTTTCTATTGACTTCATTCTCCGACTTTCTCCTTAAATGTATTTCTATACACATGGTGTTTAGCCAAGTGGTCCAAGTTAACGTCACTTCAGTGCTTGATAGCATGACAGTGACGGGGAAGGCCTTAGATTCGAACTTTATACCTATTGATCCGCTGTAGAACGAGATGCTAACATGACACCGGCTCAGCCCGCCTGGATATAAAGACCTGAATGTGTATCATGATCGGTTAAGTTTCTGAAAGCGGTTCAAACTGAGGTTGCAACGCTAGGCGCGTCCATCACTATCCTAAACCTACCATGGCCTAATCAATATGTTTATTTAAATATGTTTGTTTATTTTTTATGTTTATTTAACTCTGACTTGGAATTCTGATTTTAGCTCCGTTACAATTATTGACTTTACACTCAGTTATTTCAGTGCACTTTTCAGTAATACTTTAGTTTCTATATTAGTTAAATAATTAACAAATCAAAATTAAAAATTAGTTAAATCATTTACAAACAACTGCCTATATCGTTAAGTTCATTATCTATCAGAAATAGATTCATTAGTAGCCCGAAGTCTAAAATTAAATGGCATAATTTCATAATTACACGTCATAGAAACGCAGAATGTTTCGAAAACAAAATTAAATTGGAAGATTTACTATACTGATTTACTAAACTTATATAACAAATTTTAGTAAGCTTTACAATAGCCTAGCACACCTGTTTAGTTCTTGCCTTTGACTCAGGGGACAGATTATTATACGTGTAGTGAGCCTGGCAGATTCCACAGAATAGAACAGCTACAATACCTGCATAAATCAGTTTAAAATCTTCATAAACTTTAAAGATAAGTTCACTTGTCAGACGCGATTGTGTCGGAAGAATGGCCGAATGGGTAGCGAGCACGACTAATTAGCATGAGACTGACTAGTGTTCAAATCAAAGCCAGTTTGTCTCTTGAGAAAAAACATAAGTTAACTTAGCTTTACAACATTTTTCACTGTATGAAATTATTCATTACAGATTTCTGCATCATACTTTCACAAGCAAGTCAATCCTTTCAATCAGATATGTTACATTCAAGTAACGGAGTGAAACAAAGTCAATTAAGTAGCAGTCACGAAAATTAAGTAGCAATCAACGCCAAGTTACATCACTTTCTTCTTCTTTTCTTACTTCTAAAGAACAAAAAACCTAAACAACTTAAAGCGACACTGCGAATAAAAGCAAAAGCTAAACAAGTGTGAAAGAGTAATAAAACCGTAGCGTGTCAGACAAGGGAAAAAATCACAAATATATTATCTAAGCTATATTCTAATCTATTTAAATCTTTTGGAAAAAAATGAGCATCAATACATTTGCCGAGTTGAAAGATTGAATGATAGCCATACTTGAAGGTGTGCATATATATATATATATATATATATATATATATATATATATATATATATATATATATACGGATATATATATATATACATGTATATATACGACTAGATATTATGGAAAAATGCACCAGTAATATGGCTCAAAGTAACGACAGACAAATGCTATACCAGTCATCTTGGTGACCTCAGCAGCGAGGAATGTGCAGTAGGACATGAGGACAAACAAAGAAGTCTCTAGAAGTGGATAGTCACGCACATGAGTGTACTTCGTCATCTTCACAGTAGGTTCGACAGATTAAGGAATTAAGGACTAAATCTCAATTTTCTAAACAATTTTTTTAATTCGTCTAAAAACATTCCTCTAAATTCTAACAATTTCTAATAAGTACGCAGAATTATCAGTATTGATATTCATAACAAAATTGCGTAATTTAATACCTTACGGAACAGCCAGTTTTATTTTAAATGTAAACGCTTTAATTTTCCAGCAGATGCATAGTTATACATTTATAAGCACGTGTAGGCTTTGTATAGGCCTAATCTTTTTAGTAACTGCCTCAAAAAAGTGCCCATACATGCTTTATATAAGCTAACATGTTTAGTACAAACTGGCACATGCTTTATATAAGCTAGCACGTCTTGCATAAGCTCGCAGTTTGCTACATGTAATATTTTGTGGAGGGGATATGGCGTAACGGTTAGAGTGTTCGCATCGGATACAAATGGCCTGAGTTCAAAGCCCAGGTGAGTCAAGTAATGCTGGATATTCCCTTGGGCCCATGAAAGGTTAATATTGTATCGGAGCTTGCTGCTGATTGGCGTTATCAATAGCAAAGAAATAATTAACCATATAGAAAGGATTAATAATAACCGGCCAGTAACCTGTAAAGCGGTCTCGAAGACCAAACAACGGCCATGACACCGCTATAGAAATTGTTGGAGGTTATTATTATTATACTTTATATTTTTTTAAGAAGCGGTTCAAATAATTCCCCTACACTCTGGGAAGCCGCATTAGCCAAACTGCCACTGAAACAGACTTATATATCCACTTCTGTATTCGTCAACATTTGACAGGAACAAAAGCAACAGTGAACAAATCAAACAGCATAAACATAAAAGTAGTTATCATTATTATTATTATTATTATTATTAATATTATTATTATTACTATGTATACGTAATACTATGTGCACTAGATCTATACAAGTGAGACAAGGATACGAGAGCCGTCACGCAGCCCATGCCGCAGCCTATGGAGAACCCTCCCACCAGTGTTCCCAGGAAGTTACCCAGAGCTCCCAGCACGGCCATTCCATCAAATCCTGACATTTCACTCTTGTACGTCTGAATGGAACTACATATGTATGAGATAATCAAAGTCAGTTTTATTATTGCTGATTCTAGTTAGACTGGGATTCGAGGGAAGATGATGATGATGATGATGATGACGATGATGATGCTGATGAAGATGATGATGATGATGCTGATGATGATGACCTAAATACTCAAATACCCTGCAAAACTAAACCATTTATTAGAGAAATGATTTCATATTGTTTAAAAAAATGGGATTCAAGGGAAGATGATGATGGTGATGAAGATGATGATATAATGATGATGATGACGATGATGATAATCTAAATACTCAAGTACTCTGTAAAATCTACTATTTATTAGAAAAACAATTTCTTACAGTGATAGATATCCATAAGCAACTATTTGTCAGACTAAATATCAAATCTCAATTTTCAGAGAGAACGCATTCAAATATTACTGAAATAGCATTATCGTAAACTAGGTCAATCAAGAGAATGCTGCCATAGTGGTCAAAGCTGAATCAAACGAGTGTTTTTACAGTGTTTTTTTTAGCCATCAATGTTTAACATTTAGTTTTATTTCAACATTTATTCTACTATAAAAATTTATTTTGCAAATCCTAATCGTTTATAAAATGTCAATGATATAAACAAATCTTAACCAAATATTTCAATTGTATGCACTTTATTTAGCTCACACTATTTATCAGTAGATAGCAATATATTTAACTCAAAACTATTTAATTCAGATAACTGGTATTAGTTGTTCCACTGAAATCAAAAGTAAACTAAACATAAACTAATATATTGTTGCAAAGGGAATACATGATCGTCCTTATTTCTGAATCTTCTAGTCCCTTACGTACTTCGTTTGTTATGTAAAAATATCTTACAAATTGTTTCAGTAGAATGCACTGTATTTAGCAGTTCTTTGCCTATGTCTAACCTGACCAGTATGATAGCCACTGCATCGTTAAGAACACTTTCCCCAAACACCATTGCATAGAGATCCACGTCTACGTTTAGATCATTGAATATCGCCAGAACCGTTACTACAATAAAAAGCAATAACATCATTGAAAATTACCAGTATATTTACCACAATACACAACAATATGATCACTGAACACGCACCAGTACCTTTGCTACAATGCGTTACAATAAGCTCATTATTGCGCCTGTACATTTACTCAAATATATGGCAGTCAATTATTTAATATCACCCATACTGATAAAAAAAGTAAATACGCATTATAGTGAATAATCAACTATGTTGATATCTATCACTTTTAAAACCACATGTTTAATCCGTTAGGCAATTTAGACCATTTTCCGTATAACCAGTCCAGTGAATGTCAGAGATTTTACTCTCAGATCAGCCCGACCGGGATTCGAACCCGTGAGGATTCAAATCACCTTAGGATTAGTCATTTAAAACTTCATGACGTTACCCCTACGCTATTTAGACATTCTATACTACAGTACATAAACATAACATCATTGAATATCATTAGTATTATTACTACAAATGCACAACAATAACATCATTGAATATCACTGGTATCTTTACTCATCATCATCATCTTCTTCCCTTTAATTCCAATTAAACTAGGTCGGGATACGAATAGACCTTATCCACTCTTCTCTCTCCTATACCATATCATCCTTCAATCCCCTCTAATCTCTTTCATTAGTTTTCACCAGTATCTTTTCTAGAAATACAAAACAATAAGATTATTGAAAATGGTTAAGAAATATATAAGTTTAAAAACTGTTTCCATATCGCAAGGATCAGAGATGATCTGGCTGGGATTCGACCATCCAACTAGTACATCTCACCAGTAGCTTTACTGGATATAAATAATAACAGGTTCATTGAATATTGTTTGTATCATTACCACAAATACAAAATAAATCACTGAATAAAGCTCGTATCGTCACTACAATACATAACAGTAGGATCGCTATAATGTTTACCGTTAGTATAGTTACTGCAAATTCATATTGCTAAGATCATTAACTGCCATAGTATGTTGGCTTAAATTACATAATAAATTATATATAAACAACTACAATACATATTATTACATCAAAAGCAGCTAAAACACTAAAGAATTAAACGAATAAAATTTACACATATTATTAAAACATTAAAATCCATTTTTAACGAGTATACAAGCCATACTGTAAGAATGTCAACAGAAGAATCAAGTAAAAGAAATATGTAATTTTAAGTTATATTAAAAGATTATCTAGGTCTGTTCACTTTTTATTCACTATTGAATCAATTTTAGACCTAAATCAAAGCCTAACAAAATGAATAAATCAAACATATCTAACCCGGATCAGTGGCTGATATAACAGCTCCAAATAGAAGACAGTCAGTGAAATTCCACGCCATACCAACAAGTTGAGTAAAGACAAATATTATACCGCTAAAACAGCAACAAACAGAAAGCAACCGCATGAAAAAATCTTAGTCTAATATACATTGCATGAGGGTAAAATGTCGTCTCAAATTTAAAGTAAAACACAGAGTTTAAAGAAACAAGATATATATACATATATATATATATATATATATATATATATATATATATATATATATATATAACAAACTTTGGAAACTGGAGTAAAAGAGAAAAAATATGCCTGTTAATCAAGAAATGTTTTCATTTAATAAATGGTAGATCTAATAATCATTAAATTAAAGTTATGATCAATAATATTAAGAAACAGTATATTTAAATATGATTTACACAAATAAAATCATCTAATGAGAGAGAAAATAGGCACTACATTTGAGTTTGAGCCTGTAGACAGCTTACTGTAAAAACATGCTAAATAGATAACAACACAAATTCTAAAACTGAATTCAGAATATTCATATAAAATGACCATACCATTACAAGTAATTTAAAGGATAAAATGAAGTTTCGGATTTAGTAAGATGCAATCCTCAAATAACAGACTACACATTTTGTGGGGTATTAATCAGTAAACAAGTTCTTTAAAAACAAAGTAAAGCTAAAGCTAATGTTAACGTCAGTTTCACTCGAAAGCGATGTCAGTGACGGGCGAGCCCAGGATTTGAATCCCGCACATACTGATCCTCGGTCGAATATCTTAACCGGCTAATAATTAATATCCTACCGACTAATACTAATCTTTAATAACAATAATGGAATAAATAAAAGTACGAGCTATTAAGACCAAATACGAAATATAAAATTTCAAATGTAAAGACTAAATAAGTAATCTTAATAACTTCAGGTGTACATATTCTGAATAAAAACAAATAAATAGTAGAGGTGATTGGATGTCATACCCTACTATAAAACTGGATATTCCTGTTCCAACAAAAGCAAAGGCAGAGATTGCTCCAAAATTTCTGAAGAAGTGTTTCTGCAAGTACAATATACAGTAGTTAAACTTAACAGGAAATAGGCTATTTGAAAATGTTGCTGAAAGCTTTATTTTTAAAATACTTAGAGAGATGCTTACAAGTTTAGATAAGCAACGTCATGAAGTTTTAAAAGGCTGTTCCTAAGGTCCTGCGATCAATTCCCAGTGGAGCTTATAAGAGAGTAAACTAATGGCCAGTCACAAAATCACAGGTATCATTGATAATTCACTACAGTGCCCATTTTCCCAATAGTTATATATGTGGTATTCAATTATTTATTTATCACACACATTTCATAGGAGTTATGAACTAATAGATGACCAACAATTGAAGTGAAAAGCTTATGAACAGATATATAAGCCCTGTTGAGGCAATTATAAATTCCAAACAAATTTCATTGGAAAGAACCAAATTGTGCAACCATAGAGTGTATAGCTTTACTAAATTCAAAAAAAAAAAAAAAAGTATATTTACTAATTCAAAAACTATGCTTAAATCAATAAGTCCCATAGGACAGTGGAGAGTTTAGTGAAATTTTAAAAATTAAAATAAATTATATTAAAGATTAAAAGTGATAGATATCATCACAGATGATCGTTCACTATAGTGTGTGTTTAATGTTAACTTCAAACAGTAATATTCCCTATTTGAAATAATCTAATCTACAATTCAACATAATATTCTTTAAGAATATACAAGAACTTGGACTTTATAAGTTATGTAATTTTTTACATTGTACTTCTAAACATTCTTAATATTAATAATACTTTATTCTGGGTAAACGCAAACATACAACAATAGCACAGCAACCAAGCCAATAACCAGTAGCATCATATTTACCCTTTTCATGCTGTAGCCAGCATTAAATATGATTGGAGGCAAGAGCACATTAAAGAATATCTCAGGATCAAATGTGGCCTGCAAAAAACAAACAGCTAATAAAATGAATATCTCTACTAAAATTTTGAAATTTTAAATATTATTACTCACATGCCTGCGCAAATACTAATTTATATGCACTAGAACAGTTTACGTAGAGCAGCAAAAATTCAAGTTTTTTGACAATAAACTTAATTCAAATTTAGACAAAATGTTAATTAAATATTTATAAAGAAAATCAAATCATAATCACATAGAAATACTTAGGTATTACTTTTATAGCAAGTAAAAATCTAGTGGTTGATATCAATTTTATTATTAGAAAATTTTACTCTAGTTGCAATAATATATTGAGTAAATCAGCTAATTTAACTGAGCTGACAAGATTGCATCTTTTAGAGTCCTACTGCTTGCCCATTTTAACCTATGCCACTGTTAGTATTTCACTTAGAAACGATCAAATTCATGATTTAAAAGTTGCCTGGAACAGTGTTTATAGAAAGCTATTTAACTATCATAAATGGGAATCCGTTAAGCCAATTATGATAGGGTTGGGTAAGTTGGATTTTAAGCACATTAGAGTTAAACTTATGTTTAATTTCTTTAGAAGCAGCCTAAATAGATTCAGTATAAATATAATTTTAAAGCATTTTGTAACTAGATATGTGCTGAGGGATCTAGATAAAATGTCTCATTGTTTTAGATAGCCTATAAATTGTTCAATGGTTCTAGCCAATAGTGTCTTATGGTAGAAGCGGGTATTTAATTTACGAAGCGTTTAATGCTAGTGCTGGAATTAGGAATTCTAGTCAAGTTTCTTATATTTCATTTTGATTGTTTTATGATCCTATGTTTACGTGTGTATGTGTGTGTATATATTTATGTGATGCATATTGATCCTGTCTGTTTTTGACGAATAAAGAAATGAATACAGAAATGCATAGCTAATATTAATCAGTGACATAAGGTCATATACCCGTACCAAAATAGGATTATACTCATCAATGACTAAATATGTACTTTGTAATAACATTTAAACTGTAAAACATTTTACAGAAATGGGCTGAAAAATTACAGTTAACATTAAAGCGACACAATCTATGCATAAAAATAAATATTTATATACAACACCCTATACGACACATAAATATATACTTAAGCCTGTAAGACAAATCAGATTTCAAGTTTACACACTAGTGTGATGACTATTATCATTATTTTTCGCTACAAAACTGAAACCCCAGACATTCGAGGAACAATTGCATTAAAATGACAGTAGCAACATCAATTTTTAAATACAATTTAAAAAGTTCCCCCACCTTTTACTTGTTCTTCACACATATCATTTTGACTATCGGTTTCAATTTAACACTGAATATTATATGACGTTCTAGACTGCTTTTAATCACATCCCCAGTTAATTTCTCAGTTATTTGATGTCACCAACGTTAATGGAGAATGGAAAAGCACAGAGGATAAAGAGCTCTACCAGAGGCAAGTTAAGAGTGGAGGAAAGATTGGCTATTCAACGGTCAAGCAAGACCCTTTGGAATCAATCCATCCCAGAAAACAAATCTGACTATCAACAACTCAACCTCAAGCCAGCTCTTCTCAATCGCAACCCACATAAAAACACAGTACTGTCTCAGAAACTACGTATTCTGAAACCTCTGATTCTTCACCCGGGTCGTCAGCCTCTTCTTCCACGTCATCTTCGTCTACGTGCAAATCGAAGAACCAAAGAGCAAGCCCTAGAACAGCGGGTTTACTTGTACTGAAAAGCTATATTTCAACACATAAAGAACATTACGTTCTGGCAATCATTGCTGAACAGGGTCATAATGTTCCGGTTCCAAGTCAGATGGGTGTCTGGAGACGAGTAATCTCTGAAGGAAAGAAAATGAAAAACAAAATAATTCAAAAACTTCAAGACAAAGATCCCTATTGTCTACAGTTTGATGATAAGAGATTGCAAGGGGAAGAGTATCAAGTAGTGCTGCTGAAAAATATCACAACTGAAATCAAACTCGGTGTTCTTAAATGTGACAGTGGTTCCGCTGCAGCCATTCACAAGCAACTATATCAGCTACTTGATGAATTTGATGCTTGGGAAAATATTCGCACGATTATCTGCGACACGACCGCAGTACATACTGGTCGTTTTCATGGGATTGTAAAGCTCTTAAAAGGATGATGTCCTGAGCAAGGGCTTTCAGAAGCCACAGTATATTGGCTGTCAGCATCATGTACTCGACCTCCTTCTGAAGCATGTCATGGATTTCCTTATTCAAGAGCTAGCGAGCAAACTAGAACTGAGCTATTCCTTCATTAACAAATTAACAGAAAACTGTGATTCACTTCAGGCTGATAACTACCTCGTTGCGACCGATGATGTTAACAAAGATGAGAACCCTGGATGGCGAGATGATTTCAAGTTCTTATATGAACTTTGTCAGGCATATCGTCATTAGAAAACAACTTCAAATTGGCCTCGAATCAGCTGGAAGAAGCTCCCAAATTTACACCAGGCAAGATGGAACTTGAGTGCGATATATGCTGTGATAGCATTACTTCTTATACCAGAGTGGCGTAGCATTCTCGCTCCAGCATGTGATTTCATCTGCTACGAATGGCAAATGCTTGGTTCCATTCACTTCTAATCTTCAATGAAGCGTCCTTCAATGAACTGTTTGCCTCACTCACAAAGATAGAGTGCAAGAAGGCAATTAAGTGTTTAGAGACAAATGGGTCTGTCGAGGAGTCATTAATTCACATTCCCAGATCAAACCAAAGTGCTGAACATGCTGTAAAACTGATGGAGGAAGTGCATGCAAAATCGAAAAAAATTTCATTTTTGAAGCTAAAGTTCATAGAAAAAAATAATTTGTAAACCCTTCTTGTATATTTTTTACAGAATACTACCTGTTCTGCATCTTATTTGTTAATAAAAGTTGCTTAGTTATTACTATTACTCTTTTGAATGCAGAAAAAATATCATGTCCTTTTCTAGAAAAAAAAAATTTTCAAATTTTTCCTTCAAAGGAGGGGGGGAACTTTTTACAAAAAATCACAAATACAACTTATATTCTTACATTACTCATAAAGTTTCCTCGATTGCAAGTGATTTCATTAAAAAAAAATTTTGTCATCACCCTACTATACATGTATGCCCCAGAGTTGAGAGTTGAACTGAGGAAGGCAACATAAATCAATCTCAACCATTGACAACCTTTGCAAGCTACCGGCTACCTTAAGTGTGTATAAGGCCTAGCTTATTGTGAGTGAATTCACTTGTGGTGGACCAATGGAGCACACCCTACAGTGCGTGACAGCAGACTGGTGGAATACCATTTTATACCTATTACTGGGCAGAACAATAGACAGAGAGAGAGAGAGAGAGAGCGAGAGAGAGAGAGAGAAGAGAGGAGAGAGAAGAGAGGAGAGAGAAAGAGATAGAGAGAGAAGAGAGAGAGAGAAAGAAAGAGAGAGAGAGAGAAGGAGAGAGAGAAGAGAGAGAATATAAAATACACTCGACCATTTCATCCAATTCCGGCTCAGCAGCCGTTTGACTGGCGCTCCTAGCTACCAGAGAGTAACGGTAGTACGTTAGATTCATGTCGTCTAAAATCTTGACCTTGAGAATATCTGGCGGAACAAACGGACTCTCGGAAGAATTGTGCTGAAGGTACGCCACAAGAGTAGATGGAGAAGATGTGTGCGGAGTAGTGTATTTTATGATGGAGCCAACTATAAGTCCTAAGTTATAAACAACAAATCAGGTTTGTTTAAAATTATTTGAATTTATTAAAAAAGCATTTCAAATATTCGTTAAGAAATTATATTCATACAATTTTTTAAAATATTATTTGTATTTAAAAACCAAAGCCTCACCAGTCAGAAGTGTAAAATGTACTACTATCATCTACATTAAACCTCAGTTCAGTATGAGTTAACGGAATTTTACTACTAAATTTCATTGAAGAATTTTTACTTAAACTCTTCGAGTTTTTCATATATTTTACATAGTTATTGTTACTGTGTTATGTGTGGAAAGCTGAAAAATAAACCAACAGTTAACAGCACATATTGTAAGAGGCAACTGAGCAAGAACTGAGGAAGGCAATGGGAAACCACCTACGAAGTTATATTACTCACAAGCTATAGGCTATGTTAAAGTGAGGATAAGGCATAGTCTTTTGAGAAGGATTTAACTCAGTAGTCAATGAAACGATCTTTACTGAGCATAAAAGGATCATGTGAGTATGAATATGTACCTTGGACCTGCCAATTCATACATCTCCAAGATGTATGAATTGACAGGTCCAAGGTACATATTCATACTCACATGCTACTTGGCAGAACACTAGAGAGAGAGATTATTTAATTGATAAACGTCCCTGACATCATATCATTCTTGTATGAGGAACAGGACGTTAAACCTTTATTATTATTATTATTATTAAACAACGTACCATAGATAACAGCCAGTCCCGTCTCGTGGACAAATCTCAAACGAATGTGTTTGAACATCCATATAGTGAGAACAGTTAAGATGAGTAGACAGACGAACATGAGAAGATTTAGGCTATCTACGACATGTCTCTTCTCTTGTCGCTCTTCTTCGCTCATAAACACACCACTGTTACTCTCTCCACTCATTCCTAACTCAGGCTTGGTGATCATTATGAATGAGAATAAGTTCTATATGATAAAACTCTGAAATACATTTACATTTTACAAAAGAAAATAATATTATGCACACATTTTGTAAATAACTCCTATATACAGTGTGCAATGAGGACATAGGAACAGAAGGAAAGAGAATCCGAGGAACATGAAACTAGGAGTATTATAGATGATTTAAAGATACACTTAGATGTGGGTATGAAAAGGTAAATGGAAGATGGAGAAGACTGGAGGAGTTTTATACCATGGACCTGCCAGTAAACAGTACGCTAAGAAGAATATTAGAGTTAATTTTCAATACTACTACCAATTAGTACGCACTCAGATTTAATCAATCTTAGAATAGCATTTGAAAAAATTAGGAAGAAATTGTCTCTTACAATATAAAAATCTGATCTGATGCAAATAAATCGTTGAATGTGCATTTTTTAATGTTTAGAACTTTGTGAATATGTTAAAGCTCTTCAATAGTAAGATTCAGATAAAATACTAATATTGTTATATTTCACTAACTGAATCACTATCTCTACAGTTTTAAAAGCAACATACAAATACAAAGCAGTTAAATAATACAAGTATAAAGTAAGAATCAAAGAATCATGCTTCACAGATCCGCCCACAAATACCTCAATATATTTAACTGATGCAATTAAACTTAAATTGCTTGCCGGTTAATTCTAGAAATATACCTCCAATTGTTTCTAATAAACATTTTAATAAGATTTTATCCTCTAAACGTTAAATCGAGAAATTTATGAAACATTTCTCTTAACAATTAAAATCAAGGAGGAACGGAGAACACTTAGGAACAGGAAGCATTCAAAATATGACTACGCAGAAGATGAAGATTAAATGGACTGGCAAAATTACAACAGAAGAAGTGTTAAACAATGTTGGCATAAGTAGGAAATTGATAAATATAACAAATAAGAATTGGATGGGTATTGCTCAGAGGGGATATATTTACTAAGTGAGGTAACTGAAGGAAAAACAGAAGGAAAGAAGATTAGAGGAAGATCCAGCCTAGGAATGTTGGACGCTTTGAAAACTAACTCATAGGTTAATAAGAAGTGAAAAGGGAATAAAAATATATGGATGAGTTATATGCCATGGACCTGACAATAAACAGCACACTGAGAGAGTGAATTTATATCATTTCTCATAAAATTTCTCATACAATTTCGCATTTTATTTCAATATTAAAATGTTTTGTTTTTAAGTGTCTTTGAGGGTTTTGCTTAAAAATTCCAATAATTCTAGCACTGCTGCCATTGTAATTACAATAATATTAGTAATCGTATATTATAGTGAAGTCCGAAGAAGAGTTTAAAAAGATTTGCAAAAGGCAGCACAAGCTGCTTAAGAAATGTGTGAAATTTGTACAGTTAACATTGAGATTTAAATTACAATTTTAAATTAATAATTAACATTTAGAGTTTAGATATGAATTAAAAACATATTCTATATTTAATATGACATAATCTTTCGGGATTCGTCATAATTTGTAATAAGAAATTTTGCTTAATCATTATATTAATACTAAAACCGTTGACCACTCTCAAATTTCTCTAACAAAGTTTAATTTAATAAATTTAAGTAAAGAATGTTTTGATCCCAGAACTAAACAGCTGATTAATAAAAATAAATAAAGCGGTGCCATTTTTTAGTTTTTATCTAATGTTTCAGACTAATCTAGAAACACACATTAGATTTTTTAAAAACTCTCTCTTAGTGCCAACTGGTATATCCATGGTATATAACGCCTCTACTCATCTCTATCTTCCGTCTTTCTCTTCATATCCACATACGAGTGAATCCTTAAATTATGTATAACATTCCATTTGATATGCCATTATATTCTTGGGGGATTCTGCTAATGATGAGGTTGGACCCCTATGCCTTCCTTAGCTTGGACTAACATTTACTGGGCAGGGGCGTTATTCCCTTAGAAAACAATCCTGTTTACCCATAAACAGGATTGTTTATGGATTTCAGGATTTAATTAACTATATAATTTTAATCTCTGTCAACATCAAACAGAGCTAATCCCATAAATTTGCACACTTGTGCAATTTTTCTACCTATCAAAGCCTTTACCTGTAGCAACCAGTCCAATGAAATT
This sequence comes from Enchytraeus crypticus, assembly GCA_905160935.1. Classification (NCBI taxonomy): domain Eukaryota; kingdom Metazoa; phylum Annelida; class Clitellata; order Enchytraeida; family Enchytraeidae; genus Enchytraeus; species Enchytraeus crypticus. The sequence continues at coordinate 2,514,010 of CAJHZI010000713.1, forward strand.
GAGATATATTACTCTATTAGCTCAGCAGTAGGTAATCTAAGAAATTTTCACTGGGATCGGTATAAAGTGGGGAAATTTTCTACTGATACAAAATTAGGTTTTCTAGTTTTAAAAAATATTTTCTTCATTAAAAACTAACTATTATAGGCCCCGGTACAAACATTTTCAGTCATATTTGTACAATTTTTCCTCAAATAAATAGCAGAGACTTTTCAAGAGAACAACAGTTTCTTAAGGCACCTTTTGGTATATGAGCCAAAAATACGGGTATAAGGTCGCATTTACTTAGATATATTGAAAAAAAAGCACATGAAGTGCAACGTATTTTGTAAATATTATATCGATAATAAAATTGGTGGTTAAACATTATTTATCAAGTTGGTAATAAGGGTCTAAATCGATAACTAAAAATTCGATTTGTAAAAGCCAATCAACAAAGCAATAGTATTCAATATCCGAATATTTGAGCAATTTACATTGAAATTGAACTAGATCTTGATTAGAGAAATTAAATTTTCAAAAGAAACATATCACTTTGACTATTCCTTTAAAAAGAATAACATTAATCAGTACTTGTCTATATCGGCCTTTCATTTAAAACTAAATGAAAATCAACCTTTCCTATAACAAGTAATCTAAACGACTCCCGCACAGCTACGTTCAATTATTTTATACAATACTTAAAATTTTCTTAACTGAGACAAAACTATTTGTTATCACAGAAGGCAAATCCGTTCACTGAGGCGGAAATGTCACAAATATTTTATCAAGAGAGCCTTCGATGGTGGCATGCATTTTTATCTTCTTGTGTATCAGACTACATAATGTATCATACACTTTGGACTGATTTTCTGGATTTTGGAATTTGCACCGTTTGTGGACCTTCTTTTTGCTCGCCGGCTTGATTTTGTATCAGTAGTGCTCTATGTTGTCATTGATGACTGTAGCACTCTAATTGTTGTTATTATTAGTATTATCATTGATGAAATATGAATTTTCATACTATTTTGAAAGAATGGTAACAGCGTACATGGCAACACTGTATATGGGCAAGCAGCTGTGACCCAGGCTGTGACCAGCAGGCAAAGTAGGGCAATCATCCAGCAGCACAGCTGTGCAGCCAGCTGATGAAGCAGCTGTTTGAGATTAGGAATCAATAGTCTACGAGTAATAGGTAATAAAATATGTACCGTGAAATTAATTATATCACTATATATATGCTAGCTTATGGCGATCTCTAACATTTAATGTCTAATTTACTGATTTAAAAAAATGCAACCCGCAATCTAATTGATAATCTAATCTAACTGGCTGTCAGCAGCTGGTTTGGCATCGCTGCCGGTCACAAGCAGCTGCTAGGGGCACCTGCTGCTGAGATAATAGAGTCGTTTACTTTGATGTTTATTATGTTTAACAGAATCTATTATTAAGATGCTAATTTGCAATACTCATACGTTAGGCGTACTGAATAAAGTAAAAGATATTTTGTCATGGTTTTTATATTATATATGAGAAGTGACTGTTAAGTTCGTTGTAGCAAGCAATATAATTAGTTCTCTAGAGAATATTATTGTTTTCAATCCGTTAATACATGTCTTGCATTTATTTGTAGTAAGCTAATATTCTATTAAATAGTAATGCAGTATACACGTAGGCCTTCTCACAAAATCACCACTTCTACTGGCCTACTATTACACTTTGCCCACATACATTGGCATGTCAATTCATTCACATGCATAATGGGCAAGGCTTTTGCATTTTGCCAGGCTTTTTAGCTGATATGACAGAATAGCTGAACAGGGTTGAGTCTCCTTGCTCTATTAAATGTGTAAGAAGAGCTACAGATAACATTAAGTTGCTTCTTTCGATAGAATGTTTTTTTTCTTTTCTTTTTTGACCTGCGCCTAAACCTCCTTTTCTTTAATTCGCTTTACTTTGAACTGATTTTCTGGATTTTGGAATTTGCACCATTTTTGGATCTTCCTTTTGACGGCCGACTTGATTTTGTCTCAGTAGTGCTCGATGTTGTCTTTAATTCTGTAGCACTCTAATTGTTGTTATTATTGTTATTATTATTTATTCGGAACTGCTTGGAAACACATAACCCACAATCTTACCTGAAATCATCCATAGTTACCATGCATGCAAACCTAATCGAAACTCCGACAATTTAGCAGTTTATGAATTAAGTAAATAAATCAATAAAAATAAATTATAGTGAAATTATGCATTATAGTGAAATAATCAACTATGTCGATATCTAACACTTTTTAACACCACATGTTTAATCCGTTAGGCAATTAATCGATTTTCCGTATAACCAGTCCAGTGAATGTCCGAGATTTTACTCTCAGATCAGCATGGCTGGGATTCAAACCCACGAGGGTTCAATTCACCTCTGGATCTGTCATTTAAAAGTTCATGACGTTATCCATTGCGCTATTGAGACATTCAAAGTGTAATACGAATATGATAAATATGTCATAGCTTTCCATGTGTTCTTTCTGAGGCACTGAAGAAGAGACCAACCGTTAATTGCACTTAAGAGGTGACAAAACAATAACAGAGGAAGGTGACTGGAAATCACCTTTGAAGCCATGCTCTTTCTCTAGTTATCTTCTACATAAGCTATGAGTAGGGCATAGCCTTTTGTGAAGCAATTAGCCTTTATTTATGGATTGCTTTATACGGAGCATGAATGCAGAATCTGACTGAGAAGATATATGTTGAACATGCCACTTGGTAAAATCACTAGAGAGAGAGAGAGAGAGAGAAAGAGACAGAGAGAGATCATAGCATATTGTACCAACTGCATGTTTGTAAAATATAGTTCATAAATTGGTAGCCTAACTTTTGAGACAATTCATTGAGTCTTAAAATTCATCAATTTTGATAATCTGTTTGTTTATACAGAGAAAATTTAAATTGTAGTTATGATTCAAAACTGACAAAAATGAATCGAAAAAATTCTGGAACTCCAATTCATAACAGTTTTCCTTCCAGAAGTCGGCCTCTGGAACCTAAAGCAGATCTAGAATCGGTGTTTTCTATTGGGTAATATTCTCAAATTATTATTATTTAATTGATTGCTTGAATTATTAATTTGCCCAAATATGTAATCTTTAGCCTAATTTATATTTTGATAATTTATTTTTTGTTCATTGAGAAAACATTGGTGAGTATTTACTCCTAATACCCTATTATTAGTGCCTATTTGAAACTAAATCAAGTAAGCTAGCTCACTAATTACTGTGGATTGGATTCAAATAATAATAGTTGGCTGTAAAGTAAAAAGCTAATTCTGTGTTTATTTTACCAGTTTAAGTAATCATATTTTTAAATGGCTGTTCAAGATTTACTGCAAATACAGCAAAACAAGCTATATTTGCAACACATAAATATTTATAATACTACAATTTATTTACTAGTATATAGTTATTGTACAATAGCATTAAGCAGCTCAAAATTGTTAGCGTCATTTTTTGAACAATATCCTTATATGAGTATATATGTAAATCTATCTTGTATCTAGAAATAAAATGATTTGTAAAATTAAGAATTTCTTTAAATCAAACGTTTTTGCATCCTGTGTGACTAAAAACAGAAGTGAAGAAGTTCGGAAGTCCTTGGAGGCTCTGGACAGAATACTGGATCATTTTGACGATGGTAAAGATCTTGATAGAAGTTCAGACCACTTTGAGGATGGCTTGAATCGCAAGTTTTCTCTTCCGAAAGCGGAAAGTGCAGCGCACATGTTGGCATCGTGTATGACAACAAGCGGAAAATCACTCAGATTGAGGAAGAGCATGGGTAGGTGTGGGCTGTCTAAACCTTCTCGTTTTAAAATTAACTTATCATCATCATCATCATCATCATCATCATCATCATCGTTGTCTTCCCTTGAATCCCAGTTTAACTAGGGTCGGGATACGAATGGACTGTCTCAAATCCTCTCTGTCCTACGTCATGTCATCCATCAGTCAATCCCCTATTTGAGACTTTTCCATTCATTTAAATTTTTTTAGCAAGTTCTGGAGCCTAGGCGCCCACCAACCGAATGCCCTTTCTGACGTTGGTGTGGATCGTAGTGCTTTAGTCGCCTTCTACGACATGTGCAGTCACCCTGGTTGGTCAATTCTTCAAACAACCTGGACACAACACGGACAAAAATTTCAAATTAACTTATAACTTGTTACTATTTATTATTATAATTATTATAATAGTATTATAACTTAGTATTATTATTATCTATATTTTATATATCATTACAGTAGATTGATATGTATTTCTGTACGAGATTCACTTTTATGCTGTTGTTCCTTATTTAGTTAAGCTGAATAGATATTAAATGACTTTGAGTAAATCAATGCTGAGTTTCAGAGTTTGGTACGAAATCAACGTCTCTGGTGAAATTTTTAAAAATTCGTTATCAATTTGAGAATTTCTATATTCATTTGCACTGTTTTCTCTTGCTATTATATTCTCTTAGTTAGAAGAGTTGTCTGGATTGTTATATTAAAGTTGTTTTATTCATCCATGACTTCTTTATGTGTAGCCTTGAAACTGATAATTTTCTGTATGCAGTTGTAAGAGGAAGGATAATAACGTGACAGTAATAGTAATATGACTAATTTATTTCCATTTACCAAATGGATAATCAGTTCCGATTTGTTAACTTAATTGTACGAATTATTTCTTGACTTTTGGATGTAACAGCTGGAGTGGATATGAAAGATGAACACTTTCCTCCTCCACCCGAACATTTGCTTCAGAGACACTCCAGTTGTGTCGCAAGCCTTTCCCACAACATGCAGGCTAGTAGAGTTACACTTAGCGTACTGATTAGTCAATCAGTTAATTAATTAATTAATCATTCGGGACTTCTGCATTTTATACGTCTTCATTTTTCTAATGCAGACCGTGCGAAACACTAAATTAAGATTATATTGCTAAATAATGGAGACATGAACCTATATCCGTCTTGCGATTATGTGAGAGTCACATATTTTAAGTCATTGCAATGAAGTTTAAGTGAAGCTGATCATTTTAAAATGTTTTGTTGTTAACGCCAGTTTGTGATGTTCTAAGATCTCAAACTAATGATATTAGGAATAAATCTAGTGGTAAGAAATGCAACAATCGATGCAGCAATGCTTTGCTATGTAACTATTGATGACGGAATATTTTTAAATGCACATTCTTGTCGGCTACTAATATATTTTACATCTATGAAAATGGGTTCTTCTTTGCGGAATTAAATTATAATCAATCTTTTTCTTATATGTGAATCATGTCCACGGCTAGGCCTATCTCGTTAATTCTTCCTATTATGATCTCTTGAACGACTACCGCAATCATTGAACATATTGGACGTCCCTGACATCATTCTTCGATGAGGAAACGGACGTTAAACTTTTATTATTATTATTATTATTATTATTATTATTATCAATTATCCGGCTCATAATATTATGAAGAACTAATACGTTTACTGTTATATTTGTCTTTACGCCATGCCTATGACTTTTTGTCTCTATTTTATGATATTTGACTATGCTAGTTTCCTTAATGGTTTTTGGAATCACGAATCGATTATATGATTGATATCAATGATTAACGAGTGATTGATTTATACAGGAGAAACCGATGCGTATGCCACCTCTAATACCAAAGCGTGATCCGGACACGAAGCTTAGTTCATCTTCATCGTTGTCTTCAACTGATTCAAGTCTACCTCCTAATTCCAAGGTCTGCATGACTAATCATTTGTCTCAATTATATTTCTACAAATTACATAGAAATTTGTGTCCTTACTAATGTGATATTTTTGCAACTAAGTAGGAATCCTTTTCAGTATAAGTTCATTTTTCAATTTTTAATAAATTGATGAATTTCAAAATTACTGGATTAATTGGTGATTAAAGTTCAATCATTCAAAATTTATATCAATATTGATTGTCTACTGTATCTTTAACATAATATTTTTGCGTGAAATTAACTTTATAATATACTGGGTTGCTACAAAAATAATACACAAATTTAATTTAACATATCTTGGCATCCCTTTCATTAGATCTCAGTGCTTAACATATTCGACCATAACTGATAGCCCAGTTTCATATAACGCCCTCAGATTTCATCGCATTTTGTTTACTGATAGAAGAGCTAACAACCTTCTTGTGAACCTACCCATACAAGTTTGTTCTTAAATATTGTCAGAAGTATTGAACGCTGGAGTCTTCATTGCGAAATTCTTGATAATATCACAGCAGCCGCAGCCAATGAATTGTTTATTTATTTCTAGCAGCCAGGTTATAATTAGGCTATGCTAAGTTATAAATCAACATGCGAAATTGCATGATAGTATTACATACATATATATATATCCCCGTGTTGTGCTCGGGTGTGGTTGGACCACTGCAGAATAGGACAACCGCAGACAATCTGCCGCGTGTACGCAAGAGGCGACTAAAGGCAGGATCTGAGGATGGCAAGAGTGGACTCACCTCCCAATAACATATTTTATATTTACAAAAGGTATGGATAAAACATAGACTTTGTGAAGGGATTAACTTGTTTATCTAAGGAGTGCTCTTATGGAGCGAGAAATCTGACTTTGAGTATGAATAAGTACCTTGAACCTGCCACTTGGCAGTCTGCTGAAGATGATATATATATATATATATATATATAAAAGCGAAATTTAAAAAAAAGCTATATATATATATATATATATATATATATATATAAAAGCGAAATTTAAAAAAAAGCTATATATATATATATATATGTATGTATATATATATATATATATATGTATGTATATATATATATATATATATATATATATATATCATCTTCAGCAGACTGCCAAGTGGCAGGTTCAAGGTACTTATTCATACTCAAAGTCAGATTTCTCGCTCCATAAGAGCACTCCTTAGATAAACAAGTTAATCCCTTCACAAAGTCTATGTTTTATCCATACCTTTTGTAAATATAAAATATAAAATCAACATATATATATATATATATATATATATATATATATATATATATATGTTGATTGATTTAATAAAAGCTAAAGTTAGGCTAATGTTAACGTCAGTATTTCATGTATATATATATATATATATACATGTATATATATATATAGTATATATATTATATATAATATATATATATATATATACATTATATATATATATAGTATACTATATATATATATATATATATATATATACATGTATATATATGTTTATCTATACTAATATATATATATTATAGTATATATATATAAATAATATAATATATATATATATATATATATCTTTATTTCACCAAATTCATATCAGTGTGAAACACATACAATACAAATCAAACACAACATAAAGCAACAGAAAAATAAAAAAGTAAACGTAATAGTATTTATTAATATTTTTTAAAATATTTATTTACCACTGACTCAATCATGAATTTAATATTTGAGCACTATCCTAAATTTTAAACTCAATTGTGTATTTAAGTCCTACGTCTGCCGTTCGTATTCGCAAGAGACAACAACTTTAGATTCACGTTTCACTAGACAGAAACTTCACTGCGTTAGCTCTCGTTCATTTTAATCTAATCTACTGCGAACCTGTGTGCTTAACAATCTATAAAAGCAGTAATATTATTAATAAATATTAATAATGCAATTATACTTGCCATTTTAAGGTAAGTTTGAAGTTTTACCGTGAAACTTAGATTTTATATACAATATGGTTTACGATGGTTTTTATTCTTGTTTTAAAACGATCGAATGGACGCAAATTGTAGGTCTATTTGTTTGATTTAGTGTGCTTTCGATTTGTCAATTTTTTTCTGAACACCAATAGAACGCATAATTTATGGCATTGACAATTGCTCTACAGTGACTTTATTTTTCGTAGACTGTCATCAGTTTGAATTGTTTTCGATGTGGTTTGAGAGTTATAATCTCACCAGGGAATACTTTTAGTGATATGGGTCATAATACAAATGTCCTTGTTGACATTTCATTTCGTCCGCAAACGACTAGTGGAGTTATAACATAGAACAGTAGAACGATAGATGTCAATATATGCTACAGGCTTTTAGTTCGTTTCTATTAATATATTATCGAAATAATTGTTTAAGGAATATGTTTTATCAAAGACAGCCGTCTGTGCGTAATTTAGGTACATTTTGTATTCGCTAACGAAAGAATTCAAATCACTATGATGGATTTGTGTAAATTCATAATCTCTTAGAGGCAGCGAGTATATATGCATTTGTTAATTAACATATTTTCGAACGTATTAGCTTTTTATAACTTTTTGAATGTATTAGCATTTTACAACTAACATGTTTTAGAGAGTGTACCGTATACTATAACTGAGCGGCCTTGGTTACTTTTCCTATTTCTTGATTTATTAGATACCAGAGTTCAGTGAAATTAGCGATCTACAGGTAGAAGTGGACTCTGATATTTAATTACGTAATCGATTTAATTAATTGAGTCATATTATATATCGGACTAATGACCGAGTAACGATCCCACTCTCGTTATATCAATGAGTTAAGCCCTTCACTATGCCGTACCTATTGTTATATTAATTTTAAGATAAATAGGCAGGAAAGGGAAAGAGTGCGAGGGAATTATTATGCTAGAAAGATATGCAAAATCAGTTAAGAAAGATACGGAACGCTAGGAGAATACCAGGAAATATGGGAGAGAGATAGAAGAAGAGACCGAGATAGCAGAGATATTACGCAATATCAGACTCACATAGATGTACCATTTTAGACTCTTTTATTATCAAAGTTCACATTCAAAGTACGCAAGATGAATATCAACGGTAACGACTGGTCAGTCTCAACTAAATCATCGATTACTTGAACTCCCCAATTAAACGCTCACTGGTAGCCAGTGAGCCGCAATCAGTTCAAATGAAAGGCTCTATTACAATAATAACCTACATTGCAATAACATTAAATTAAGCACAGAATATAAAGTTAAGCCCTACAAATTCGTGACCGAATACAAAACTGTACAAATGGAGGTTACCTTACGACTCCGTCAGATCTTGGCGAGATGAGTTCAAACTTATGAATCTCACGAGACTAACAGACACATGACTGTTCACAACGATTCCTAAAGTGTAACTGCCCACTGCTAAATCGTAACTCTGTCTGTCCCTCAAGGTAGGCCCTAATCTAACTATATCAGCCTATCATAACCTCCACGGTTCACTGGTCACTCGTGCATCGACAGCTAACTCACACACAAGGCTATCCCACTGACCACGGGAATGTTCACCCGAAAGGAAGAACACTACACTATACCTTATCTCTTTCTCTCCCCCTCTTTATCATTCTCTCTTATCTCTTTTCTCTCTCTCTCTCTCAGTATATCTTTCTCAATTTTTTTCTGTGTCTTTCTTTCGCTCTTTCTCTCTCTTTATCTCTTTTCTATCTCTCTTACTCTTTCGCAGCACTCTCTCTCTCAGTATCTTTTTCTCTCTCTCTTTCTCTATCTCTCTATATGTGTATATATATATATATATATTATATATATATATAAGAAATTAGATATCTATATATATATATATATATATATATATATATATATATATTATATATATATATAAACATATATATATATCTCTCTCTCTTTCTCTCTCTCTCTCTTTCTCTCTCTCTCTCTCTCTCTCTTTCTCTCTCTTTCTCTCTCTCTCTCTCATCTCTCTCATCTCTCATCATGCACTGCGGCCTATTTTAATCTATCCCGCTGCTGCAGTAGAAATGATCGTTGTGTGTTTGTCTGCTGCAGTACAACAGAGACGATATCTACGAGTCCCTGGCTGGAGCTGGAAGCTTCGACCACAAGAGACACCCGGAGTCCGGATATATAACTCCGGATCAGGAGACTGTGGACTCAGTATTCGCTTTCATTCAGGATAGAACAGTCGGATTAAAGATAGCCGGATCTGCGGAAAAATCGCATAGTGTAGTGGGTCTAGGTAATTCGAGTAACAAATCAGTAAGATCCGGGACTGATCTGAGTGGAACGGGAGAAATAGCGACGTTACAAAGACTTTGCCAGTCGGACTCAGCATTTCCAGTTCCGCCTGAGGAATTTCGCGATCTTGCCCAGGGCACTGATTCATTTATGGGTAGTCACAGTAGCCTCACACCCACGGCTGATAGAGAAGATTCTATCGCTAATAGGTCATTGGATAAAACATGCGCTGTCACGGAGATTCGGGGAGAGAAGGTCAAGGTTAGTTCAGCATTGTCTCGTAGCCTTAGTCAGCAGCAGAGTAAGGACTATACAGAATACGCCCAACCTTTGCTTTCGGGAATTGAAAACAAGACTTCCGCAGATCGCTCTGTAGACCACTACAAGAATCTAATTGTTCCACCGCCACCTTCGTCACTCTCTGCGAATCTCAAACACGCGGCTGCCTCACATCACCTTGGAAGTAAATCTTTAGAAGAGTTTGATCTACCACCGCCACCTCTGCCAATCGCTGACACCACTGAACTGCCTCCACCTCCACTTCCGCAGGGCTTGGATAAATTTATGAATAGCAAAAGGAGTTGTTCTCCCATCTCATCACCAACAAAACTTCCACCTCCTCCCGTTCTGCCTAAAAATAAACTGACGGCTCCTTCAGAATCGTCTAAATTCCCGAGCGATAGCGCTAACGAAGAGGTAGCTAATCCTTTCAAGGTTAGTCTTAGACCGGTACAGTCTAAGTTTAAGGACGAAGCTGCTTCCTATGCCGCCGTAGATGCCTCATCGGATACAATAGCCTCGCGTACTCTTAGGATCTCAGATACGAACAGTGCGGATGTAGACTTTCCTCCGCCTCCCCCTAGCGACTTACACAACACTACCTCTTCATCCAGAGTTGAAGGTTCGATTGTTGGTCAGTCCACTCAACTCTCTCCCGTTCCAAAGAAAGCCCCCTGTCCTCCACCCGTGATGTCTAAGTCCAGGTCCTCTGCTACCGTTGGATCAAATCTTCCGCAAGGACTTGGAAAAAGTCCTGACGATTGTTAGTTGCATTTATATTGTAACTAATCTATTTTCTGTTCATATAGTTACACACTAGACAAATTGCATACTTGTGATACTTATTTCCATTGTTCGATTTCTATATTTGTAGTTATCTAATGTTGTTCATGGTTGGATTGTTCTGTGAATTATTTACATTAATTACTTATAAATTGCATTTTGTGTTCAGTAATTTTAAAAATTAATACTAAATTTATGAATACTTATAGGTAGAAATGCCTAATTGTTAAATAGAATATCGTGGACATATTCTGATGTAATCAAGACAATTTTTAAAATGAGATTTTAGTATAATTCGATGTGAGTTTAATCCTGTCATTTTGTGAAATCCTAGTACGATTATTTTAGAGCATTCATTTATCTAGTAGTATAAAAATGTTCCAAAAGCCTTTTTGATGTGTTAATCCAGTGACCATGAGTTGCGACCAGCACGCCAACCACTCTGATTTCCTTTATCCTTGGACTGATATTTTGGATTTTTGAATTTGCACCGTCTTCGACCTTCATTTTACTCACTGGCTTGAATTTGTCTCAATTGTTATCAATGTTGTCATGGACGACAGTTGCACTCTAATTGTTATTATTGTTATTCATGTAGGTAAAAGTATCTCTCAGAATTTAGCAGATCCATCTGTTGGGCCAGGCTCAGCAAGTGTGATACATTCTAATCTGAGGCCTACCAATGAAGGAATGAAGATTCGAATGGCTCCTACACACTCAACTTCATCTGGTAGTATTAATTAATATTAATCAATCAATCAGTCGATCAGTTGGCCAACCAATTAGTCAACCAATTAGTAAACCATTTAGTCATTCAATTAATCAACCAATTAGTCAATCAATTAGTCAGCCAATTAGGTAATCAATTAAGCAACCAATTAGTCAATCGATTAATCTCTAAGCATTTGTTTAATTTATCTCTTACGCTAATTGTTATGTTTATGTTTTTGTTATGTTCATCGCTTTCGAGTGAGGAAACTGACGTTAACCTTTGCTTTACCAGCTTTTTATTTTAATTTATTTTGTTTTTATTTTGTGATAACGTTAAATATACTAGAGAGTAAGTAAGATTAGTTGTTTGTTATTAATCCTTTCTTACTTCTCATATGTATATACTCTTTATCCAATCTGACTTAGAAGTATGCAATACCTAATTAAAATAAGGAAGCATCTATCCACTTTTGTTCAGTATTCAAAATAAGTCATTATTCATTAAATCAGTGAGATCTACAATAATAATAATTGTCATCATCATCATCATCATCATCATCATCATCATCATCATCATCTTCATCATCATCATCCTCCCTTGAATCCTAGTTTAACCAGGGTCAGGATACAAATAGACGGTTTCAATTCCTCTCTGTCCTACAGTACAATGCCAGTCAATCCCCAATTTGAGACTTCCATTTGTTTAAATTTTTGTAGCAATTTCTGGAGCCCAGGGGCTCTCCAACCGAATGCCCTTTCTGACGTTGGTATAGATCTTAGTGCTTTAGTCGCCTTCTACGACACGTGCAGTCACCGGTTGGTCAATTCTTCAAACAACCCGGACACAACACGGGAAAAATATATGAGATCTACAATAAATCAATGAAATTAATAAATTTCTGGTTAACGTAAAATATATTTCTGTTCGTTTTTTATATGAACTAGGTTTTGTTTATCACTGGTAAGCTATACAATGTTTGTGTATACTCTTGTTTTATTTGAATGCATTAGCATTTATTGCTATATTGGCTTGAACAGGATTGGTGCTACTTAAACAACTTTATAAACTTTCTTATTGCTCATAGCAGGCTAAGTTGACACAATGAGTGATTAAAATGAGTGATGAGAAATTTGTTACTAATTGAAATGCTTAATAGTTCAGGCTTGGTTACCTGCTGGTGTCTGTGTTATCTGTTTGTGTGACTGTTTTGTTGCATATGATATTGCCTCAAACAATCTTTTTGTCTCATTGATTAACAAGGCTCTGTTGTCTCATTGAGTGACTATAATGTTTGTTGTTCTGTTGCCTCATTGAGTGACTCTATGTGGGTTGCTCTGTTGCCTCTAACAGGTTCTGTTGCCTCAATGAGTGACTCTATGTGGGTTGTTCTGTTGCCTCTAACAGGCTCTGTTGCATCATTGAGTGACTCTAATGTGAGTTGTTATGTTGTCTCTAACAGGCTCTGTTGTCTCATTAAGTGACTCTAGTGTGGGGTGGGTTGCTCTGTTGCCTCATTGAGTGACTCTATGTGGGTTGTTCTGTTGCCTCTAGCAGGTTCTGTTGCCTCATTGAGTGACTCTAATGTGGGTTGTTCTGTTGCCTCTAACAGGTTCTGTTTCATCATTGAGTGACTCTAATGTGAGTTGTTATGTTGCCTCTAACAGGTTCTGTTCCCTCTTTGAGTGACTCTAGTGTTGGTTTTTGTGCCTCTGTTGCATCATTGAGTGACTCTGATGTGGGTTGTTCTGTTGCTTCTAACAGGCTCTGTTGTCTCATTGAGTGACTCTAATGTGGGTTGTTCTGTTGCCTCTGTTGCCTCATTGAGTGACTCTAATGTGTGTTGTTCTGTTGCCTCTAACAGGTTCTGTTGCCTCATTGAGTGACTCTGTTGGAAGTTCGACTCAGTTGAACTCTGATGTGCTTACAGCCGACGAACTCGCTTATCTCGCTTCTCTCCCCTCAAACCTTCAATCTATCTCCTCTCCAAGCCACTGCGACTACCCTCCCCCTCCTTCTGACTGGGCTGGTAAGTTATCATCTGTTCTCTCTCTCTCTCTCTCTCTCTCTATGTCTCTCAATGTTTCTGTTTCTCTCTGTATATTTGCTCTTTCGTTTTCGTTGATGTTCTACCAAATGACAGGTGCAAAGACATGTTTGTACTTGTGTCAGATTTCTTCCCCGATATGATGGGTGGGATTTAGCGCACTCGGATTAACTGCGTGTCAGTTCTACGAAGTTAAGCTATGTCGCGCCCGGCCAGTACTTTGTGGTGGCTACCTTGAAAGACCGAGTGTTGACAGCTTTGAATGAAAAAATCACAAGGGTGTTGAAAGGCTATTCTTAAATCCCCGCCTGCAGAACGTGCCTGCTAATACATGCGATTGTCTATGTGTAACCAAAGGAACAAAAATTACCATTCTGCTAATTAACACCGCGATCCCATAGCAATTCAACGCCTTTGTCTAATCTTGATTTCATCGCTAGCTAGAAATATATTATTTCTGAGGTGAATTCCCTTTGCTGTTCTAAGTTTTTACTTTAGCAGCTCTTATGATATCTGGATTTTACGGTTGATCTATTACGTAGTGGCCGGACACAAGATAGATAAATACAATCACAGAAATTGTGTAGTACTTATTACTAACTAATTTAATTAATTATTGTTTGATTGATTGACAATCGTGTAATTTACCTTATTATGATATAAATAGTCTAATTATCTTGCTATCTCAGTAAACAATCAACAGCAATACAGAATTAAATCTAAGAAAATTCTCGACCTTTGCATATGTAATTTGCATTCCGATTACACCTTGTTTATATTTTGTAATGGCTGACCGTTAATGAAACGTCACTGGCTCGATATCTTGCCTAGGACACTTTGGTATGCCTATGCCGGTGCGCGTATGGTTCGAAAACAAACGTTATTTTATCACTTTTCATTCTCTTTTCTGATGTGCTCTTTTATATGCAGTAGAGAGGTTCAGATAATTAATTTATTAGCCTTAATTAATCATTAAACTCTCTCATATTCTATTTCTCTAGTTTCTATTATGCTATCGATGTTGAATTACACAAGCAATTATATAGGAAAAACAAGTATATAGGAATTTCAAGAAAATTAAGTGATGAACGGTAATGCAGTTTTTTACTTTTTATTTTTAACACGTTTTACGATATAGTTAAGCATAATATTTCATTTGTAACTGTTGTATTGTAATTCACGATGTCCTCTCTTACTCCATTCTAACGTGAACGTTTTGTTGATGCAGAAATTTCTCATGAGAAGGATCGGAATAAAGGAAATACGCCATTTGGTAGGCTAAAATTATTCAATTATGTCAAAATTCAGCAATTTAGAATGCAATCACAAACAAATTTAGATATACCTAAATTCCACTTAATACATTTCTAAACTATGTAATTATTGTGAAATATCTTTTAAGACCGTAATTATAATCTGCTTTGTGCGTAACTTTTCTGGATCTGGTAGACTTAACAGTTTAGTATTTAGTAAATACTAATTAGTGTCAGGCAAAAAGCATTCATTATCCATCACATAGCCTTTAAGATCACTGATGCTTATATGGCATCAATTCTTTTTTATTTTAACGATTTCATGATGTAACAGTATAATATTGCTATCGTCATAGGAAATTTAAATTTGATCTAAATTCGCAATATATTTTATGTTTCGTATATTTGCAATGAGCAGATGTAACAAAACTGTCTGGATATCAAGACATTCCATCAAATTGCCCTCTCTGGAAAAGAGCCCTTATTGAGAAGAAGAACAAACAATTGGAAGAAGCTGCCATGGTTTGTTTTTCTGTCGTGGCAATAACTTACTAGAACTGTTAAAACTAAAATTGTAAAACTGTTTCAGTACATGCATATCTAAGATGAGTCCTAGTCCTCAAATGAGTCATCAGGTGTTGAAAATGAGTCCTTATTTTCATGTGTCACGTCTGACTCCGACTCTGTCAGAATCAGTAGATGACAGATTCTAGTCGATCAGAGTCTCAATCAATCAATCAGTCAATCAATCAATCAATCAAATCAATCGATATTGTTCTGTCGAAATCATTAGGTGTCAGGTCCTAGTCAATGAAGAGTCCGCTAGTGTCGAGCATATTGAAAAATATTCACTGACTATAACCTTGTTAAGATGAGATGGTTAGATGTAAGGTAAGGTGGTAAGGCTAATGTTAACGTCAGTTTCCTCACTCGAAAGCGATGTCAGTGACGAGAGAACCTAGGATTTGAACCCCGCACATACTAATCCGCGGTCGAATATCTTACCGACATCGCCACTGGCTCCAGCCAGACGTATGATTGTACTGACCTTGAGCTTGTTAGGATCTGTAAAGGATTAGAGATTAGCAAAGAAAGAAGCTCTTTTAGATATCGCTTAGTTACCTCTTAGAACAAATGAGAGTAAACTGTTCGTTTAGTATTCCGCTGTCGGACATAACACTTGTTAACACAGTGTAAGGCTATAGAATAATAAAAGGTCAATGTGAATCATAGTGATTGGATATCTTATCGTCCAATAAAGTGTAGTAATTCTGTGATAGCAATTATCACAGAGTACATAGTTATTATTTACTTACAATACGGTTACGTAAGATATATTTAGCGAATATTTTTAGTTGCAATTTTTGACTTTTTGTAAAACCATTTACTACAGACTGAGTTTCAGAGTCGCAAGCTTGAAGAAGAAAGATGGAAAGATGTTCCTGAATGGAAGAGAGCACTTATTATCGAGAAAGAAAAGAAGAAACAAGAAGAAACGGTAAGTTAAATATCGAAATTGGAACAGTATGTATGTTAACATGCTTTGGATGTGAAAGATGCTATCATGCAACATACTCTATTGCTATATTTCTTACACAACATACGACTATTTCTACGCTGCGAAACACCGCGTTCTCATTCATTTTCTATGACTACATATTTAGTCATAAAGTTGTAAATGACACATCCTGAGGTGAACTTAACTCTATTGGATTCGAATCCCAGCCTCGCTGATCTGAGAGTAAAATATTGAACATTCACTGGACTGGTTATACGGAAAATGGACTAAATTGCCTAACGGTTTAAACGTGTGGTATTAAAACGGATAGATATCAACACAGTTGCTCATTTCACTATAATGCGTGTTTACTTTATTTTTGTCGAATAGGTCTTTCACCTTTTAACATTTAAAAGCCGCGTCGGACATGTCTAATAAATTTATATCTACTGTGTTTCTCTAGGGTCCTATTTGTACGGAGAAAAAACGTGCCGATACTGAGGTTCAGAGATTACAGAATCTTCCAGACTGGAAGAAAAATCTAATTTTAAAGAAGAGAGGTGAAGATCTCTAAAGATTAAGTCTACATTCCAGTCAAAGGCACCTCGCTTTGTTTATGTTGCATGTGCTCGTATTGTGCAAACAAACTAATACAGCAAGGGAGTTTATTTTATATGCTGAGAGAAACTGTATTAATGCTGCCACTCATTAGCACTGTTTTATTATCATTGATATGTTTTTTATTCACCATGTAGTCATACATTTATGCATATTATGTCTAGTCAAAACATTGACGTATTTGTGTTAGGTCATATTTAGTTCATATATGAATATTGATTACTCTCTTTCTTCACCTCTAGCTTTCTGCCAAATGGCATATCCATGATGCATTCCTACTGAGAACTTCGTATTCGAGAGTATTCCATCAAATTAAGAAGTTGATTCCATTGCATGAGCTAAATTTTAATTGTGTCATTGCATAATGTAAACCATATCCATAGAAATATAAGGCTAAAGTTTATTATATTTGATGAGAGAACCTGTATTAATACTGCCACTCATTAACTTTAATTTTTTAAAAATATTTTCCAATTTCATTATTTTTTATGCTCGCTTCTCTTTCTTTTCCTCAACGTTTTTTTAAATTCTTTTTACGAGCGTTCAATGCTATATATCTATATCTATATATATATATATATATATATATATATATATATATATATATATATATACATATATATACATATATATACATATATATATATATATAACCCAATGCCAATATCCGAACAATTTTTTACACTGATAATCATTATCAGATTATGTTTAGTTATTCTCAGCAGTACAGGTTCACTAGCAAATATATCACACACTACAACTCCAGATGTTTATCATTGAACGGAATGATGACTATAGGCTTAAAATGATACAATATTATATTTATAAATTATTTCAGCAAGTTCTGAACCTGCAACTTTAATTTAAATTGCTTTTAGAGCATTATTGAGAAACGTTTTTTATTCATCTGGTTGCGATAAATGTTATAACGAAAGTCTAAATGTTGTTGTGAAATGCATTTCCTGTTTTCTGTATTAAATGTTCTTTTGTGTTTTACTATTTTATAATTGAATTGTCTGTCTAGCTGTTTTTATCTTATTTTGCTACTCAGTGTTCTTCTTACTTTTTAGTTTATTTATTTACTGCAATTTCATAAAGCTGTAGATCTTAGAAAGCGAACTATTCAAACATGGATTTTAATAATTTTTAATTTCTAAATCCTTCAGAAAATATACTGTATGTTCCTGTATAGACCCCGCAGTGTCAACTTCACAAAATGGTACATAACGGCACGTTAAAATTAATGGTAGATCTAGAATATTATAATTTTATAATATATATAGTAAAAATACTTCATAATAACCACAGTTTCAAATGATAGAGATATTTCCATTTATTGGGGTATTACTAAAACCCAGTTCATGGTTATAGTTGATTGGTTGATTGAACATAGAGAAAGAACAACAATTGTGAAGTCTATCTTAACATAAAAACGTGCTTAATAGTTAACGGTTTAAAGGTTTTAGTTTATACTTTAACTCTCTAAATTTTTGCTAAATTTGAGATTTCTACTTACTGTAGGAAAGTATGTTTTAACGCCCGCGGACAACGATGAAAGATTCAGAGTACAGTGAAGTATTTAATTTCCATGACAACCGAAAGAATATTTTGACAGCAGCTTACCCACATGGTTTAGTTGAGACCCTTGAGTGACTTAATGCCATCAAACAGCACCAGTAGGCGAGCTTTTATCATTGCAACTTATAGTTTAGTTAAGTAGAGCATATCACATCATATAAATAGGTTGTAGAGTCTACTCGGACTTCTTTTAGAGTTCTAGTTTATAAATGGTTGATTACTGACATATTTTACGTTTTGATAACTCAGTGGATGTTAAATGAGGACATTGAGCACTTGTCCTATATGTATGTGCGTTGTGATAGACTTGACTTGTTTTAAATCGTTGTTTTCGATGTTATGAAATTCGCGTATTTTTTGCTTTGAGATTTTGGTACGGCAATACATTTTAACAATGCGAACATATTGTTATCGAATATAATTATTTTTTATACTTTATACTATTATGCATTCAGTAACGACCCCGAAATTAACTGTAATGGGAGAAGCACCAGTGAAATTAATTACCTTTTGGCGCAAAAATTGAAAGCCACAATTTTATTTTCCTAAACTTGGTCTAACTGAATGTATCTCGTGGAAACTATTCATTCAGTGACTGATTAATAGCCTGGTCGATAGCGTACTTGTTTAATTAGCAAGAAACGACGGATTCGTGTCCGTGATGGGTCGTTTCTTGATAGCAACCTTGTAAGGTGAAAGTCGACCCTAAACTTAATATTAGGTTTAGAATTTTTTAGAGTTCTTTTCACTGCGACATGTGCGCATATGTACACAGTTTTTAGTATTTTTCTGCTATTGAATCTCATACTGTTTAATAAATGCCTAATTTAAACTAATTTCTCTTTTAGAGTCATTCCTTTTTTCAGTTAAATGTTTTTATTGAGCTATTGCTCTGTTTATGATATTTAAGACGATATCACTGTGCCGAATAATATACGTATGTTGTTGTTGTTGTTGTTGTAATTCTATGTTGTCAAAATGTATCAACGAAAGTAGTTCATAGACTTCGTTTCACTGTGTTATACTAGACTTTAGTCAATGTATTGATGTTTCTTTTCCACTTACTTCGTAATCGCTGCTACTTGTCGTCATAGTTATTATAATAATAGTTGACTCTCATTAAATTTCGTGAGTTCAAATCGAACAACATTTTTATTTATGATAAGTTTGCATTTTTGATGTCAGTGGTTCAACAGCAGACCAGTGGGTGCAGGGTTAAAATCCAGTTCTTGCCCCGTCACTGGTACGCAGTAGACATAGGAAGCTGACGTTAAACTAGTTTTCAACTTTAAAACATTACTTTTTATTCTTTATTAGGCATACCAAAATGGTTATATAACGTTGTGACGAAAATGGTTATATAACCCTGTGGGGAAAATGATTATATGTAGCCCTGTGGGAAAAATGGCTACATAACCATATGGGATAACATGATTTATATAACCTTGTGGGATAAAATGGTTATATAACCTGTGGGATAAAAGCTTATGTAAAACCCTTTGGGATAAAAGGGTTATATAACCCTGTGGGATAAAGGGTTATATAGCCGTGTAGGATAAAAGGGTTACATCCTGTGGGATAAAAGGGTTACATAACCCTGTGGGAATCACTGTAAATAGCACATTACACAAAATAATACAGAACAATATCAGCAGCAGTTCTTGGTTTCCATTGATAATTAGTAATTTAAGAAATTATAACAGTGCTTAAATCAGTTTGGTTGCCTCTTTCAGTTCCTATAACATACATTATTTATATTTACTCTATTGAGTTATTTATTATAAACACACTTTTCCAAATTGATTTGTTGAGCTCTTTAAAGAGCACCCCATCGTTCATCATGTTAATCCTTTCGCGAACGGCTAGTCTGATATTTAAAATCTATATCTTAAGAAAAATTGCTTCTTATGTGGTTTCCTCATTCCTCATTTGTAACCTTTTGAGTCCAGCTAATCCTCTCCATTCTTCTCCAAATCCACATTTCCAATGCCTCCAGTTACCTAATATCTTCCTTCCTTAGAAGATATTAGCAAACTGCTTCCTAATATCTTCCTTCATAAGAAAGATATTAGGAAACTGGAGGCATTGGAAATGTTGATTTGGAGAAGAATGGAGAGGATTAGCTGGACTCAAAGGTTACAAATGAGGAAGTCCTGGAGAGATTTGGCACAGATAGACAGTTGATAAATGTATTAAGAGATAGGAAGAAGAGATGGATAGGACACATTCTAAGGGGGGAAGGTCTATTAAAAGAGGTCATAGAAGGTAGAATGGAAGGAAAAAGAGGCAGGGGCAGGCCGAGATTGGGTATGTTAGATGATTTAAAGACCCACTCATATGTGAAAATGAAGAGGAAGGCGGAAGACAGAGAAGAGTGGAGGCGTTATGTACCATGGACCTGCCAGTAGGCAGTGCACTAAGAGATGTGGTTTCATTTCATCTTCGTTTTTGCGTCGTCGCTTCTAACGACACATCTTGTTTACGGTTGATCTATTCAGTAGTATTCAGAAACACAACATGAGAATCACTTTGTGGTGCCTAAATTAGTTCTAGATACACATATCAGTTTGCGTTTCCTTCAGAACTTGAGTTGGAGAACGATTCTTCCTGCTATAAATTCCATTACACCAACGTCTCGCAGTATGACACCGGTGTGAAATATCTCATCGAGCGTCTGGATTTATAGGGATAGGGACAGCGAGACTCCGGGGAATTAGAATTATGCATCCGGCGATGGGTGCGATGCCCGTCTATTATTCTATCCGAGTTATTTGTTTTAGGCACAGACATGGACCGAATCGATGGAGACGAGGGAAGGTTAATCGAATCTCTGCGCTGATCGGAGTAGCTGACTCGAGTTAGATGGTTGCGTGATGTGGGAGTTACGAGAGAGTTAAAGAGCGAGAGTCTAAGGCCTGCTGATAGAATGAGCACAGTGAGCAGTAGTGTAGTAAATTCAAATAAACTGTTAAGTAACTTGATTACATGTGGAGCAAAGTTCGAGGCTCTTACATCCTTCCATTGGTCGTCCATTTGTAGAAATTCTGTGAAGAAAAATTAATCGTGTTATGAATATCATGATCAACTTTACTCTGTATCTGAATAATACATACTAAATGCGGACTTTTGAGAACCTACCGTATTTTTAGTACTTCCTAAGCATAATGAGTCAATTCACGAACTTATTTAAAAGTAATATATATATACATGTATATATATATATATATATATATGTATATATATATATATATATATATATATATATATATATATACATGTATATATATATTACTACATATATATATATAAATATATATATTACTACATATATATATATATAAATATATATATATATATATGTAGTATATGTATAATATATATATATATATATATATATATATATATATATATATATATACTGTGTTTTTTATAACTGATACCCCATATTATATTTACAGTAAAGACGTAAGGAGTTGAACGATTTTCTTGAAATTTACAGTACTTGACCAGCTGCTAATTCTACCAAAAGTAAAGAAACTTCGTTTAACTATCTTTAATAACGCGAAAGTTATAGCTTTGCGAATAGGAGTGGGGTGAGATTGGAAATTTCCAGTAGAGGATTACGCTCGTGTTACATGCAGCGTAAACTTATCTTTGGCTTTAGCTGAAATTTTGTTACGTCTTCGCTATTATTTTTATAGAGATAATTTTACGCTGCACGTAACACGCCCGTAATCCTGTACTGGAAATTTCATAATTGACCCCACTCCTATTCACAAAACTATAACTTTCACGTTATTAAAGATATTCAAACGAAATTTCTCTATGTTTGGTAGAATTGGCTGCTGATCGAGTTCTGTAAATTTCAAGAACATCGGTCCATTCTTCTGACTTTATTGTTAAAATAATTTGAGGTCTCTCTCTTAGTGCACTGCCTACTGGCAGGTCCATGGTACATAACGCCTCCACTCTTCTCTGTCTTCCACCTTCCTCTTAATTTCCACATATGAGTGGGTCTTTAAATCATCTAACATACCTAATCTCGGCCTGCCCCTGCCTCTTTTTCCTTCCATTCTACCTTCTATGACCTCTTTTAATAGACCTTCCCCCCTTAAAATGTGTCCTATCCATCTCTTCTTCCTATTTCTTAATACATTTATCAACTGTCTATCTGTGCCAACTCTCTCCAGGACTTCCTCATTTGTAACCTTTTGAGTCCAGCTAATCCGCATGCTAATCCGCATCCTTTCCTAAAACCAAATTGTGTGTTGCTCAGTATCATCTCTGCCTTCGACTGAATGCTATTATTTGCTATCTTTAATAAGATCTTCGATGCATGAGGTATTAAGCTGATTGTTCTATAATCTGAACATTCCACAGCATTGGCTTTTTTTGGGAATTGGAATCATCACTGACTTGGTAAAGTCGTCTGGCCAAATACCTGTACTGTACACTTCCATACATACCTCCATTAACTTTTTGGGTGTTTCTTCTTTCAACATTTTCAAGAATTCTGCTGGGATTTCATCTATTCCGGCTGCCTTCCCCTTCTTCTTACTGTTAATTGCAGAATAAATTTCATCCTTCATTAAATCGGGGCCCCTTTTATCGTCTTCTATGATATTTTCTTCTTCTATTTTAAAATCCTCTTGAACTGGTTTCCCAGCCTTATCATACAATTTCTCTACATATTCTCTCCATCTTACTGTTACTTCTTCCAGCTCTGTCTTCAATTCCCCATCTCTACCCATTATACTAATGTTCTTTGCATCTCCTTTCTTTTTCTTATCGGTTCTTGTTAATATCCTGACTTCCTGGTATAATAGATCCGACCTCCCTCTTCTATCATATTCTGCTAAATCATCACACTTTTCACTCCACCAATGATCTTTTGCTTTGTCTGTAATTCTTCTAAGTTCACTGTTTAAGCTTCTATATTTCCTTCGGCCATGACTGGTGTCAATACTTTTCCATTTCCTCCTTTCATCCATTTTGTCTAGCATCTCGCTTGTGATCCAAGGTTTTTTAGCTGTATTTGCTTTAAGAAAGCCATAAACTTCTTTTGCACCTATTTTAATAGCTTCCTATAGTTGACACCATCTTTCATTTACCCCTGTTCTTTCGTAGTCCTTCATTTCCTTAACTTTTCTTTCCACTGCTTCCTGACAATTTGGGGTATCAGTTATAAAAAGCTCAGTATATATATATACTGTATATATATATATATATATATATATATATATATATATATATATATATATATATAAACTATAGTCACAACATTAGTAATGTATGACAAATTAGTGCTACATGTATACATAAAGGTATTCATGGTCATTGTGGATTATGCATATAGATAATTAATATATATTATGTACACTCACAACATTTATAATGTATGGTGCTGCTATATAAAAAGGGTTTATGGTCGGTTCTGTTGTGTACACTTCTTCTTCTTGTTATTCTACTTACTCTTCTTCTTGTTCTTCTTGTTCATCTTCTCGTCTTTGTTCTTGTTCTTACTTCTATTGTTATTCCTGTTTTATGCTAGTTCTTGTTGTTCTTCTGATTCTTTCTTTCTTTGATTCCTAGCTGACGATTAGAATGGATCGGTCTCTAAGCTCGCACCCTACAGTGGGTGCCACTGGCATGTTGAATCCAATTCATCACTCATTATAAGTGGGATGATCCAAGTCGATCGTTCTGACTCACCGTCGATATGTTGAGGTACAGTGCTGCGTGAACTAGGGTTTTATGTTATTTAAAATTTATCGCTCTCTTTTATCCAGCCTTTAATTTATATCTTTATAAAAAGTAAATGGCAAGTTTAGCATATTAGATTTGAACGATGTCGTGCATGCCAAGTCTGTAATAAAAATTTACAAAGTGATTTTAACAGTATAGTCAATAGTTTCTCAGTTATATCTTACCTCTGCAGCTGTCGTTTGTTGGCGGAATAAAATTTACCGGATATATTGGAGAATTCCATTCATCTGACCCTATGGAATAGTTAAATTAAATCACGATGTATTAGTTTAAAAGGTTCTATGCACATTATGCTTAATAAACCAGGCATGCAAAAGTAATAAAGCGAAAAACGCCTTTGAATTTGTTTGAGTCTTAAAAATAAAGTGAATTTAGCTGAGCAAGTCTTTTAATCATGACAGAAATAGATCTATTTGAGTAATGTAGTTTGGAATCTACAGTATGATTCTATGGTTCTGATATAAAATCTATCAAGGAAATGACTGAGGGACACAACTGAACGGTAAACACTATTAAATAGGGTTTACAATGCTGCCCTGGATCAGGTTTAGGTTTCATATTTCATATCATATTTCATATCATATTTCATATCATATTTCATATCATATTTCATATCATATTTCATATCATATTTCATATCATATTTCATATCATATTTCATATCATATTTCATATCATATTTCATATCATATTTCATATCATATTTCATATCATATTTCATATCGTATTTCATATCATATTTCATATCATATTTCGTTTGCTGTTCTACTGTTTGCATGACTGCCTTAGTGCTGTTGTAATGTTTTATTACTTTTACTTTTGTTTTAGCGTTAATTTTTTTGTAAGCTTTCTATGTCAAATATTAATTAGTTTTTAAAGACTATGGACAAAATATTTCAAATTCGACTTAAAAGTTTTTCAGTGTTGTTTTCGTTTTGCTTAAAATTTGACTAGCCGTGGACTGCACGTGTCGTAAAAAGCGACAAACACTATAAGAATCAAACCGAAGTCAGAAATGGCATTCCGTTTGTAAGCAGCTAGGCTCCAGAAGTTGCTACAAAATTTTTAAAACAATTGAAATTTTTCATACCGACCCTAGTTATTATTGTTAGTATTATTACTATTGACAACGAAATCCAATACAGCAGTGTCCTGACCGAAATTTGTCTTCGAGACTACTTTACAGAGAGAGTTCAATAATAATAAGCTAAACAAAAATGTCATTTTAATTTTAATTTAAATCTAAAAAATGTCTACATATGAGTGGACCATTAAATCATCTAGCAACACTCTTACTTGTTTTTAAATACTTAAAATAAGCATTCATAATGTAATTTCATGTAGAAACACTACGCAACCACAATAGTGTCTTGACACCACGATTAGTTAAACTAGACTTCAAGTTATTTAAACTAGTTTTGACTAGTTACATTAGACTTCAAGGCAAGATTAGAGATGATGTTGGTTAATATAACAAATTAATTTAATTCCTTCATAAATTCAGTGACTCTTGACTCTCTCTTAGTGCACTGCCTACAGGCAGGTCCATGGTATATGACGTCTCCACTCTTCTCTGTCTTCCGCTTTCCTCTTCATTTCCACGTATGAGTGGGTCTTTAAATAATCTAACATACCTAAACTCGACCTGCCTTTGCCTATTTTTCCTTCATTCTACCTTCCATGACCTCTTTTAATAGACCTTCCCCCCTTAGAAAGTGTCCTATCCAACTCTTCTTCCTATTTCGTAATACATTAGGAAGAATGTAATGACTCTTCTAACCTGACTTAAATAAGCAGATTTAAGACTGATTTGCAGGTAAGATAAGTATGTATATAAATTAAAAGTTGAACATAATTTATTGGCATAGATCAAAAGGTCAAACCTGTTTGTAAGAAGAAACTTAGAGCAGTCAGATGCTGAAGCTCTTTTAAAAGGAAGTCGTTTGAAGCAAAGTATTTTTCTGTAGGGTACTCGAATGTTCGGCTATTCCTTGAACGAACGTTTGAGAGATTCGACGATGATTGGCAGAGCTGCAGAATATGCTGAGGTTTTCTGAATGACTTTGGAAAATCCGAATGGCTAAAGTTATGAAATATTCTAGCAGATAAAACAAAAATGATAATCCCGACAATCGTTACGGCAAAAATTGAATGTGTTATAATGATCCTTGACATAGCGTGATCTTGATAAAAATCAAACTTAAGTAGTGGCAGAAATTCGTTTAATTCAACTTCGTTAGATATGAAGTTGTCTTGCCTAAAGCTTGTTCCGTTCACATTTGGTAAAAATGTATAGCAGTGCGTCTTATTAGCCGACTTTGAGCTACACTCAGAAACTGTATTTCTATGGCTTTTTGAAGAGGTCTTTCCTCTATTACATTCGTTTGACCTTCCAGCTATTCCTTGTCCATTATCGGACTCGAAGTAATAATTATCTAAATGTGAGCTAGAATTTCTGGACACGGATAGTTCGGATTGTACAGTTATGTCCTCCGGCAGACTGTTTCTAATAGCAACCCAGTTTTTATAAGACTCTAAAATTAATAAATGACTTACATCAACTAATAAGTAGCACATACGATGGGTTATGAGTACAAAGTCTAAGCACGCTAATAATGCCACAAGCACATTCCATTCAGATCTTTCCATTTTTTGTCCTTCTTTCCGCTTACTGGCTGTACTGTCTACAGACTGTGATACAACTTTTTTCGTCATTGTAATAATGTTATAGTCCAGTATTTTTCGTTCCTCTTTAGAGAAAGTAAAATAATATTTAGTTGAGTTCAGTCTGTCAATTATCAATGATTCGGTGCGTATGTCGTTTTCTTTTGAATTCTTACTTTGAAATTCACTGCATGTCAAGCAGGAGTCTAAGAATAATTCGTTAGATCTGTTGAATGAATACGTGTCGTGGAGAATTGGGTCAATCAGAATCTTCAAGCTGCAGTTAACATTACAAATTAAAAGCAAATGCATTAATATATTTGCATTAATACACGTACTAAATACATGTAAATGCAGTATTAATGTATTGTATTGTATGTATTATATTGTATTGTATGCAAAGTATTGTATTAATGCAGTAAATGCATTAATACATGTACTAAATACAGTCGTAATCAATTTAAAAGAATTCATTATGTAAGCATAGATATTCACATCTTAAGTGTTACAGCAAATCATAATTTAAGAGCCATGAAAAATATATGGACAATACAAGTACACTCGAGTGCATTTATAATTATTAGAGTATTAGGCATAAAGAAATGCTCAAATAAGAATTCGAATAGAATGTCTTAATAGCGTAGGGGTAATGTTATGAAGTTTTAAATGACAAATCCTGAGGTGAATTGAACCCTTGTGGGTTCAAATCCCAGCCGCGTTGCTCTGAGAGTAAAATCTAGGACATTCACTGGACTGGTTATACGAACAATTGTCTAAATTGCCTAACGGTTTAAATATGTGGTACTAAAAGTAACATAACTTAACATAACGACGCTAGGTCAGAAAGCACAACTGCTTGTTTGAGACCCACACAAAATAAAATAAAAACTTACCTACACATCTTGCATAGCATAACATATTAAACACATTTTACTTAATAACCAGTACTAATACTGGAAACCAGCACACCTGTACTATTGACCTGTACACTAACAGGTACAAATACTACTCAATATGCTAACACTTGTCAAATTACAATATACCTAGGCCTACACATCCTCAAAACCACACATACCAAACATTACAGCAAGAGACAATAACCATTTTATAAAAAAAGCTTAATAAACAATATAAACTTTACTTAACTATCAAAACTTATACACTTTAATAGGACTGGGCAACCCCACAACTCAGCCTATTACTCTTCTATTAATACTTCACACCTTCCCTATAACACTTTATATACTATTCTTAAATTGATTGACAGATTCGTCCTCAACGACCTCCTCTGGCAGTCCGTTCCAAACACCAACAACTCTCTGACTGAAAATTTTTTTGCGTATCTCAAGCCTACTTCTAAATTTATTTAACTTGTATTTGTATCCTCTAGTTCTGTTATTATTTGCTACTTGAAACAAATTGTTATAATTTACTTTACTGAAACCATTAAGCATCTTATAAACTTCTATTAAACTAACCCTTCTCTCTTCTAAAGATAACAATCCAGTACATTTTAAGCGATTTTCATAATTGACATTACTACATTTCTTAATTAATCTTGTGGCTCTAGCTTGGACTTTCTCTAATTTCTCTATATTTTTCTTAAGATAGGGACACCAAGCCTGAACACAATATTCAAGTTTGGGTCTAATCAATGCCTTGTATAACTTTAATATAATGTCTTTTCTTCTACTTGTCATTGTTCTTTTTATTATACCTATAACAGCATTTGCACTATTGGCAGCTTTATTACATTGCTCACTAAATTTTAATGAATTATCCACTATTACACCTAAGTCTCTTTCAGGCGTAGTATTTTTCAGTATTTTATTATTTAAAATATATTCTGTATTTAAACTCTTTTTACCTATATGCATTATATTACACTTATCGCTATTAAATTCCATCTGCCATTTTTTTAGACCAATTTTGTAATCTTAATATGTCTTCTCTTAGAACCTCTGCATCTGCTTTATTATTTACAATTTTTGCTATTTTCGAATCATCTGCGAATTTACTAACTTTTGATACTATGTCTATGTCTATGTCGTTAATATATATCAGAAACAGCAGAGGACCCAAGACAGATCCTTGTGGAACACCACTTTTCACCGTTGTCCAACTAGAAAATTCGCCATCAATACATACTCTTTGCCGTCTATCCCTTAACCAATTTCCTATCTATCTAAGAATATTACCCTGTATACCGTGTGCCTTTAACTTTCTCAATAATCTAATATGGGGTACTTTATCAAATGCTTTTGCAAAATCTAAATATAACACATCTATACAATTACCTTTATCTAATTCACTTGTAATATTTTCTAAAAAGTCAATTAAATTTGTTAAACAGGAACGTCCACTAATAAAACCATGCTGACTATCATATATTAGGTTGTGTTTGTCTAAAAAAGAAATAATTTATCTTTAATTATACTTTCAAAAATTTTCCCTATAATACTGGTTAAACTAATTGGTCTGTAATTCTCTGCCTTGTTCCTACTCCCTTTTTTATGTAAAGGGACTACATTTGCATCTCTAAAGTCTGAGGGACAGACCCTGTTTCTAAAGTAGCCCTGAAAAGCTGTACTAATAGTGGAGCCAACTCTTCCTTTAATTCTGCTAACAATTTTCCATGAATTTCATGAGGACCCCCCCCGTGCTGCTTTACACACATTTAAAGAACTTAATTTGTGCATCATGATATTATTATCTATCTCAATATGCTTTAATGCCATATCATCACTAATCTTGAATATTTTATTTGGTATAGGCATATTTAACATATCTTCCTCTACAAAAACAGATGTGAAATAATTATTTAAAAGATTAGCCATGTGTTGACTATTTTCTATCATAATTCCATCTTTGCCTTTCAAGGGGCAACTCTTTGGTTCACTTTTTTATTTGTATTTGAATAAGCAAAGAAACTTTTTGGATCAGTTTTAATATTATTAGCTAATTTTTCTTCAAAACTAACCTTGGCTCTCCTATTTTCAGTTACAGATTTATTTCTTAAATTTTGATAGTTTCTGTATAAATTTTCATCATTGCTACTGTTTTTATATAAATTCCATGCTGTTTTCTTTGCCTTCCTCGTGCTTTTAACCTTTTTTGTTATCCATTTACATCTATCTTTACTTTTAGCTTTTAATTTAATGAAATCATTTCTAATCAACTTGAGATTCACACTAATGCAACTCCATAATTCATCCACATTTTTACAATTAGTATCTATAGAGAACAGAAATAAATTATTACTCTTGACATACATTCTAATTTCATCATAATTACCTTTAAAATAATCATATTTCCTAACAGAAGTTTTGTTTTCCCAGTTATTTTTAACATTAAATTTAATAATTTGATGATCACTTGATCCAAAAGGCTCACCAATTTCAAAATCTTGAATAATATCATCGGAACAGAAAACAAGATCTAGGAAATTTTTTCCCCTTGTAGGCTCATTGCAAAATTGTTTAAAAAAATTGTTGTTAATACATTCTATAAATGGATGAGATGCATCAATGGAATTTTAATTTTTCCAATCTAATTGGAAATAATCCAATCTAATTCCAATCTAATCCAATTAAAAGTGATCGATATCAACATAGTTGATCATTTCACTATAATGCGTGTTTACTTTTTCACTTTTTACTTACTTGAAGTTAAATTCATTATCAAATTATTTTCAATATGACAGCTTTAGATGAAGAAAATAGTCAAATATTTAGAAAAGTAACGAAAAATTGCCGTAGAAGTCAATTTAATTCCATGTAGTAGTATATCGCTTTGACATCATATCAATTTTAATTTTCAAAGTAGTTCAGATTAGCATGTTAAATCTCTCAAATGCATAAAGTGTATGTATAATATGCCAATGGTATATGTGCAATGTGCTTGCACATATCATTTATTCCTATACTGATCGAAGAGTTTATATACGAACATAGACTTCAATATTTATTACTGATATTTAAACATGCCTACATTTATAAAAAAAAGCTCTTCTAAAGAAAATAGTCTATTTCACATTTATTACTTTACTTTCTCTCTAGTGCTATGCCAAGTGGCAGGTCCAATTTGCATATTCACATTCAGAGCCTGCTTTAATGCGCCTTAAAAAGCATTTCATTGGTCAACAAGTTATTCATTTCACAAATGATTATACCTTATCCGTACATTATATAGCACATAGCTTTGGATACGTTTTACTGCTGAGGTGATTTACCGTTTACTAAGTTCTTGCTTAGTCGTCCCTTACAACACGTGAGGTTAACGGCATAATACTTAAACATACATTTATGGTAATTAAGTAAATATATTACTAAACAATTATTTACACAAAACAACTAAATAGTCTTAATTAAATATTTATTAGCAATATACCGATCGAGGTGTCCATTGCTCCAATATTGCGCTTCCTCAGCAACCGAATGGCCTAGAAATGAGGAGAATGCTGATATCCAATCAATCCGCGGTGAGTGCTCGTGACAAACTTGTGATCTGTTCCTGGAGGTTTTATATGTAAAATCAGAGCTGTTGTGAAGTGTAGACGGAAATATCAACCATTTATTAAATGCAATTGACGATAAAGTATCACCAAAGATCCGGTCAAGAACTGCACATATGCTCGATGTTAACATATTTCTGTAGCTATCTGTAAATTGTTTGAAACGTTTCTTCAAGTGTAAGAGAAGTGGAGATTGCTTCGAACTTTCAGTATAGTTTTCATTAACGCATGTTCTATTATTAATCGTAACATTTTTATTTACTAAATTACTTATTTGCCTCCAATGTTTGTCAATCATATTCTTTGCCGAACTCGTTGATACGTGATACGACGATAGCTGTATCTCGTGTATTAGCTCAAATCTTTTTTCCTCGAACATCTGGTCGGTTCTACTATGGAAATAAACGATATTTGATAAATCAGCCTGTCCCAGCTGAGATGTGGTGTAGAGATAGACGGCTGTTATTGTTGCCATGCAGCTGCAAATAAGCTTCATCAACAGATAAAACATCACCATCGCCCGATGCGTTAAGCTTAAAGATCGCAGTCGATTTATCATGAATTTTCCAAACACATTCTGCTGAAGATATGGGCTCGGTTTAATATCAAACATCGATAATCGCGGTTGGGCTCTGCGGTATTGCGTTGCGCTGACTGTCTCAAGAATTGCGCGAATAAAAAGAAGAGTTGTGATGAGAAATCCTAGGCAGAGAAATTTGATTGTTGACGGATTAATTAGATCATCCTCCATCCGGCCGCTGGAAGATTGTATGCCAAAGCAGCTATTGTTAGGACACTGGAATTGGTTGAGGCTGAAAATTTTGAAATTCCGAACGGTATCGCATGACGAATTAATGCGGGATATGTATTTGATGTAAGATCGTTGGATTGTATTTGCGTCGTCCAGTAGGAGCTCAAATGTTGGATCGTTTTCAGTCAGAGTTACGTTTTCTAGAGAGAAATAAAATTTGATGAGAAAAGTTTTGGGACATGAAATCAATGTATCGTAACGGTACTGGGTGTTTTGAGACTCAAAGAGATTGATTGTTACAGATAGATATCCGGGACATCCGATCAGCTGACCTACAAACATCGGAGTAGGATTCAATGTCGGATTAGTGTACAAAATGAATATGCATTTTTATTTTAATTTTTTATTTATTACCTTATTTCAGGCGTAATAACCCATACATGAAATAATAATAGTAATAATACAAACAAAAGTAAAATAATAATGATGATGATGATGTTGCTGATGATGACGATGATGATGATAATAATAATAATAATAATAATAATAATAAATGAATCCCGAAGGAGCTGACTTTATTAATAGCATAGGCAGACTTATTACAGAGCAAACCGGCGATAAGCGAGAGACTTCTTTTCTCTGGCAAAGGCTTTCCATGACTTTGCAAAGATTTAATGCAGTCTGCTTCAATAATTCTTTTAAGCCGTTTGATGACCTCGAGTAGCCGGGCGGCGATTCAGCACGTATTGCTTGAATCATTTTTATCAAACCTCAGGTTATTTACACGGGGGTAAAAATATATTTAATAATAATAATAATAGTAATGATAATAATGATAATAATTAATAATAATAATAATAATAAATGAATTTGGTTTGAAAACCAGCGGTATTAAAGACAACCAAAGCCAAAAAGCCTTTCTATGGCAGCGCCTGCCTACCGTTGTACTCTAGTGTTAATGCTGTCTGCTTTCCTAGCACATTGGCGAATGTGCCAGGAAAATGCCGGCATGGAAAATGAAAATGCCAGGAATGTGCCTTCCCACATCATAGAGTTAATATTTCATTCCAATCTTTCTTTAAATGTATGCTTCACAATATGAGTTTTTCTGACATTGTCTATATTATGCGTCAGTACTTTGCTAACAACTTCAATTACCATCAAACTTGTGAGTTCAAACTTGGAAAAAGCTCAAGAAAAGTATGCATAAAATCATATGAGCATTTAACTCCATAGTCAATAGAATGAATTGAACTTGACAAGATAATTTTATACTCATTTTTTAAATTATAAGAAATCTATTTTTTATTTATTATAGGTAGACATATGTAAATATAACTTTGTACCGGAAATTGAAATTTCCAAATGCGAATGGTTTGCGTACTGTAAGTTGATTTGAATAGAGTCTTGACTCAATCTACTTTGAGATTTTCCTTCGAACCACCAGCGAAGTACTGATTTGTTTTCTGCGTATAGAGTTAAAGTTAGTTAAATTAACTTTATCTTCGTGTAGTACATTTAGGCCTATTAGGGAATAATAGCATATAGTAGGACTACTTAGAAGAAAAGAAAACATTGAAATTTCATCAAAATTAAAATTATTGTATGTGCTGTATATATATATATATATATATATATATATATACATGTATTATTGCATATATATATATATATATGTGTGTGTGTGTGTGTGTGTATATGTATATGCATGTATATATATACATATAGTGCCTATATAGGGCAGAATTTAATCGCTAAATATTTTCTTCTCGATAAAAAGTCTACAGCGCCCGGTATTCCCAGACGTTCACCCATCCAAGTATTAGCCGGCCCGTCGTTGCTTAATTTCGGTGATCGGACAAGAACCGCGCTGTATTCAGCGTGGTATGAACAACATATAACCAATGTTGCTCAAAGCTTTTAAAATATGATTCTGAGGTGGTCCTGACTACTTTCCGCAGTTTCTACTTAGGCGCCTCCTAAGACACATGCTTCTGCAGTTGGTTGGTTGTAATAGCCAGAACGCGACAATTGAAATCAATATATTACTACCAATGATTGCATTACATGCATATATCTTAATCTCTCGGTACGCACTGTAACCATTGAGGAGCTAAAATGCAATCATTATTCATTGAATAGTACGGTATCTCCTGTACAGTATACACATAATTCGATAATAAAATAGATTTCTATAATTGAAACACCTCCGATCTCACTCGATTCATTACAAAATGAAGAAAGGCATAGGTTGAACGATACAAAATATAAAAAATATAAATTCCGGTTTAAAAAATAGTCTGAATAGTAGTTAAAATAGTAAATATATATATTAATGGTAGTTTCCTCATCTAATGATGATATCGGTGACAATGATGGATATATTAGACAGTGCATTTAGACTATTGTTACACTTTGGCCTTCAAAGGGACCATAGTTTGAAGTTTTAACCCATTTTCTCGTCACACAATGCTACAAGAGCTGACAAAATTAACATGCGTTGGTATATACGACATTTTTGACATTGAAGACATGAGATTACATCATACCAGTAATTAGAAATTTCATGCTTGGCGGATTGACAGTGGATCTCAACTGATACACATAGGCTTGTCCCGTTGTATCGATGGACGCGGTCAGCTGACTTCCGCTGGATTCATTTCCAGTCAATTTAACTGGAATGAATACGGATCCTCCATCTCCGCCGTCGCCACATCCCATCCAATCGATCCATCTCGAGGATTCGACGGTCGCTGAATGATTTACTTGCACTCGAATGACAAATATATTGTCGGCTATGGCATGCCTCTCAAAATTCACCGGAAGTTCTTTTCCGACAGCCCGGACTCTATCGTGGATGAGATTATGATCGAGCGCCGTGATACCGGATGTACCCTTGTCGTCGGTGGATTGAATGAAATATTCCGGAGCAGTTTTCAATCCGCGTCCGAACAGGATTGCCTCACGTGGGGCAAAACTTTCCGCAGAATATTCTAGATTGATAAAATTGGAAATAAATTCCTTTCCTGATTGTTTGGTTGATTCGACATTTACTAATATTCGCCCAGTTTCGAACTCAATCTGCGGAATGTTGACGTAGTACCACAGCTGATAGAGAAAACGATATTCTTGTTTTTTCACTCTACAGCGAAATTCGTTATCGGGGTTCAGATATATAGGCTGCATCGTAAATCTGTACGCTTCACCTTATAAATAAGAATACAACAGCATCTTAAACAACTGGGATCAAAATAGTTATTTAAAATTGTATTTAATTTTAGCATAATGTTTATCTCTCTAGTGTTGTTTAGTGTTCTACCAAGTAGTAGGCCCAAGATACATGTACATACTCACATGCTACATTTTAAGCTTCATAAAGAGCACTCCATTGATTAACAAATTAATCCCTTCACAAAAGACAATGCCTTATCCACACCTTAATGTAGCCTATATATTGGGAATATTACGGTTTCTGAATTGGTTTCCCTTAGCTACAATCAGTTCTTGCCTAATAGCCTCTTACGACAAGTACATTTTATGGTTGATCTATTTATCCGTGTTCCGGATACAACGCAGTAAATGTTTATATAAAAATAATCAGTTGTGAATAGATTAATCGTTTATTGCACGCATCGTACGGGGCGAGTAACTGAGTAGGCGGCGAGAAACAACGTTCGAATCTATACTAAAACTAAAATGGCATATGTTAAATATAAAAGTCCAAAGCTACAATGCTGCAGAATGATTTTTATAACAAATTTGTAACCGTTTTGGAAGTTCAACATGTAGTAAGAGGTCGCTCTTTGAAATGCTATATTGAAGGAAGGCAGGGGATTTGTTGACACTATATTCGGGAAAATCGAACGTTTAATTCTTATTGATTACAGATTGATTGATATAAAAAAGTGGTATTTACAATGTAATCAAATTTGTATATCTTTCTACACTACCTGCTGTTTCATATACCAAAGTAATCAGACTTGATATCAACATGCGGCCTACAACACAGCATGGTAATGTGAAAAAAGAACTTCATCACCTAGATACATGTATGTAATGCTAAGTTTGAATAAAAGAAGTTTAGAAAGAAGAGTTCAAGAAAAATAATTGAATTCTGACTGCAATCTTTGTCTAGTAGTTGTGAAGCATAGGATGGCAGAATTTAATCGTTAAGATAGAACTAGCATTTGCATTTAGAATTCACCGTGGTTTCGAATCAAACATCTAATGTTACAGATTCGAATACTTTAATCGCTGCTATTTTGTTTTTGAGCAACAAAAACATGTTAATCACAAAAACTTGTTGATATTTTTATTACAAAATAATTTTTATGCTTTGAATGAGACCTACCCATTGCGCAGACGATGTCCTTTCTTGTGCACTCACGAGAATAAGCGAATTTACAACTTACGGTCTCAAGGCAGTCGATCTGGCAGCAATCTATCGAAAAGATCAATACCGTGATATACGTCACCGGAATACATTAAACGATCAAGCATGCGATCACGTGATACTACCTTACAGAAAGTCTAGCACTACTACTTATAATTAACTAGATATACTCAATGATTAAAGTTGCTTCGAACAGTGAATGTCGATGTGCAAACTTAGAATAGTGATTCTATTGTAACACATGGAGATAGTGCATCTGAATATTTACAGTTATTTACAGAATTAAGTTGTGTTTCTTACATTTTGAGCAAAGGGCATAAAATCCTGCTTCATCACTCTTTCACACGCTATGTTATTATATCAGATCCTGTATTTTTTTAGGTTCGTGCACAATTTAAACAGTAATGTAGGCCTATGTAAATTTATGTAAAAGAAAAACAGACATCATTGGTTTACTCAGCTAATTTCTTGTTATAAAGTAAAGCAGTGATTGAAAATATGAGATTAATGAGCGGGTTTTTCGAAATATGCTTCATTAATAATAATTTTAAAAGTCATATTACAAATGCCCCAATAATGAGTAAAAGTGCATTTCTTAGGCTTCTTTACCGCATTATATATTCCGTTATGTAAGTAGCTCTACAGTATTCAATACACACATATTGTTGCATTACATTATTATTTAAATGTATACAAATGATGGCTTACGGCGGCTTGATGTATCTAAAATTCAATCCCAAAATATTAATTATAGATATGAAAAACGTGATTGAAATTTTGTCAATCCACCTATATTGATAATTTTAAGTTTGAGCGACAACACATCAACGATGAACAATAATAAATGATTAATATCAGTTTTCTCTTGAAAAGAAAAATTAAAGAAATTTACTAGATTAGATCTACGTAGGGCATAAGTCACTAAACCAGTTTAGTTAAAATACCCTTCCTGTCTATGAAGCATAATACAGGATGAATTTTCGTGCATTACACAATTTTATTCGGCCTGTACAATGAGAAAACTCGGTAGACTAAATTTTTAGTTAATTTGCTTAGGTCAAGAATCTACCAATTGGAGGAAAGACTCCTTGTAGTCGAACTTCAGGTCTTTGGACTCATTC
The DNA here is from genome assembly GCA_905160935.1 of Enchytraeus crypticus. Taxonomy (NCBI): domain Eukaryota; kingdom Metazoa; phylum Annelida; class Clitellata; order Enchytraeida; family Enchytraeidae; genus Enchytraeus; species Enchytraeus crypticus. The sequence goes on from CAJHZI010000713.1 coordinate 2,552,001, forward strand.
ACTGGATTTTGGAATTTTCACTGTTTTTTGGATTTTCTTCTTGCTCGCCGGCTTGATTTTGCCTAAATAGTACTCGCAGTTGTCATTGATGACTGTAGCACTCTAAATGTTGTCATGTCTTGGATTATTAGGCAGATGCGATTAACGATGTGGTATAAAGTAACACAGTTTACCACTTAAATTCAAGACTCATTGAAGCAATATATATTGCTCAATAGTATCATAATTCAAAGGCAACTGTTAAGTAAAGCTATAAATTGTAACATAAATCAATTTATTTAAACATAAAAGTGTATGTGATTCAAAATTGTGGTCTGCACTCGGACAGTGAATATAAATTAGTATAACAAAAGGAAAGTCATACAAAGATGAAAATATTGATAATACCTTAAAATATGTTACACATAAGTAGGCCTAAGGAAAAATTATATGATTCACTTATTTAGATAACTATCCTACGTGGCTCACAAAGATTAATATTAAACATAACAGAAATCTAGAAAGATTATTCTTTTAAATATTGGTTTGATTTATTTGATAAAATACAACAATATTATAAATTTACATGTACATGTTTAGTGTACATGTATATCGTATAATTGTTATACTCTTATGCTGGGAAGACGGTAAGTTGATTCTCACCCTCGATCTCTCTCTCTCTCTCTCTATCTCTCTCTCTCCCTCTCTCTCATTCTCTAATGTTCTTCAAATGACAGTTCCAAGGTATATATTCCTACTCGCACAACGTTTTCAACAACAACAACAACAACAACAATAATAATATGATTAGAGTGCTACTGTTGTCCTTGACAACATCGAACACTATGGAACCAAACTACCATCTATGAGCAGAGTGAAGGGTCCAAAAACCATGCGAGCCAAAATCCGGGTAGTATGTCCAAGGAAGGGTACTAGAGGAATGGATGTTTGTAGGTGTCAGGTCATGGACGTGTGGTGGATAAGAAAAGTAGAAAAGTTTTCAACCGCCTATGAAACTGTTAATAAAGTGAGAAAGGCTTGTCAGGGATAGATGAGGGGGTGCGCAGAGTGGAAGGAAGAGAATTCCAGATCTGTGGGTCAGCATGCTTCAATAGTAGATCTTACCCGCAGTGGTAGGCGAGCAAATGGCGTCACTAAGGCACTTTTCGCAGTCTGTCTGCGCTGACTTGCAGGGCGCTGAGGCGCTTGTAATGTAATGTTCTATGGAGGCAGATACGTTGAAGAGCCTCAGCAGTGACGAACCTCCTGCCGTGCACACGACGCTGTTAGAGGCCGAGACCAGAGGGCGGGGGTCGCTCCCCTGAATTTAATCACAACACAGCATCGTGTAGTGACGTGTGATTGAGACATCCCTGATATCATCCTCGTATCAGGAAAAGGATGTTAAAACTTTGTACTATGTTTTTATCAAGTAACTCAACTTGTTGTGACGTGTAATTGGGACATCATATAGTGACGTGTGATTGGGATATCCCTGATATTATCCTCGTACGAGGAAAATGACGTTACAACTTTTTTACTTTTTTTGATTAAGTAAACAGTTTAGTTCACTCCTAAACTCTGGCTTCTACGGAATTACTAGCTGAACTTGTCTAAATATAATTATTAATGAGTTATTGCGACAAATACATAAACTAGTAGATTTCATACAAGCTTCTGAATTTCTGACTGCATTCGTAGGAAGTACTGCTACTATACACCTTCTATAGGTCGGTGATAGTTGGCACGAAAAATACGAAATCTATATTAGAATGATTGCGCCTCACGGGATTGAAGATATTGTGTGGAATTGTCGTCTAACCCTCAATAGGTCGGTTAATCACGACACCATTTCAATATATCAATTCATTGAACATATAAATCCTTGATTGTACAAGAAACGCCGATTACTGGAGTTGAATCTAGATAAAGCGTTTCCTTGTCAATTCAGGTAGAAATAGCTGCATTACAACACTCGGTGTTGGCAGTGAAGATAGAAGAAGGAAGTGAAGATAGAAGAAAGAAGTGAAGATAGAATAAAGAAGTGAAGATAGAAGTTTGAAGAGGAATCAGGAAATAGCGAATTTCTACGAAGAACACTAATTTTCTAGTGCCTAATCTAGATAGGCGTTTCTTTCAGAGAATTCAGCTAAACGACTACAATCCTGAATTCTACGGAAAGCGCGATTTACTAGTGCCTGAGTCTAGTTAAGCGTATTTGCCTTAGATTCAGCTAAACGACTGCAATATAGCACCTCTTGTGTTAACAGTCAGCATAAAGAAAGAAAAGAAGACAGAAGAGAATAATACTGAAGTTCTACGAAGAACGCTAATTTTCTAGTTGTCCACTCTAGATAAGCGTTATCCTTTTAGATCTCAGTCAGGCGATTGCAGGTCCTAAAATCTATGAAAAGCGCAATTTACTAGTTGCCTGTTCTAGTTAAGCGTCTTTTTCACAGTTTCAGCTAAACGACTGTAAAATAACACCTCACGTGTTAACAATCATAATAAAGAAGGAAAGAGGCAAAGTATCAAATCATATAAGCGAGGATTGCCTTGAAGTCAATAACTCGTTTCCCAATTTCTATCTCGTATTTTAATTGCAAATACAGACATTTAGCTAACTGATTAGATGTAGATTGACTCTATATTTATCGCTTTTTTAGCATTTTATAATTGTTGCGTAATATTCGTTTAATATTCTATTCTATCTTTACATTTAATGTTTTAATTCGTTATATTGCTATCGTGTTCTTGTTAATAATAAATCGTTTAAAATAATAAACTACTAGTTTTTGTGTCTCGATATTCTAATTTAGATAGAATTAAAGAAATAATCACAAATAATAAACAAATGCTATAAATTTTCATACATGGAACGAATAAGCATGAGTTCTGTTCATAGCAGCTCCAGTCTCATTGATTTAGCCTCTAATTGGCTATATGAGCAAGATATCCTTGCATCCTCTAGGTTAATACCGCCGAAGCATGAAGAGTTAGAAAAAACGAACCCACGACTCCATATCCGAACTCCTATAACGGAGAGAGGATGGAGAGCCTAACACGTTAAACTCTTTTGTATTCGCCAAGAAATATGTTGTCACATCATTTAAGATCAACAAATGGGACACTGCATTGTACTCGACATAAACTTTGCAAACATACATTTCATTAGAAACACGAATATGTTAGAAAATTTTTTGGCATGATTTTATGTTTATTTTTTGTTTTATGTTTTTTGACAATGTATATGAGCAATAATAATAATATCAATAATAACATCAATAATAACAGTAACATCACGTAAGATGGCTTTCTTTGTTAATCGTTTTATGGTTAGACCTTTATGCATATACATGTAGAAAATATACAATATCCAATTTATTTAATATTCCTATTTATCTAAACTTACTGACAATTATTTTTCCGTGTTGTTTCAGGACTAGTGTATAATAGAAAAACAGTTGGTTGCACATGTCGTAAGATAAACCACCCAGAAACCGTACTTGTTCCACGCTATAGTCTACAAGTGGAATGGGTTAGGCTTTATCTTTTGTGAAGTCATGAACTTGTTGATCTACGAAGCGAACTTGATGGAGCGTGAAAGCAGTTCTTAGTAAGACTACATGTACCAGTATATGTACCTTGGACCTGCTACTTGGCAAAACACTCTCTTCTCTCTTAGTACACTGCCTACTGGCTGGTCCATGATATATAAAGTCTCCATTCTTCTCTGTCTTCCACTTACCTTTTCATTTCCACAAATGAGTGGGTCTTTAAATCATCTAATATACCCAATCTCGGCCTGTCCCTACCTCTTTTCCCATCCATTCTACCTTCTATGACCTCTATTACTAGACCTTCCCCCTTAGGATATATCCTATCCAACTCTTCTTCCTATTTCTTAATACATTTATCAGCTATCTAGCAGTACCAACTCTCTCCAGAACTTCCTCATTTGTAACCTTTTGAGTCCAGCTAATCCTCTCCATTCCTCTCCAAATCAACATTTGGAATGCCACTATTTTCCTAATATCTTCCTTCCTTAAGGTCTATGTTTAACATCCATATAATAGCGTGGTCCAAACGAAAGTTTTCACTATCTTTATCTGTGTGTCTTTCTTTAGACGTTTTGTTAAATGTTCTTTCCTATTACCAAAGACCGTTTTTTCTTATGCAATCCTACTACATATTTCAGTCTCACATTTCCCGTCATCGGTTATAGTATGACCCAAATATTGGAAACTCCTTCCCTGCTCCAATTTCGTGCCATTTATTGTGATATTAAGTTCACCTTTATTATTGGGCACTCTCATAACCTACGTCTTTTTTATATTAATCTTCATGCCATATATCTTTGCGGTGTCATTCAGCCTGTTAATGGCAGAACACGAGAGAAAGTATTAACTACAGCAGACAGATACTTACAAAGCTGACACAGGGTTCATTAAGAGTCCTAGCCAGATACGATTCTCCAGTCCTGATTCCGTGTGGACACATTCCATCCTTAAAAGCTTTCTCCGTGCAGGATGTTGATTTAACACTGGTGGTGCGATCCTTTGATATCTCAAGAGTTAGTATGTAATGATCAGGAAGCGGATGTCTGAAAGTGAAAAAAACTAGAAATGTACATATAGTGATACATAATTATTGTTTTGGGATATTTTTTCTGAATTAGAATTAATTTATTGTTTATTAAATCGAAGCAAAATACATGTATCCAAAAAAGAATAGTTTAAAATGCTTAAACTCTAAGTATAGCATTTAAGGATAAGTTTCGTCGGCCTATATTGATGAAAAGGGCTATATAATTTTTAACAATAAACAAATATATTATAATGTTATATATAAGCCCTGTTGTCCTGTGAGAATCAATTCAGAAAAGATTCACTAAACGGCTAAGTTGTATGATAGGACTGCAGTATTCCAAGAGACTAAAAGCTTTGGCTTCCGTATCGTTAGAGCAACGAAGGCTTAAATCTTACCTGTGTTTGTACTACAAAATTATCACTGGATTGGTCGATCTACCTGTAGATGAGTTTTTTTGTTTTCAAAAATGGGTTAACAAGAAATAATGGTTCAAGTTTATACATGAATAAATTTCACTTTAATGCTGAAAGATATCATGTCAAAAACCGATGCATTGCATGTTGGAATTCCCTACCCTCTAATGTTGTAAATGCGTCTACCCAAAACTCCTTTAACAGGTGTCTGGAGGGTAATAATATAAGCATATACATGTACCTAAAGAGTTAAAGGATTGCTTTATGCCATTCTTCGGTATAGTATTTTTTCTATCATATAATTTAACTTTTAACTCTTGTAAGCATTCTAGTGCTTTTACCGTGTTTAATATTGAAGTTTTGTGTGTAACTTTATTGCAGGGCCTAAATTAATAAGTTTAATTGTCATAGTGTGCAGATATTTATGCATGTACTTTGCTGATTGTCTTAATAATTATATTATTAAGACAATCAGATATTACATGATCCGCTAATTTATCTTTGCCAGATAATTAAGGCCTATACTAAGGATTTTATTGAACATAATTAATAATTAATGCAAATGTTTGCATTTTTTAAAATTCGGAATATGTAAGTGTCACTTGTGGGCCTTTATTTCCGTTCATGCGCTCTAACTGCTTATTGTGTATGCCAATGTGATATGCGTATGATAAATGAAATTAATTAATTAATGAAAGCAAATTTTAGAAGAGCTCTACTATGAAGCAGTCTGATAGTCTGACTGCCTTAACGAAATAATGTACTTCAATGCATATGCAGTAATCAGCATATGCATTGAAATACAAGCAAATATTACGCATATAACAATATAGGCATATATATATATATATATATATATATATATATATATATATATATATATACAGTATATATATATACGTATACATATATATATATATATATATATATATATATATATATATATATAGGCCTATGTATATTTATGCATATATGGTTATTTTTTATTTTAAATAGAAAAAACACATTTTAATAGTAAAATCCGAAGAATGACTTCAAGAGTTAAAGAACTGTTACAGGACCTGCAGTAGTTTTCCATTAGATTTATGAAGTCGTTTCTATCCTCGGCTGTCACTGGATTATCCAGCATGAAGTCATTATTACCGCTTACATCCTCATCAACGTATTCTGGGATCACGTGGACGTTTCTGAGTCCAATGTTTATCTTCACCCCGGAATCTCTGAACCAGAAAAAGTCCGTCATCTGCTTATCATTCGTCAAGTACAAGTTCGTCTCAAGCTTTCGAGTTAGAGAGAAATCTTCAACGAAGACATTTGATGATGTCTCAATCGGAATACCTATAAAAAGTTTACACGAAGTATGTCAATAATCGTCTGATTCGCAATACGTATCATATATTTCAAAATTTAAAATATTAATGTAAATATAATACAGGGATGCAGATAATACAGAATTATGAGATTCTGACTTGGAGTCACAGTGCTAATTTATGTCGTCGGTATACGCAGGTTAAGAAACCGGCATCAAAATGATTTAAGTTTAAATTCTAGTCAGGATGCCGGTGAGAGATACAGTCCAGCCTTCTGTAGTGACCTTTCATCAGAAATTAAAGAGGGAATTGAGTGTTAGGGGTAGGGTCAGTTTTCTTTGGGCACCCTGTAATTTAATTACAGGTCTCTATTATCTATAGTAAGGGTCAACGTACTCTAAGTTCTAAAAATTATAGTGTCAATAGAAGAAAGTTTTCCATAGCCTTCAAACCATATCTACACGTACGTACGGTTTTAGAGGCAGACAAATACCAATTACAAATTCCATTATAAATATAAACGATTCATAGCTACTATTAGCTATGAATAAATTGGCACCACTTACGCTGTAGATCAACATCTCTTAAGAATTTTTTGAATCGCTTGTAGAAGAGGGAATTCTTCCACAAGAGATGAAAAAATATATAGGGAGATTTAAACTAATGTGCAATAGGGGTAACACAACCATGAGGTCATGGTTTATATGTATTTTAAAATTATATATATATACATGTATAATATATATATATATATATACATATATACATATATACATATATATATATATATATACATATATACATATATACATATATATATATGTATATATATATATATATATATATATATATATATATATATATATATATATATATTATCATCGCTTTCGAGTGAGGAAGCTGACGTTAGCATTAGCTTTACCAGCTCTTTTTCACTTGTCAGAAAATTAAAATACACAATTTCTTTCGATAGTTTAATCTTGAGCATAGCTATAATCTATCGTTTTCTGCTAACTTTTATACACTAATTTTCGAACTAAAAACAAACAAAATATTGATGTTATAGATGCCAATGACCTTGATAAAAGTCGTTAACCGCAGACGTGTGATTGCAGACAGCATAAATTGTCAACTCTATCTTTAAAACTTTACCTCTGCACGAAAACTGCAGATAGGCATTCAAAGGTTTTTCTAATAAAACTGTCAACATCTGTTACCATGTTGGCAATCCCACGGGATCATAAATAAACGACGATCACTGGAGCACTGGAAGATTCTCTGATTTTAAGAATTTAAGGCATGAATTGAGTCCATATCTTTTGTATTTATCAACATGATAATATAAACAACTTCAACCACACATATTGCCGATGAGATATAATTATTATTTTTAAATATTTGCAATGTTTAAACTTAACAATGATTATCATTATTGTAATATAACAGTAGTAGTGCCACTGATTTCAGAATCGTCAAGAATAATACATTTAATGATTAAATATATCTGCTTTCTAACAGATAATTTCAGCAGTAACTTAACGACAGGAAGACTTCAATTAGAGCCCAAACTCAAGATGTTTTTAGAAATCATAGAGCGAGAAATTAGCGTTTACATAATTAATGAAAAGTTATTCGTGATTCTTACTTTTAGCTGTAATTTATTATTTTTATCGATTGAGAATTTTTCAAAATGAGAGATTTAATAATAAAGGTTTAACTGTTTACCCTCTGTTTCCACATAGAGAGATGATGTTAGTCATTTAGTGGAATATTACAGCGGCATAATGTTAAAATATGCCAATAGACCGGCTCTGATCTATGCTATATGAATTCATTACGATATCTAACTAAATTAATATTTACTGATCTTCTTGTAATTGGCTACTAAATTTGGATGCTGCTGTAATATTCTTAGATTAATTGTCTGATTTCAATTTAAAGTAGGCCATACAAGTTTATGTAATATACTTATAATTATTTTCTAAATTAAATATTATATGCACTTATATCACGTAAAATGATATAAAGTTCCACTCGTGAGTGGACATGAAGAGAAAATCGAAATACAGAGAAGAGTGGAAGCGTTACATACCACGGACCTACCGGTGAGCAATGTACTAAGAGAGAGAGAGAGATAAAGAGAGAGAGAGAGTGTTGGGTGAGTGTGTGTACTTATAAAATTATGAGTATAAACAACTGAACTGAAATTTATTACTTGTTTCAAAATTATACCTGTGAATTATTGATAGTATATTGTGAATAATTTCAAGTGAATTAAGAAATGTCTGGTTCCAATCTGTTATGCAAAAGGCGTTTGAAATTGTGCAGTTCATATTATATAAAGCGGTAAATAACAGATTCAGAATTGAAATCACTTGTGTCGTCAGAATGTTTGATATTGTGAAAGTAATTGATATTTTCACAGTGATTGTACATTGAATAAAATTGCTTAATTCGTCAATTATTGCTAAACTGCTTAAAGGATGCTTCACAATGATACCGCATGCAGTTTAACATCGAGTTGTTGTTGAAGATGCAAATACTGTGAAAAAGTCATTAAGTAACCCTTCATGTGACGACGATACAGCTGATAGTCGTTTGATAACAAACAATGCATTGAACACAAATATAAATACAAGAAAAATTATCAAATGTTCCTTAAATTAACATTTATAATGGCATTTACCCATAGAAGTCGATGATTACATACCGCTGGAAAGCATTTGACCATTTCCTATCTTTATTATGAAAGAAACACCTTGAAAACGATAATTTTGTGCTTTTAAAATAAAACTGCGAGGATTAACAATGCAAAAACAGCATTTGTTTATCAACACACTGTATCCGACCTTCCCCTTTTAGTGGCTGTTTACTTATTTCCTATTGGCTATGTCGTTTAACCTTGACAAATAATCGTCACACTTTTGCGGGCAATTACTGTGAAAATATCGCTGAGGTTTATCAATGGTAAAAGAGATTCTTCAATTCTAATTCAAGGCACAATCTGTGGAGGTCTGGAAAAGTTCGATTTAGTCCGAGGAGCTGATGGTCGAACCCGAAACATAAATCATCGAGGCGAGAGTTAGACTGGGGGCTCCTCGGTACCCTAGGGGTAAGTTAATGCATAAGTTATCCGCGAGATGGAGGGGAGATGATAGGACGATCTGTGCAATATCCAATGATTTAATCCTGAGAAATGATAACAAATCATCTTGAATGGTTCTGTTTATAAACTAGTTTAGTCTTCTGTGATAAATCTAAGCAGCGTGAATTGTAGAAATCATGACAATATCTCGTAGAGTATCCAGTTTGACATTATTAAATAAATTAAGTGATCATTTACAATTCCATTCTTACATTTATTGCTTTTGTGTTGCTCAATTTACACATTGATTGTTTATTTTTATGAGATTTTTGAATATTGAAATTGCACCGTTTTCGGATCTTATTGTTTTTTAACATAAGCTTGGCTTTGGTTTCATAACGTTCTTTGTTTCTGTTGATGCAGTATATCACTTTAATTGTGATTATTGTTAATTTGCTTAGCAACAAACGTACATATTTTAAAGATTGTATAGTAAATCATTATTCGGTGTAAGCGACTGCAATTATTCGTAAAATAAACTCGAAACAGGTACATAATTTTGGGCAGGGGATATGGCGAAACGGTTAGAGTGTTCGCCTCGGATACAAGTGGCCTGTGTTCAAATTCAATGTCAGTCAAGTAATGATGGATAACCCCTTGGGCCCATGGAAGGTTAATTTTGTATCGGAGCTTACTGCCGAATGGCGCTATCAATAGCAAAGATATGATTAACCATGGAAAGGATTAATAATAACCTGTCAGGAACCTGTAAAGCGGTCTCGAAGACAGGACACTGGCCATGATACCGCTATAGAAATTGTCGGAGGTTATCATTATTATTATATTTTCAAGCTTACTGAAGAGCGCATAGTACATCCTTTTACTCAGTGTGAGTGACTGTGACAGTTGGTAAAATAAAATGTGGTGTAATATTTTCCTTTGAATTGGTTAAGTCAAATTCATTTGTATAGTCAGATTAAATTTATATCCTGTTATTGATTGTGCCTATATATTTCCAATCAATATTTTGCAATTAGGCTTTATTAATTTCCTTACGTATCAAAACAATAGTATATTAACTTTAATGTCCGTTGAACATTGAATCTAATAAAATATCCGTTATATGTCAATCTTGAATGGACTAAACGAATACAAAGAAAGATATAAATGGACGAGAAGAATGATTGTAAGACAATTAACGACCACGTTAAGGCATTCTCATTTCAAGGTATATCCAACATTTATATATGAAACAGTTGCTGTTATTCAATTTGATAATTCGTGGTTGCTTTATACTCGTTTCATTTCTCAGGCAACAAGCACAGTGAAAGCTGATTGTAAATAGGAACAGTAATGTTGACATAAAATCTAGCAGAGAGAGAGAGAGAGAGAGAGAGAGAGAGAGAGAGAGAGAGAGAGAGAGAGAGAGTTTCAATATTCATGCTCAAACATAAAATAAATAAACATGCTCAAACATAAAAATGTTGAATACAAATATACTCAAACATAAATAGGCTCAAACATAGACATACTCAAACATATACATGTATATGCTCAAACATAAACATGTTCAAACATAAACATGCTCAAACATAAACATGCTCAAAAATAAACAAGCTTAAACCTCCTGTGATGATTCGGTTGTTGGCTGCCTCATCACTGCGGGTGGAATAAGTTTTGAGTGCAATTAGCTCACGAAACGCAACGACCGATTTATCTGCAAGAACATATGAAACAATTAAGTGCGTCTTCGAGAGCGTTCTAATTAAGTATGCCTTCCAGAAAATCTATGAATTAATTAGATCTTCTATACGTTTAATATCACACGGCAAACAACACTGACATTTTCACATAATAATACACGAAGAGATACGCTGGTAGACACCAATAGTATCAATTATATTTATATCAATTAACTTTATCAGTAGAAGAATATAACTATAGGGCATAGAACTATAGAAATATAGAACTATAGGGCATGCATTCGATAATCATATAAAAGTAACTTCAGTTCTCAATTCAGTTGCGACACATGTTAATTTTCATGGCAAAAATTTCGATGCACTACAGGATTGTAGATTCAAGGAATCTATTTTTTTCATTTTTACTCACACTTCCCACAATTCCATTTCTTGAGCTTTAAAAAAACATACGAATGAGTTAAAGATAGGAAAGTAAAAATACATTACATTAATTATATTATATAATGTCGTAGCAGGTAATTTCATAATATAATGTATTAATTACTACAAATGCCATTATGGTCTGATATTGCGGGTTCTTGCCGTTTGATTTACTTTATGATTATCAAATTTTTAAATTTTTGTATAAAATAGAAACTATCGAACAATTAAATGCCAATCAGAATATGAACTCTTTTGAATATATAGTGTAATCTAGCTAGCAAGAGGCAGTGGCGAAGTCGGTAAGATACTCGACCGCAGATGTGTGGGGTTCAAATCCCCAGGGCTCGCCCGTCACTGACATCGCTTTCGAGTGAGGAAACTGACGTTAACCTTAGGTTTACCAGCTTTTGTCTAGTATAAAATATAATCACTTTCAAATAAACAAGCATTTCTAACATAAACTAAATAAAGATTTCATAGAGTCAGAAACCAATACCAGAGTTCATCTGTAAGTTATAACATCAGCTCGTCCACTTACCTAGCGTAATTGGATTTGACTTGAAAACGATGAGACTCTTCTCTGGTCGGCTTGATTGAAAGAATCCCATCGCTGAGAGCAGCAGTAGTGAGCGGAGCATTTTACTCAGTGGAGGAGCCATGACGGAGCAATGCCTGATGAAGTAGCCCCGTGGACAGCGAGAGTGAGTACATCGATCAAGTCTGGACTCTGATATTCGTTTGTCATCGATTATTTTTGCTCTAGAAATGAATATATAAAAAATTGACTTTAGATATAATGTGGCCATTGATGCCGCGATAAATCAATTTGATTGTGGTTGAATATTTGTTACTGCATAACATCTACATGAATCGGAAGACGTCTTTGGCAGCTTTTTTGGATGATAAAATGCCAGACGCTAAATTTTCTTTTATTATACTGTATGGCAAAGATTGAGGAATATTTTGTCCTTTAGTGAAATGCATGATACTAAGAACAGCCTAAAATATATTAGTTTTAGTTTTGTTTCTGAACAAAAAATGAACAAGACCTGAATACTAGTTTTCAATTCAGACTTCTTGTAAATATTCATTTAATTATTTTGTTATTTTAATTAATTCAAGCAAGAGACCGCGGAATTCGAAGCAGCGCTGGACCGCTCCTGATATTAGATGTGTCAATGCAACTTGCATTAAATTTTCCTTTCAACTACAAAATTCATAATGCTAATTTGTAAAATTCAAAACAAATTAAGTACTTCATTTCGTCAAACGAATTATGATTCGATTCTATTATGTAGCTTGATAACCATATCGAATAACATACTCGTCCACGATGAGTTGAATGCTGTCACACTCAGTAGATTACATTTAATCTGTATTTGATTAGTAAATTAATTTTTTAACTGCTTAAAGTTTACCAGTTCACCAACGTTTCTGCTTATTTTAAAAGGTAAATTCCTCGTGTTGTGTAAGGGGCACTGAAGAATAGACTGGATGTAAACTGCACTCGTGGTAAGAGACGATTTCGCAAGAACTAGAGAAGGCAACGGGAAACTACTTCAGAAACCCTACTATTCTCAAGCTATATGCGACATTAAGGTGTAGATAAGGATAGCATTTTGTGAGTTTATAAACTCTTTCATCAATTGAGTGTTGTCTATGGAGCGTGAAAGGCAACATATGAGTATGAATAGGTACCTTGGACCTGCTATTTTTCTGAGCATTAGAGAGAGATAAAATTCAATTAATCAAAAAATTAAAAATTTCTATGTCTATCCATATTAAAAACGCCGTATTATTCGCACATTTTCCTAAATTTACTAATTTTAAAACAACAATATTTATAATGGTGTCGATCAAAGTGTTTCATTCATAACTTAATTATACCTGTGCAGTGAACATTACCTTGTTAAAGAAAACCTAGTAGGTGAAACAATATGAAAACGACGATCAATTTCTAGAAATACGCGTATCCTATCCCACTAGATTTATAGAAGGCTCTGGCAAAGTCGACATCACTTCATTGTGCTGCTTGACCGAGTGCTCAATGTAACATTGCATAAAATATATGACAGGCATTGAGAGACTGAATTATGAACACCCATCGGCGGAATAGAGGCAGCGGTGTAAGCCACGTGATAGCGAGTTATTTATGCTGAAATAAACTGCTCGTTCTGGAGTTTTCTAAAGTAGTTCAAGATGCACAAATATGTGAAAATTTAACATAATCGAGATCGTAATAATTCAAAAATATGACAATATTTATAACTATTGCGTAAATCTCTAGGTTATAGCTTCGATGATTACTTGATTAATGTTCAGAAGATTAAAGTTCACTACATACATTTAGTTTTTAAATCTATTCATCTCTCCATTTCTCTCTCTCTTTATTTATTTTTCTTTATTTCTCTCTCTCTTTCTTTCACTCAAAACTTTAAACTTTGCTTAGCATATGAAGTAATGAAACTAGAAGCTATATATTTTCTCTGTTTCTCGAACTGAAATCACCATTAGTGACAGGTGACTTTGGAAAATGCCTCGATATGGAAGAAGCAATACAGAAGCTTTCATTAAAATAGAGTTATGCGTCGAGAAGCAAACTTGAAGCAAACAGCTAAACATTGACATATCGTCCGACTGCATGAACGTTGGCAATTATAAACTCCTCGTGGTTATCTGACAGCTACGATAAATCATTCCGTCGCAGAAGTTCGTTAGTCTCTGAGACCACAGGTTACGTAGCCTGCGCTCTTGCCGGTCATATTTCTTTGCAGAAAGGATTTTCTTTAATTTTTTTCCTTAAGCATTTCTTAATATATAACTCAGCCATATCAAAAGCTATCCTTCAAGGTCTCAATGTATCTGCAGAAGTCGAGTATTTTAGCTGCTGCCTATCCGTTTGCCAGTAAATAATATTTTGATTATTCCAGACATGATAGAATAGTATACATGTAGAATTGAGATGGAACTGACTTTCGCAAATGTTAGCTTTTCGTATACTTATTAGGTTCAGCCTCATATAGCAATTATTAATTATTGTTTGTAAGATTTATAGTTTTGCGCATTTTTTGATTATTAATGCATCTAAAGTTTAACTTAGACTTTTAAACCTTTAAGCCTTTACTCATGACATTTCTTAAAGAACATCCATGTTTATTTCTAAGGAATCGCTAAATCTAACATATTCCCCTATTTACTTGTTACAATACGTTCATTGTGTATTCGCTTAATAAACAGACCATTGCATTTTATTAATAATACTGATGAAATATGATATCATATTTTCTGAATTATAACCTTCATACCTACTTGTAAAATGGTATCATCATATCTTAAATTTTCTATCAAAATTCCAAGCAAATAAACTACAAACGCTCGTGGAAATGTTATATTTTTATATAAAAAATTAATATCTATAATTTACTACTACGCTTACTTAAAATTTAACTTCACTTTCCTATCACTTCTATGAATTTTCTGTTATTACGATAGCGCCAGTCTTCGTGAGGCCCGTAGGAAAGAAAGTGTACCCAAAAAGACCCTCTTAGCCTATATCCGAGACGAGATTACACCCTCTGCTGTAGAATTCTCAGGCCTATAATTCTTCCATTCCGCTGGTAAATTTTCCTCCTCATGATTCCGTATTATCAAGTAATATTTGCATATAGGCTACGGGAAACGGACGTTAAACCTTTATTATTATTATTATTATTATTATTACTATTATTATTATTATTTTTTTAATTTTTATAATATTACTCTTATTATTATTGTTATTATTATTATTATTATTTCGCAAGAGATACAGTTCAATTTAGTAGAGTTATAGCTCAGTAATTAAGACGATTTTACAGAACCAAGAGAACCGGGTTTAAAGCTCTCAACGTCAATCTGTTCTGCCATGGCCTCTCGTCTATAAGGATCAACATCGAAAGCAGGTGACGAGGTTTCTGTGCTTACGCTTTCAATCTCAAAGTTATCTCCACATCTCTCCAGTTCATCTGTAGTGTGGGAGCGCAAGTGGAATTTAAGTTCGTAGGCTTGAGAGAAGATCTTGCCGCACACGTGACAGGCGGAGGTTCGATTGATAATCTATGACATTTATTATTATTATAATTCTTGTTATTATTATTATTATTATTAAAACTTCAACACATTCAAAAACAAAACTGTATATATTCTGTAACAGACGATTTATTGGACTGAGGGAATAAATCCTCCACTAAAAACAAATTTGTATAATGGATCGAGTCTGGAGAGGATTCAACCCTCAAGCTTTTCTTGAGCCGTTAAGTCGGTCAAAGAATTCCTCGTAGCTTGTAAGGGCAGGACTGAGAACAGCTAATTCCCGCATAACACTAAAATTCCCAATACTACCATCATTCAATAGTACGCATACGTCGAGCCACAAAATAGCGCGAATGGATCTCAACTGCAGCAAGATTAATACAGTACTGGTTGACTGAATTCACGATTGATAATCTAACGAGTGTATAGTGTTTTCTGTTGATGGGTTGAAGTTGTGATATTGATTTTTTAATTATTAATATTATTTATTATTATTATTATTATTTATTATTATTATTACATTTTTATTATTATTATTATATATTATTATTATATATTATTATTATAATTATTATTTATTATTATTATTATTTATTTAGCCTTGTACGTGTATTTAGAATAGAAATTATAAGAAGCGTGAGTAGAAGTCGCTTAATAAAATTAATTTTTAGTTCGTTAGTTGATTCAACCACTTTTTTGTTGTTGATCGGAATAATTTATTAGTATTCAAAACAGAAATGCGTCAGCACATTAAATGCACATACATGTATAAGCAATTCTAACACATTTCTGTAATATATTATACTGAATTATATATATTATACTTGAATTGGCATTGAAAATCACTTGAATGTCAGTTTTATGTCTAAAGGTTATTACAGGATATTGGCCCACTTGTCCTATCAAATGGCGATTTCCGTAAAGAAGATCATCGGTTTGCTTCGTATGCAATAATTAAAGACTTCCATTTCTTCTCATAAACTTAAAGAAGTTAACTGTCTTCAAGCACCTGCTTGTTTTGTGCCTTAGGCTGGATTTTGCAAAAATGGTCTGTAGAACGACATCTTAGTCGCTTCTAACCTTCTTGCCCCTAGCAAACGAAAGTGCCCCAGATGCTTTGAAATATGAATACAAAATATTATCTTTTATTAGAAACCCAGGTAAGCGTTGATTGAAGCTCTTGTTTCTTTTATTCTTACAGACTAACTAACTTTAGAGTACTGTATTGACTATAATTAAGTTAAGCGTAGACACCATGCAGTCAATGACGTTTTAAACCTTTATAAAGTTTTAGAATTTATAGGGGTTGAAAACGGCATGAGAGTGAAAGGGATGATCAACAGCAACCAATGAGACAGAGAGAGAGAAAAAAAATAGAGAGAGAGAGAGATGGGAGAGAAAGAAAGAGATAGACTGAGAGAGGGAGAGAGATAGAAAGAATGAGAGAGCGATAGAGAGGGAGAGAGAAGAAGATAGAGGGTAGCAGTGAGTAACATAGACTGAACTTTGTTCAAGAGAAAATGAGATGATATGAAAATGAAGTCAAGCATGGCCTGATAGGGTGTCGACTGTCCTCAATCCAATCAACTCTTCGTTATTATTACAACAAAGTTTACGCGAAAACTTTTCCGTCGTCAGTGATCAGAGATTGAGAGCATGACTTCTGAACTCTATCTTAGAAGTACTCTATCTTAGAAGTACTCTATTTTAGAGGTACTCTATCCTAGAGGTACTCTATCCTAGATGTACTCTATCCTTGAAGCACTCTATTTTAGAGGTACTCTATCCTAGAGGTAGTCTATTATAGAGGTACACTATCTTAGAGGTACTCTCTCCTAGAGGTACTCTATCCTAGAGGTACTTTAATCTAGAGGTACTCTATCCTAGAAGTACTCTATCCTAGAGGTACTCTATCCTAGAGGTTCTCTATCCTAGAGGTACTCTGTCCTAGAGTTACTCTATCCTAGATGAACTCTATTCTAGAGGTACTCTAACCTAGACGTAATCTATCCAAGAGGTACTCTATCATAGTGGTACTCTATCCAAGAGGTACTGTATCCTAGAGGTACTGTATCATAAAGATACTCTATCCTAGAGGTACTCTATCCTAGAGGTACTCTATCTTAGAGGTACTCTATCCTAGAGATACTATATCCTAGAAGTACTCTATCCTGGAGGTAGTATAATCTAGAGGTGCTCTATCCTAGAAGTGCTCTATCCTAGAGGTAATCTACCCTAGAGGTTATCTATCCAAGAGGTACTCTAACCTAGACGTACTCTATCCTAGAGGTACCCTATCCTAGGGGTACTCTATCCTAGAGGTATTATATCATAGAGGTACTCTATCCTAGAGGTACTCTATCCTAGAGGTACTCTATTCTAAGAGTACTCTATCCTAGAGGTACTCTATCCTAGAGGTACAATGGATGAAATGAATTCAAAGTTGTACGATGGAAGCAGCTGTGATGGGCAGACTCTGGAGAACTGAGTGAGCTATCCGAATTCAGAGTAGGCATATCTGTATTCTGGAAGAATATTGAACAATGACGTTATATTGATTAACCAGTTAAGATTGCGAAGAAGAGAAAGACAGTGATTTTGAATAATAATAACAACAATTAGAGTGCTACAGTCATCAATGACAACATTGAGCACTATTGCGACAAAACCAAGCTGGCGATCATAAAGAAGGTCCAAAACGGTGCAAATTCCAAAATCCAGATGCCAAAGTAAGGGGAATTAAACAAAAAGGAGGTTTAGACGCAGGTCGCTGTTCATAGACACTGGATGGAAAAGAGAGATGGAAAGGATAGGACTTAAACTGCCTATGAACTGCTCATAGGAAAGCAAGGGCCGATGTGCTTCAAATGAAGATTTCCGAAGATTGGATGGAAGAGAATTCCAGATCTGCGGTGCAGCATGTTAGAAAGAACGTTTAGATAGCTTAGAGCGCGAAGGTAAGCAAGGTCTCAAACGAGTAATTAATTAATTTGAAGTCTAGATGACTTGCAAACAGTATTTGAAAAAGATATTTTGACGGGCTGCTAACGGTTGAGAGAAGAATAAGGCAACCCATATACTCATACTGTACTTGTAAATATGACTTACAATAGTTAAGTTTTTAATTAGCCAAGAAATTTGCAAGATATATATCTGAATTGATATTCACGAATATATGCATTTGCATAATCTGAAGAACTTTAACGGAAGAAGAACGAAATAATAAACATGGGACTGTAATACAAGGTTTTCTTCAAAGTGCAACAAGGTTTCTGGTGGTACGAACAGGTGAAAGAACAGGATTACCAAAATTCAGAGAGTCATTTGTCATTTTACTTTTTTTACAGAGTGATGCCAGTTAGAAGATATTCCATTTTGGAGAGATTCGCGACTAGACTATTAACGAAAAGCCGGGAGTAAACGTGTTCTAAAATTGATGATAGTTGAACTAGTTTTTGGTCAGAATTATGCTTAGGAAAGGTTATATATAAATACATCTAGCTGTGTATCGTGGATATAAAGATGGCTATTTATGAAGGAATCGTCAAGCATGTAGCTCAGTGGATTATTAAATAAAGAAAAGATCACTGGACTTAATGCAGATCTCAGCGCAACGTCACATGGAGCGGTAATTTGGAAGAGAGATTTTGAAAAATAACGGCAGATTTTGTGCGACATTAGAGATGTGTTAATACAAGATAAAAGTCAGAATGGAAAAAGTTAAGATAAGATTTTAGCCTGTTAACTAGAGAATTTGTTGTTATATTGCGTCGAAGACAGCAGAGAGTTCTACAGGCAAAAGTATTGAAACACGAATATACTGATTGTTTATGTACAAGCTAATATCTACATGTAAATTGAATGTGCACGTACAAAATTTAGGATAAGCAAAATATGGACAAATGATGTAAAAAAACCTTTCCCGACCCTGGTTAAACCGGGATTTAAGAGAAGATGACGATGATGTAAAAGACGAACCATTGCAAACATAGTATTATATACTGATTAAAATGGCAACGATGCCACCACCGCGACCAGAAGAACGACTTGTGGGAAGGAGTAGTCAGGAGGAGTAAGAGAGTTATGGACGGAGGGTAGAGTATCAATAGAACTCTATGATTTAAATTAGAACTATTTATAAGTATTATATAACTTTTAGTATTGAGAATTAATAGCAATGTAGTGAATATAGTAAGTATAATATAGATGGTATGGTAATAATCAATATCAACCAACCAACGACATAAAGAAATATATCGATTTTATAATTAATGTAATACACTTTAAAGATTTCCTCTACAAATAAGAAAACGGATAATTACTCGTCGTATACAATAGAATGTTTCAAATAGATCGCATCTCAATGCTTCCAAAGACGGCTCTAAGTCGACTCCATTGCAATATTGCAATGGAAGTCTAATGCATTCTAGGGAAATCTCACTTTTCAATGAAGTAGAGTTTGAATAGTGCTGGATTGTTTAGAAAGTTCACTACTTTTATTATGAGGACTATAAATGTAATAAAGAACATATTTAATTTCATGATTACATTGATATCATTATCATTTAGTTGAAAGTTAGTTATATTATATTAAACTTACATATATATATATATATATATATATATATATATATATATATATATATATATATATATCTTAGTGCACTGCCTTCTGGCATGTCCATTGTATATAACGCCTCCCCGTTTCTCTGTCTTCCGCTTTCCTCTTCATGTCCACATACGAGGAGTGGACATGATTGAGTGAAGAGGATTGCATCATCTAACATTCCTATTCTCAGCCTGCCTCTGCCTCTATTTCCTTCCATTCTACCTTCTATGACCTCTGTTAGTATTATCTTCGTATTTTTTGTTTAATAAAAACCATTTTTCAGATTGGTGGCGCTATAGAAGTATATATTATTTAGAATGCTCTAACTTGCTGTGATGATATTTTCATGCGTCGTCTTTCATAAGATTCTGCCAATTGACAGGTCCAAAGTACATATTCTAACCCAGAGTCTGCATTCATGATCAACTAGTTAATCCCTTCACAAAAGGCTATGCTTTGTCAAAATCTTACGTAGGATATCGCTTGGGAAAGTGACTTATGATAATATTTCCCGCAGCTTTCGTCAATTCTTGCTTAGTTGTCTCAGACGACACGTTCAGTTAACGATATATACTATTCATTCAGTTTCTCTAACGAAACAAGTGAACATAAATCATCATACATGTACTATTGTACATTGACATGTATACCTGCTCAATCAATAATACATGCATAATATTACAATCATCATTACACGTATATATATATATATATTTATTTATTTATAGATGCCTATATATATATATACCGCATATATATATATATATATATATATATATATATATATATATATATATATATATAGACCTAATCATCTAATTCTCGGCTCTATGTGGCATCTTCGCAGCCCGCTATTGAAATACATATAATTGTAAATGAAACTGATCGGACAAACTATAGGATCTGTCAAATCAAACGCTCTATCTCATTGATCAGAACCTAAGCGTTCAATGCCTGTGTTACTGTATATAACTAGAACGAGTTATTGGCCATAATTGATGCTCCAAAGTATAAATCAAGCCTATCGCATAAAAGATAAATGATATGATACTTCATTAGGCTAAAAAATTGAGAAGAGTATAGAATTGTTATACCCGATAATTTAGAGCAGGGATCCGACTATATAAGTAAATATTACAAAGTAAAATTTATTATGAATATAGATTATACAAAAGTTGAATGCTTCTTTAGCAAAAATATGCTTTCGCATCCACTGTCTCGTTTAAATTGGCACATTTATCTTGGAGTAACTCAACATGAATGACCCTGATACTAAAATTTTGTTACAACAGTGAATACTCTTTGGGAGATTTTCTTAGAGACTAGTTATGACACCTCTGCTGGACTGTAGTATCATTTAAAAGATATATCAAAGAGTAAAGTAAGGGCTACGTTAGTACGTCTATATTTCACTTCATACTGTAATCGTACTGTTATCTAGTACGATTGTTCTTGTGTCTTTCTCCCATTAAAGAAGAAGATTTATCTTTAGTTCGAAACACGACCTTTGTCCCTTAAGAGTTGACTTGGTAAATCGGAAAGATTTAACTTTCTTATTCGTATCCGGTCCGTGCTTGAGAGAGGTTCTCCATGGTCTCCTGGTTCTCTGAGCTAGCAGTTGTCTTCCCGCGTTTCGGACTCCTCTTCTCCCCTTCTAAGCTAAGTACTATTTAGATAGTAAAGTACACTTTATACTATAGTATTGTGACTATGTTTGTATGCGTAACTTTGTGAGCACCGGGTGAATAGGCAACATAAAAGTATTGTGTTGTTTTTCCTGTCTACCTTGTGTTGTAGTTCTTAATAAGTAGTTTTCCCCTAGACCGAGTCTAGGTAGATAGGTGAATAACACGCATACCTTTATAATATTTAGTATAGTAATAACTAAATAAGCAATTTTGATACTGTGTATCACTATCTATTTAGTTCTGTAAAAAGTAAAAGAGATATTTTCTATATCAATTACTTTGATTTAATTTAATTTAATTTAGTTAATAAAATGCTTTAAAGTCTGTGTTAAGTCTCAATTCTCGATTACGTAAGAGTAATAGAGTAGAATATCGAAGAAATTATGAAACAACGCCGACGTTTTGCAGTGCTGAAAAACTTGAGGGCTAGGTGTGGATTCAAGTCAATATAATATCTATGGTCTGCTTTGTTACCAGGCTTTGTCGCATCAGACAACATTTAGATTCGATATCAGAAAATTGTGACAGTTAATTTCAACATTAATTGTTTCTATCCCTGATCACACAGCTGTCGACACATTTCACGCGAATTGCGAGAAGATGAATTATTTAGATAGCATGGGAATCTTTTTATCGCCATTCATCAATGTTCTATTGTGACGGATGAACGAAGTTGAATGAGTATATATTATCTCACTCAACAACAGTTTATTATCAAAATTGAATTCACCAAAAAGTATAAATCAGCTTATATTAAAACATCGAATACGGCCAGTGTTATAAAAAAAGTACTCGGCAAATTACTTTAATTAAAATTAAAAGTAAATGGTTAGTGAAAGTAAAAGTAAAAGTAAAAAGTACTTAATCAGAATTTTACTTAAGTAAAAAGTAAAAGTACTCGACAAAAAAGTAGTACTTTAGAGTAAAAAGTAAAAGTACTCAGATTTTTTAAAGAAAAACTATATACATTAATAGACTCGTTTTAAACGTTCTCAAATTAGTTTCAAAGTACTAGATTTAATTCTAATTAAAGACGAAACTGAAAAATAAAGGCCATTGAAAATATTAGCTCAGGTCTAAAGTTTCTGAACTAAAACGATGTTCGATACACATGCACATTCTTCTTTAGAATTAAAAATAATCTATCCATAAAACAATAAAATAATTCCGTCGATGATTCATGTATCACTGCTCCATCATAATATTTAGGCTAAAATTGAATCGGTTCCAATCCAAAATGAACGTCCAATAAGGTTCTCGCTTTATTTCTGAAGAAAAGTTGTAAAAATTTTATACAAATTTGGTACGTCCTCGTGATGGCAAACAAACCAAAAGTGGACACTATATAAAGAATTTCGCCTCCCCCCTTAAAAACTACCTGAATCCTCCCCTGGGAATATCAATGATTAAATAAAGCTAAATAACATACCTTAACATGCTTCTTTAATTTTGATGAACTATTGCAGAAGAAACTGACATAATTACTACATTTAGACATTTAAAGCGATAAATTTTCCCTTCACATTTGATCAATTCAAATATGTATGACAAATACGGCCAAGTATGTTCGGCAGACAAATTGGATAGATATTTATTTCCATGAACACGGCAATGGGTTTCTTTGTGATCGTAACACGAATAGGCCAGCCATTTGTTGCATGCAATAAAAACCTCTTCTACTCAATTTGAAACTTGACACTTCAAACATTATGAAACAAACTAACAAGCGGCCGGTGCAACCTTCCTGGTCAAACCCTTCATGTGAATCGGAAGACAGACATGATGCACCCTCTAATGAGTAATGACGTCCAGAGTACGAGCATGAGAAGGAGAGAGAGAGAGAGAGAGAGAGAGAGCTAGGTAAGACTAAATTCTCGAAATAAATCATCCATGCAGCAGTCAGTCGAGCTCTCTTTAGCTTGGTTGACGTCCCTGGACTAAGCGAAGTAGTCTAGCCCCTATATGACTGTTGACATTAAAATAGAATAAAAATCTTCTAAATATTCTTTAATTTATTCTAATTAAAGAATAGAAAACTTCTAAAAAGCTCAAGGGTCGCCACTTGAAAGGAAAAAATAGATGTCGTTGGGGTAAGCAGGTTGGGAACCACTGATCTATACCATGAGAAGACATTTCAAAGCTTAATTATTGAAATGACGTAGGCCAATGTACAGTAAGCCTAGGTCGATATCAGAACGTTTGATCTACGTCATACAGCTGTTACCAAAACCAAAATAAGAACAGGTGGCCCATGATATTTTGTTATGTATTAAGTATTTGGCGATTGTTATATCCATAGTTTTCCAAATGTAAAGCGACTATTTTACTTCCACGAAAGTAAAGTAAAAGTAAAAGTACTACAAAAATTACTTCGTTACAAGTAAAAAGTACCCAGGCAAATTGGGTACTTCGTTACAGTGGCCACACACGATCAGTTTTGACATCAAACTCATCTGTTCAGATATCTGAACAGATAAATTTGATCGTGTGTGGCCGCGTCAGATTTGAAGACTGACGAGAGAACTGATTACCTAGTTTCTCCACACACGATCAAAATTAACTGATCAAACTTATCTGAACAGATATCTGTTCAGCTATCTGAACAGATAAATTTGATCGTGTGTGGGCAAAAACAGATGAGAAAACTGACAAATGTCAGATTTCAAAACTGATGGGAGAACCATCAAACTCATCTGAACAGATATCTGTTCAGATACATTTGATCGTGTGTGGCCGCGTCAGTTTTCAGATCTGAAGACTTGTCCCGCCCACAAAGACTTTTGGCGCACTTGTCGGCCTAAACTTATTTTAATTTGAGCATTTTAAATAGAAATTAATTTCTTAATTGAGTAATTAAAATAGAAGTATTATAAATCACAAAGATGCTTTTGACATACAGAGATAAGCGTTACCCAATTAAATATCATTATTCAATTTAAATATTGATTTTAATGGGTCTTAAATAAGCATATAATTGCTTCCTGACTCAGTAATGTTATGTTTCTGTAATGTTATGTTAATATAAATTGAATGACTAGTAGTGTAGTGATAAAGCGCTCGCCTCTAGAACGAGAGGTCGCGAGTTCGGGACTGCGTTGCGACGTGAAAATAAAACCATAGTTGTGCAAATGTTATATACGCCAAATCGATACACATGTACATACGCGACCTTAATGTTCCATTTCCTATCTAGACCCTTTCATTTCGACCCCGAGTAGGGGTATTCGGGATGCTAAACGGCTTTTTTAAATTTCAATATTAAATACCTTCGCTAAACAACTTACATTTTTATAAACAAAGAATAATAGTTCTGTTTTATAGTCAATCTCTATTGTATTTCTCAACAATAAAATTGCCATGCGCTATTTTTATACAGTGTTTTACAATCTCCCGCGATAATGACACTTCATAAACAGGCCGTTGGGCCTGATTTAGAGCACTTGGTTTAGTTACGCGTCAATTATCAAAGTTAAGCCACACCGACCTCAGTTAGTACTTTGTGAGTGACCACTTTGCAAGACCGAATGTTGACAGGCAGCGCTGGAAAAGTACATTACTTTTACTTTCAAAATTACTTTTACTTTTTGACGCTTTGGCAGTACTTTTACTTTTTGGTTTTGAAAAAAATTTTTACTTATACTTTTACTTTTAGATTCCTAAAATTAAATACTTTTACTTTTACTTCATAGTTTCATAAATTAAATTACTTTTCCAGCACTGTTACAGCTTAGGAAGGAAAAAATCCCAGGGTGATGGAAGGTTATTCTTAAATCCGCGCCGGTTGCAATTAATGCGCCACCAAAAGGAAACGATTACTAAAAACCAGGGAGAAGAAGGAGGAAATGGGCATTAAACAAGCATCTGTGCTTCCTGACTCAGTGTGCCGTTATTTTATGTAATGTTATATATTGGCCTACATGTAAGAGACTTTGCCTATACGATGATGCAGAAATATAAACTAAATAGTGACGATGATGCAAAATACTTAATGATGCAGAATACCTACTATGTGGGAGTATAGACAATAACTAGAATTATATTATACTGTTGTATTGGTAGTGAAGTATTGGGTGGATATGGCGTAACGGTTAGAGTGTTCGCCTCGCATGCATTTGGCCTGGATTCAAAGGCGCAATCCACTGAAAAAACACAGACTAAATGTGATCTACATGAATGGTGAACGTAAATAAAACTAACGATAATAGTTGAAAGTGTGTATACAAAATAGGCAGGGGTATAATTTTAAATTGAGATTAAAAATAAAATAATAAAAATGAACCTCTTCATTCATTAAATGATACTTCCATCATTTGGACAGCCACCATCAATCAGGGGATGGGTAGCTCTCAAATCAGTAGTTTAAATAGCTCACAAATATATTGATTGACTGTAGTAATAACAACGCCAGTCACGCGCTGCAGTCTGGAAATGATTGACAGCTAATTAGCATAACTAATCAGATATCTGAACAGTTAAATTTGACCGTGTGTGGGCGATCATCAGTTTTATCTGCAGATAAATTTGACCGTGTGTGGCCAAAATATAAATCTGAACCGATAAATTAGACCGTGTGTGGACGAATCCAATTTATCTGAACAGATATCTGATCTGATATCTGTTCAGATACCTGTCAGTTAAATATGACCGTGTGTGGGTTCCGTCAAATTTATCTGAACAGATATCTGTTCAGACAAATTTGATCGTGTGTGGCCCCTTAACAAGTCAAAGTATCGGTTGAGTACTTTTTACTTGTAACGAAGTATTTTTACTTCGGAGTATTTTTACTTTTTTGTATTTTTACTATACAGCAAACATACAATTTGGAACTCTCTGCCTCCTGATCTTCTCTCATGTTCTACTACTTCCACTTTCCGTTGTAAGTTGAAAACACATCTCTTCTCACCATAGATTTTATTTCATCTTGCCTGACTGTTTTTTTGATCGCCGGACCGGCACTGTTTAGAATCTTTTATTTCTCTTCAGCACATGTTTTTTCAGATCGTTTGGGGTAAATCGATTTGTAGTGACATGTGATGGGGGACGTCCCTGACATCATCCTTGTATGAGAAAACAGACGTTAAACCTTTATTATTATTATTATTAACACTGAATACGGCTAATAATAGTTGGATAACATGTTTGCAAATGAGAATACACCTTTCGATACATCTGCTATTTTGTTTATCAACTTATCCCGTTGGCTTACACCATAGTTTACCATAGTTTACCATAATTTACCATAGTATACCATAGTTTATAGAATCACATCAGTACTAGTTCCCACTGCCAACCCACACAGAGTTTGAGACAGAGAGAGAGAGAGAGAGAGCGAGAGAACAATGAAATACATTTAATGGTATCTCATAGTCCCCTCTTACTCTTCATGAGTGTAAAGGCCCCTTGGAGTGCATTACCTCATAGGCTCCTATACATCTAGAGATATTTTTAACAGCGATGGAGACAAAACCACAAAAACGACAAAACCGGCTTTTACTCTTTTACGCGCAGATCATATTGTCTACTTCAGGCCGTTTGTAAGACATCTTTATATGTCATTATATCAGATGTTGATGAACATTAGGTTCTATGCAGCAGGGTGTTCTAAGGATATAACCTTTCATGAGCTACATAATTCTTATATAGCATAGCGTACGGAAAGACTATGAAAATTATGCTTGACGGAAAACTGTGAAGAAAGAAAAGTAGTAAAGTATTATACTAAAAGTTCAAAAAGTGAACGTAATGAACTTTGTAATTATATGAAAAAACTAATTGGATAGTGCTGTGATATTTCTAGGAAGATGTTAGGAAGAGATAAATTTGAAGTTATTTTACTAATGCTTATCATTAATTAAGTTAGTATTTAGCAATTTAATTCCATAAACTGTTATTCTTTCTACACTTCTGCGGTGTTAATTCCTATATTCCGTGGAGTGATTGTCCGGATTTGATTCGTACCGTATATTGACTGTCAACACCAGTTTTGATTCGGTCCCATAATGCTCAATGTTGTCATAGACAACAGTAGCACTGTAATCTTTTTATTTGTTTTTATATATAGACCTACATTGACTTTTTTTCTGGTGTATCAATTGTACTATAGAAGCAGATATCCCACAATAGAATACATAAACCTACAAAATTGTATACTTATAGTCTGTAGCATTTTCTGGCTGAACTTACAGTATGTATACATACACAGATATTCACTCTTTTCTAGTCTCTATATAGTCTACTCAATTTTATGTTTCCGTACTTGACCCTTGACTTTTGTGTTGGAAAAATAATTGTGAATAAAAAACGCATTTTTTAAAAATCAAGAGAGATTTTTAATAAGGTTGAATTATTTCAAATTTCAGACATATGCCTAACTACCGGACATGACATTTTTAATCTTTAGTATTAAAGACTAGCACTTGCAAATCTAAATTACTGCTTTCAAATAGCTATCTGACATTGAAAGCCCAATAAAATATAGATGCCTATTGTATCTAGACAGATCTTTCCAAATGGTGTTTTTATTTGACATCAAAACCGGTAAGCTTTAAATTTCAGCACTTTGAGTGCTGATATTCACATCAAGAGATTTTTAAATGTTAGTATTTGCAAAATATAAACGCTTGAAAAAATCATTTCAACAGTAATGTCAATCAACCGTTCACTGGAGAATTAGATATATCGCTGATTCTCACTTAATCGATATGACAAGGATTGCGACAGCTCCATTGAGTTACTCAACGAAATGTTCCATTTAGAAACCAAATACGAGAAACATAATCCGTGAAAGGGGATTCATCATTTTAGGCTGCCTGTCTTAGCATTATTCAGTGTGTACCTAAAGGATGAATTGCACAGGCAACAATGAACGCACTTCAATTCAGATTAAAACAACTACATGAATGTACTTAAACTGGCTGATTATGAATTTGGAAGCGAGTTAAAGAGTTTGTGGTTACAGACAGTGGCGATGTTGATATTCGACCGCGGATCAATATGTGCGGGGTTCAAAACCTGCGCTCGCCGGTCACTGGCGTCGCTTTTGAGTGAGGAAACTAATGTTAGCATTAGCATCAGCTTTTTTATTATTTAAGTACAAAAATGCTTATGACTTTTCACGGAAAAACGACTAGAGACATTTTTAACTAAAATATACAAATATCAAATTTTCTAAACGTAATATAACATGATTTAATGGCGATAACTAAGCGCCACTGATTCAATTTTATGAGCTATTAATATACAGTATCATAAACGTAGGTCTAATAAGGCTGTAGGTCTAATAAGGCTGTAGGTCTAATAAGGCTGTAGGTCTAATAAGGCTATAGGTCTAATAAGGCTGTAGGTCTAATAAGGCTGTAGGTCTAATAAGGCTGTAGGTTTAATAAGGATGTAGGTCTAATTCTATGAAAGAAGTATTTTATAGTTTCTTTGCCAAATTTAACCTATTCTGGTTATTTACATTTAATTAGCAATAATTATAATCAGGTGTATCCTCTATGTATATCGCACGACAGACATGGTGCGCCCTATCGCGATCCATCACTTAAGATAGGGCGCACCATGTCTAATGGAATGTGACAGAAAAAAAACAGAGAGAGATAGAGAGAGAGAGAGAGAGACAGAAAGACAAAGACTAGGAGAGAGAGAGAGAGAGAAGTGCGCACCTGCGCATTTATACATGTATATTATTTATGTATATTAGGATATGTTTCGGAGGAAGTGAATAACTTTAAGTGGTCAACTTAGAGGCAGAGCTCAACCGCCATTAATCTGGTTTTACATTCAGAGCGACAGACCTCTGTGATCTCTGCGATTAGTTGAACAAGAAATCACGGATGTCACATCGCGTGGAGACTGAATGTAAAGTACTCTCTGCTTCCTACGACTTCATCGTGACGTGAATAACCATTGTAATGTAGCAAGAAGGCAGTCATCAACTGTTCGCTTAATTCCTGGTACGTTGTAAATCCTAACAAGACCATTGTAAGTCCTAGGCAATTTAAGTCCCAGTTCATTGCAAGTCCTAGTCCATACTAAGTATTAGTTATTGAAAGTCCTAGTCCAGTGTAAGTCCTAGGCCATTTAATTCCTGGTTTATTGGGGTCTCTAGTACGAATTTTCAGTTTCTAGTCCAGCGGTTCGTTGCAGATCGATTTGGTGCAAGTTAAAGTCATGAGCTCGAAACGTAAAAATAAAAAAGATAAATCGACAATCAGCATCTTTGGCAGATTATGCACAGAAATTAGGAAGTTTTCTCAATCGCCCTTGAATACTGAATTATGTAATCATTTATTCATTATATATTAATAACATACTGAATTATGTAATCATTTATTCATTATATATTAATAACATACTGAATTATGTAATCATTTATTCATTATATATTAATAACATACTGAATTATGTAATCATTTATTCATTATATATTAATAACATACTGAATTATGTAATCATTTATTCATTATATATTAATAACATACTGAATTATGTAATCATTTATTCATTATATATTAATAACATACTGAATTATGTAATCATTTATTCATTATATATTAATAACATACTGAATTATGTAATCATTTATTCATTATATATTAATAACATACTGAATTATGTAATCATTTATTCATTATATATTAATAACATACTGAATTATGTAATCATTTATTCATTATATATTAATAACATACTGAATTATGTAATCATTTATTCATTATATATTAATAACATACTGAATTGTAATCATTTATTGAATTGCATATTGACTAAATTGAATAAGTGACCAAAAGGAGAATAATAAACCCTGAACTCTAGGTTGTATCAATAGAATTATCCATTTATTGAGCCACTATTTATGATTTAGCCTTCATGCAATGTGCAGTGTGAGTATGTTCCACAATACAACCATTGAACCCAGAATGTTGCACACATTAAAATCTCGCGTAGCAACATTCATTGATAGGCCATTAGATGATAAATCATTCAATTTTCGTCGCAGGCCGATCTACTCTTTAACTAGCAGCTCTAGATGTATAATTGAATCCACAGGTTAGAATAATTTGGTTTCAAGTAGTCTATCCTTATCTTCCTCAGTACAGCTCTTTAACCTCAACCGGTACTTTCAGATTCACGTCGCTTCTTTAATAAGTTATTCTTGTAGTCCACAAGAAGGATAGGCATGTCCACTTACAAAGTTTGATTTTAGTAATAATGAATGATAACTACACATTTTTATGTAACTTTCATGTAAGTTTTCCATTTAGTTCTGATCTCCCTCTACTGTTAGTCAATAGTATCAGCTATACATACATATATACACACACACACATATATATATATATATATATATATATATATATATATATATATATATATATATATATTTATACAATATATATATACATGTATGTATCTATATATATATATATATATACACACACACACATATATATATATATATATATATATATATATATATATATATATATTTATATTTATATATGTATATATATATGTATATATACAGTATATATATTTACATTTAATTATTATCAATAAGCATCCACTATTACTTACAAAAGTAATACATTTCTATAATCATTAAAAAGTATGAAATAGGCTAAATAAAGATGCAGTTTTAAAACAGTTTACCATAATATTATTATGCAGAATTGACACGATAATGATTTCTACTAATTTAGTTTGAAATGAAGTAAAAAGAAAAATAGTGGGAAAGATACTATAGCAATTAATTTTTATAGAAAAATCGACAAAGCAGACTAAAGATATTAATTTTGATGGATGTTCAACTCAAAACTAAAGTCTAATTAATTTTTAATATTTAATCAAAAAAGTAAACACGCATTATAATGAATAATCAACTATGTTGATATCTATAACTTTTTAATACAACATGTTTAAACCGTTAGGCAATTTAGACCATTTTCCGTATAAGAAGTCCAGTGAATATCCGAGATTTTACTCTCAGATTAGCGCGGCCGGGATTCGAACCCACGAGGGTTCAATTCAGCGCA
Organism: Enchytraeus crypticus; assembly: GCA_905160935.1. Classification (NCBI taxonomy): domain Eukaryota; kingdom Metazoa; phylum Annelida; class Clitellata; order Enchytraeida; family Enchytraeidae; genus Enchytraeus; species Enchytraeus crypticus. Next base: position 2,583,906 of record CAJHZI010000713.1, read on the forward strand.
GGATCTGTCCTTTAAAACTTCATGACGTTACACCCACGCTATTAAGACATTCTAAATTAAATTAAATTAGATTAAATTAAATTAAATATTAATTAAATTAAGTTAGATATTCAAGTATATCACGCAAAAGCTTCTCTATACTGTACAATAAATACATATACATGCAATATTAACTTGGAACATCCAACAGGAAAGGCTTGTCACTATAAGAAACTGTTCAGCAATTAGGAAAAGTCTTCCTGCCTCAAACGATGTTAGATTCTTTAAGGAAAGAACATGAATTTTGTAAACCTGCCTTCTGCTACAGTAGTCTAAATAATTAAGTTTAAATTTATCAATAATACCGACAAACAGAGAAATTAGTACTAGTCCTACTCTACAGTGAACGTCTCAATAGCATAGTTCTCCTATTGCAATTCTCATTTTGAATGTTTCTATGGCACAGTGGTTAGAGGCGTCAAATACAGTCTTGAAATCTTAAATGACAGATCCTAAAATGAATTGAACTCTCGTCGGTTCGATTCCTGGCCGCGCTGCAAGCCCTGAGAGAAAAAAAAACCTGGATAATCAATGGATTGGTTATACGGAACATGGAAACAATTTCCCAACGGTATTAACATGTGATATTAAAAGTGCTAGATATCAACATAGTGTATAATATATAAGTTGTCCATAATGCGTGCTGTTATTAATATTTTTGAACTAACATACGTATCATGAAAGTTGATTAACTTAGAAGATGAAATGGAATTAGATTTACATAAAGATTCTAAATACTAACCTTAATGCACAAAATGTCGAAGATCTAAGTCCACCCAAGCATATATTTTGTCAGACGTCCAGAATTCATAACTACGCAAAAAGCTTTAGAAAAAGAACCAAAATCCATTGACTTCATAACCACACTAATTTTTTAATGCTTGCTCGTATGAAGATCTTCCTAAAGCATGTACCTTACGCTAGTTGATAAACACTCTTAAAGATAAGTTTTTATTACTTATTTTATACGTTTTCAACTAATTTTATAATATAATTACATTCACCAAAGATTAAATTTACATATAGGCCTATTATGTTACCATAGGCTACTTTGTGCTTTGAACAATTTGTGTATTTCAGAAATACTTGAAATAATTTTTTAAATATTTATTTTAATATTTGGTTTTTGTGTTTCAGAAGAAACTTGAAATAATTTTAAAAATATTCATTTTAATATTTTGTACTAATTAAGCTAACTAGTGCATCATAAAGTTAATAGGCTATATAGGCCTACTTGCAAGGCAAAAATTCCATTATTGAAGAAATATGTCATATCAAAATTCTTATTCTAACTCATAAATTCAATTGTATATAATATTATGTTAAAAGTTACATATTATACCCAGCGTTTAGGCACTTGACGCACATTCAATGTAACTAAAGTTAAATTTCTCTAATAAAATCGATCGTCTATCGTCCTTAGATTTTCGCCGTTCTCCCTAGTAAAGACACGGGGATTTATCGCTCGGCGTGACGGGATGCATGTGAATGAGGCGCGTAATCTTGTTTGCAGTTGAATACTCGCCAGGCGACGCGCGGCGGGCTTGCGACCTTGATGCGGCGCAGCAAAGCAACGTGGATCAACAATCGGGCTGGCACACCCGTAGTCAGCCATATTTGAAATATGAATATACTTATAAACATGTGTCTTTCACAGTAAAATGTTTTCATAAAATACAAGTACGAAATGCGTATGTTTTGACTGTGTGGAATTACTGATATCAATTAATGCATCATATTCTAAAAACGAGTCTTTAAAATTTGACATTTTCATGGGAATATGTTTTTTTAAAATATGATTTCACTTGCACTTAATGGTAAGTTCTCAAAAATCGTAGATACCACCAAAAATCCGTAGTTAAGCCAGCATTCGTAATCATTTAAAGCAGTCACCAATTGTACCAATCTTGCTATTTTGGGAGGCTCTGGTACCAGAAGAGTACATAAGATACAAAAGGAAACAACAAAGAAAATCATATTTTAATCTGAAATTCAATTTTTTTTATTCTCATACTCAAAACAAACTAAAATCAAGTTTTAACTTTATAAAAATTTTAGGATTTTCTCTTTAAAAGTCAACATCGTTTGAGTAATGTGAGATCATATGATTTTCGTGAAAATAAAACACATCCAATTCTAATAAATTCAGTTAATTAGTGGTTCATTCCCTAATACCGTAAACCGAATCCTTCTTTATTTTAAAACTGCCACTTTATTCGGTAGCTTTAAGTGAAATCGAAGCCACATTATCAGTACAGTAATAGTTCTGGGATGTAATCCTTCCGGTTTGAACAACTTTCCTCAATCTCATTGAGATTGCAGTATCGACTTTAATACTAAGGAACTCCAATCCTCTAATATGAGCTATATGGTGACACCGAGGAGTACGGTGAATGATTGACTCAAGAAGAACAGCTGCTTCCGTTCGTGAGCTAGAAAATAAGTTACAATTGAGAGAAAGTGTGAATATACACATGTGATTATTAACGTATTCTTACATAATTGACATGAACTAAGCGTTGTGTTAATTAATTAATTGTAAGCATATAATTATAACAAACTTATGTTCAAAAATTTGTGTTATAAGCGTTTTATTTTATTTTAGTCTGAGTACTATTTATTATTTTTTGAGCTTAACAAATATGTGTATAAAGATTGTTAAGAAAATCTATTTAGATTCGTCGATTTTAGGATATAAGCTTACATGTATGTACGTGCTGTAGTAATTTGTAATAGCAAACAGTTAACATTGCCAGACGTTTTTACATTTTGAGACACTTCGATCGGGCTAATTAACGGATATGTTCTTATTGCCTAAGCGATAAGTATTCTGTTCGAGAAAGGCATTATCCAGAGAATGTTAGGCTTTGATTTTTAAAATGTATCTTCAATGGAAAGTCTATCTTTCTGAAATCGTTATTCGCATTTGTCCGTATCCGTAGAAGTTGATTCTTACATATATTATATTTTTCTAATCAAATAAAATTATAACATTACAAGCCAAGGAATTTCTCAGAAAATTTAAATGTCAAATTTAGCCTTAGAAAGAAGATTAAATGCATAGACGAAAACTATAAAGACGTTTGTGCCAAAAGAAATTAATTCTGTGTTCGATGCAGTGCTAGCAAAACGATGACAATTGTCAAATGAAAATGACATCATTTGACAATTTATTCTGCATATGCTTAATCTCAAACGTTTTCTTAGAAAATAAATGTTCCAAGTTAATAATTATTTTGCTTAATGCTTATAGTTGCTTAATTAAAAATTAAAGTAATATCCATAAATAACATATAATAAACAATAAGTTACAAACAATTGCTTGTTTGTAGCTATAATGTAAATGTTTTGAAATAATAAATGTATTTTGTAAATATCTAGTAAATGTTTTAAAATAATAAATGTATTTAGTAAATATCTTGCATGAAACATTTACACTTTTAAAATTTAATAGGATAAATTAAACTAACGATTGTATAAATAATATCTCTGAACTTCTAAATTTAGAATCTCTGGTACATCTAGTACCGCATCCTTTCTTATATCCTATCTTATCCTTTGTCTGACAACAAATTTGAGATAATTTCGAAAGGATTTTACATCCGTTGAGAACTTTCCATCAATCAATCAATTAACAACCCCCTATTCAGGAGAATCAATCAATTATGAGCCCTCTCTTCAAGACACGGTAGACATTGCCGTCAGTTGGTTATGCTAAGTTGAAGAAGGTTTCTGTTTTACAGATCTAATAGAAAATAATGGCCACCAAGTGTGAGAGGAGACGAGTTTGTTTAATTTGATAATTTTAAATTGACAAATTGGATACAGATAAGTTTAATTGATAAGCTAATTTGATAAGTAGATCATTTCTATTCCAGTGCAAAAACTAATGACATCAAAGGAGTGTTAATTTTAATCCAAATACATACTTTGCAATGCTTTGAGTCTAATGCCTGTCTGTGAATAGAATTTGTGAAATATTTTACGAGTAGCTATACCTAAAACTGTCTGGTTTTAAGCGAAACCGCCTTGATATATTAAAATGGAATTAAAATAATTAATTTAAATTTTCTAGCATTACTTGATTCTCATCAAGGAGACTGTGAATTCATGTCAGCTTGGTCAGTTTTGTCAGTTTTGACAGTTTTGTCAGTTTTGTCAGCTTTTTTAGCATAGATTTGCATTTTACAATTGTATATATGTATATAAACCCTCGTATTGTGTTCGGATCAATAAAGATAGATAAACCGTTAACTGCATATGTCCTAAGAGTTCACTGAACAAGACCGAGGAAGGCATAGCTATATCATCTCAGAAGCCATATTATTCCAAAGCTATAGTTTGTATATGGCATAACTTTTGTATATGGATTAACTTGTTAATTGATTTATTTCTCGTTTTAATGGGCGTGAATGAAGTTTGCGCGTAAGAATATGTACCATGGACTTTCTATTTTAAAGATCACCTTGAGAGAGAGAGAGAGGAAGAGAGAGAGAGAGAGTGGGGAGCGAGAGTATATTTATTACGGCATAACGAAGTTGTCCAAGTTTTGAGATTCAAAATAGAAATAAAACGCTCCAGAAAAAAGTATTTCTCCAATCGATAGCTACCATTTTCTACCTGAGAAATCGTATTTGAATTATTTACTGTAATTGTGTGTTCATACTATTGTGTATAAATTTCAAACACATTATATTTCATTCGTCAAACAATATGCATATTGTTATATAATTCTCATTCTTCAAAATAATTTAGCTAAACGTTCGTTTCAGAATATCTATAATCAGTCTGTGACGGTTGAATAGTTCTCGATTGACCGGTGTAGAAAGTCTGAGAAGTGAGAGTTGATGAGGCAGATTGGTTAGGACCGTGGGGAACATATCTAGAACAATACGTGACGTCATCTTCGTCATCACTTACGTCACAGTCGCTAATACCTTCGCTGACTCTACGTATGAACGTCTGCACGCTACTGCTATTATCAACCGGAAGTGACGTCGTGAATACTCGGCGCGACTCTGAGGAGGAACCTGACGAAGTTGCTCGAAGTCGGAAGCATCTATAAACGACCCATCCGAGCACGTGGATAACTAGCATCGTGGTCAGAGCAATGACGATTGTATACATTGATTTGATGAGAATGTTTCTAAACGCATCGATGCAAGGACGAATCGTTTCCTCAAGATGATATTCAAATTCTTGAAGCTTCTGAACTGAAAATAGATATAAATAGAAGATATATATATATATATATATATATATATATATATATATATTAATATTATTTTATTATTTATATAATATACTAATAATATTCTTAATTCTAATATTTATTAATATTAATATTTATCAGTTAATAAGATTTTGTTATTTTTCTTATTATTTTGCCAGATATTATTCAGATTGCCAAAGTTTGATCAATTAACTAAAAATAACTATCAATATTATCAAGAATGTAGTTCTATAAAATTACAGAACTTTCAGAGAAAGTTCTGTAATTTTATAGTTTCAAGGATATATTTGAGAGAATTTAAAATGTTAGCTTAGCTAGCAGTAGCTTGAAATTAAAAACGTAATGCTGTTAATTTGTAGTTAATACAGAACTCAAAATATTGAATGACTGAAGGAAATGAGTAAAATTAAAATCCACAAAAATACTTAATTCCCAATGTTTTCCTTAATTTCGTTTCTTAATTTTTTAGCTAGATTTTCGGTTTAAAATTTCGATGTAATTTTGATCTCAATGATTTATAGGAATATGGATATTGTACTAAATAATTTATCGTTCAGCATTTGGCTGCCTATCAGACACTTTATGGCATCAAATAAAAGCTGTATTTTATATTAAATATTTTATAAATTTGTGGTATCACTGCTTGTTTATATATGCATAGTGTAATGTGCATTCCTGGTTTAGTGGTATAAACTGGTTTTTATACAATGTAGTGCTCAATGCTTGTTTACACAGTGTAGTATAGACTGCTTGCTTATATCACTGTATTGTATTCTTTTAAATTAGTAATTAATAATCGTAAAATTGATAAACGCAAATATTTTTCTTCCCGGATATGCGAATCATGTAACTCCTTAGAAGATAGTGCTGTTTTAGCAAATAGCCCTACGTTAACTATTTTAAAAGCTAACTCAAATATTTTGATTTCAATAAGTTTTAATATTTTAAATCCAGTACCTAAAGGACTAAATTATACAGGCATATTTCTAGATTTATCGTTAAACACTGTAATGAATGATCATTTAAATTGGATTACTGATTATTTATACCATGAAAACAATCATATGTAGTAATTTAAGCTTTTGTATATTTTACAGTTTCAAATTATTTTCACAAATAGGTTTTAATGCATTTAGATATGCTTTACGCTAATGTGTAGATGGATATTGAGGCGATAATAAGCCTATACATAATGTGTTAATCAGCAATAAGCTTTTAACTGCATCTTATCATTTATCTTGTCTATATGTGTGAAGGGCACATGTTAGTGCTTTCGCGACCTTTGAATCCTATTTCACTTTATCGCATGTATTTCTTTCGTATGATATTACCTGAAGTGAAATAAACACGATTAAATTAAATTATATGCAATACAAAAGCGCTTTCTGGTAGTAGCTTTACTGAATTAAATTGAGTACATTAGAATTATATTAATTGGTTTATTATTATATTTCTTAATTTTCTCATTTTTAAGCGTTCTCAACGATTACAAGGCTGTGAATTTATTTGTTGGTTTATTTATTTATTTACATTTATCACCACATACAAGAACACATAAGCACTTAAAACATGCAGTAAGTTTAAGAAACATTCACAAATTGTGACTTGTTAATATGACGACTGGAAATCATTGGATACAATAGTATTAGATTACTGCAAGAATGGCAAGGACTTGAGCTATTTTAATTAATACCTGAGAAAAGTTTCGGTTGAATTGGAACAAAATTGCAAGGCAGCAAGTGAATATCAATTAGGTTGATATGTTGTTCTTTGTCGCACTTCCATTCCACATTTTCATTTTCTGAGAGGCCGCACATATCGCTTGCGTATTTACTCATAGCTCGACGTTGTTCTGTAGCGCACATTCAAACATCAACATCCAATATTTTGATACAATTATCACGAAAAATTAGAAATATTTTTTATGTGTCTGACATATTAAATTTATATAAATTAATTGTTAATTGTTATTAAAAAAATTAATTTTTAATATGTCTGACACAACTTAAACACTTAAATACCGTGTGGCATGGAACAGCCGTTAAACTAAAGTTATTATACAATTATATTATTAGAAAATTATTGTTACACGGACCTATTGCATTTCATAAATGTACTATGTGCATTATCATATACAGGTAAAAAGTCAATATCTACTAGTGTAAGTTACATTCTTCTAGTTCGCGACCCCTATTTTAATATTATTCTAGAAAGGTTGCTTAACTGAACAGTAAAAGTAATGCTTTTTTGTTCTATCATTTGTTTAAAATTATTAAAGCAGACATCTATTAATCAGGAAAAATCTAAATAATTGCAATTTACTTAATAATCATACATACATGTAGATGACTCTTAAACCAAATTTCACCTAAATGTGAAGATTAAATATTTTTAGAGACTATAACCATCCTAACTATAGTAACAGTTGCGTTGTGTTACAATTTCATCGCTCCACAATTATGTCATTTATAATAATAATAATAAAATAATAATAAAGGTTTAACGTCCGTTTCCTCATCCTGAGATGATGTCAGGGGCGTCCCCAACAGCACACATCACTACAGATCAATTCACCCAGACCAATCTGCAAAAGAAATGTGCTGAGGAGAAGCAAGGTCCTAAACGAAATCCAGTCCGGTGATCAAAAATTGGTCAGGGTAGATTGATTATGTCTACGGTGGGAAAAGGTAAGTCTTAAGCTTGCTAGAGAATGTTGAAAGAGAAGAACAAGAGCGAAGATTAGCAGGTAAAGAGTTCCAGATTGTGAAAGCTGCGTAAGAAAACGAAAGTCTGTCCAATGATGTGAAAATATTTGGAACAGAGAGAAGATTGACATCGGTGGAACGAAGTGAACGTGAGGTACGATAGGGAAGAAGAATTTAAGATAAGTAAGAAGGCTTGCCAAATCGCAGAGTTTTGAAAGTTAATAGAGCTATTTTACATTTTATGCGTTGATTAACAGGGAGCCAGTGAAGTCTGCGAAGTAAAGAAAGAGAGCGAAATTGAAGTCGAGAGGACTTGCAAACAACACGTGCAAGAGAATTTTAGACGTGCTGCAAACGATTGAGAGAAGAAGTATGCAATCCATGTAATAATGAATTACAGTAGTCGAACTTTGAATGAACTATAGAATTAGCAAGGATAGTGGCTGAATTTCTAGTAAGGGATGGACGTGTTTGCCTAATCTGACGAATCTGAAAGAAAGAAGCGCGACAAACAGAAGAGATATGGGATTTAAAGTCAAGGTTTTCAACAAATATGACTCCAAGGATTTTGGCGGATCGAGAAGGTGAAAGAGCAAGATTTTGAAAATTAACAGAATTATTAGTAATTTTATTTCTTTGCAAAGGAGTGCCAATTAAAAGGTATTCAGTTTTGGAGGGATTAACAGCAAAACGGTTAGCAAAAAACCAGGAATAAACCATGTCTAGAATGTTTGAGAGATGAGCCAGTTTCTGATCGGAATCATGATTAGAAAAGGAAATATACAGTTGAGTGTCGTCTGCATAGAAATGAAAATTTATGGAAGACTGAGCATGCAAGTAGCTAAGAGGAGTGATATATAAAGAGAAGAGCAATGGACCTAACACTGAACCTTGAGGGACACCGCGTAGGAGGGGTAGTTCAGAAGAGCGATTTTGACCAATAACAACTGATTGTGTGTGACATGAGAGATATGATGTAAGAAGGGAAAAAACAGAATCAGCAATGCCAAAAAAAGATTTAAGCCTATTTATTAGAATGCCATGGTCAATTGTATCGAAGGCAGCAGAGAGATCTAGAAGAACCAAGGCAGAAACCTGTTTACTACTCATGGCCAATCTAAGATCATTATGTATACGAAGAAGAGCGGTTTCAGTAGAATGGAGTTTTCTATAGGCAGATTGATAATGAGAGAGAGAAGGGAAAGAATCAAGATGAGCGCATAAACGGGTATAAATTACCTTTTCAAGAAGTTTAGAGATGAAGTTAAGATTGGAAATAGGACGGTAACTGGAAAGATCATCTTTTGGTAGAGAAGGCTTTTTTAGAAAAGGAGATACAACTGCTTATTTGAAGGAGGTTGGGAAGATACCTTCTGAGAGTGAGAGGTTGATTAAGGATGTAATAGGAGCAACTAAAACATCAATACAGGATTTCAGTAATCGTGTAGGAATAACATCAAGGCAGCAAGATGAGTCGGTTGAGCGAAGAATAAAATTGCGTATTTATTCCGGTTTAGCTGGTTCAAAACAAGAAAGTAGTGGTGGCTCAGGTATATTTACAGAAATGGTGTTGTCCATGTCAATGGAGTTCGAGGGTATAGAGCTACAGAGTTTGGCAATTTTGTCATCTAAAAAGTTGAGGAAAGAGGTAGCAAGAGATGATGGTGAGGAGCTAGAGGGGAGTGACTTCGGAATGGTGCGATCAAGCAGAGAATCAAGTGCTCCCCATAATTTCATGGGGCAATTTTGATTCTGCGAGATTAGATTTTGATAATACAAGCTTTTAGCAGAACTAATCATTTTATTTAATAATTTTCTTTGTTTGAGGTATTTGGACTTAATGTCTGGATTTTGTAGTTCAGGTGGATTTTTCAGATCCTTCCTGAACTTAGTTTCAAGTATTGAACGTTCCGATTTTTGTTTAAGGCTTTCTTCAGAAATGAATGGTTTCCTAAGGTTTGAGCGGCAAGGAATGGTTTTGAGAGGGGAATGTTTGTCTAATATGGAAGAAAGTACGGAGCTAAATTGAGCTGAATATTCGGCAACAGTTGAAGACGGATTAGAATACAAAGAAGAGGACACAATATCAGCAGAGAAGGTGTCAATGTTAATAGAAGAGAGTTTTCTATAAGTTTTAAGTGTTCTGGAAGGGTGTACATTAACAGTCACAGGCAATTTACAGAAAATTGCACTGTGATCTGATAATGAAGGATCAGAGATTCCATGATCAAGAAATGACATGTTATTTCGAGTGATAAGCAGATCAAGAATGTGACCAGAGGAGTGAGTAGGGGAAGATTTATGTTGTGTGAGATCAAAGGCATCCAGTGTTGATAAGAAGGCAGAAGAATAATGGTCATCGGAATCAAGGTGGATGTTGAAATCACCTATAATTATTAAATCAGTGGATGATGAGGCAATGTCTTCAAGAAGCAAGAAAAAATCAGAAAATGAAATTAGCCTTGGATAAAGAAGGTGGTCTGTAGACAATGAAATAGAGATAGGATTTGGATTTGCATACGAGGCGGAACGACATATATTCAAAGGATAAAAATATAGTTCGACATCAATGTTTAATTCTTTAATATATTTAAAAGTATATAGCTCATACGTATTATTCTAAAGCACAAAATTAAGAAAAAGAAAATAATTTAACTGAATGAGTTTGAGTATTCAATAGATTTCTCACCGTTATTGAAATAATCGAGAAGTTTCTTTAGATTCAGCAGTTCCAGCCTTGCTTGCTGATCATAAGCACTAAGGGATATGTTGTTGTAGTAGTTGGACTGAAGGACTATATAAGCATTCGTCTGATTTACCTGAACTGCCAGAGCATTAAGAAGTATCCCCAATAGATTAATACGAACTAACAATTCCATGTCAACTGCATCAATAACGCTTCTCATGCACCCGTACAGAATTACCAGTAAAATAGAAAGTATGATGACTTTAGGAAAAGCTGTGTTTGCCAATAGTCTACCAAACACCACTCGGCCTGCGATTGGCCGATCTTTTTCAATATTTTGATCGATAGATGGACTGACGTGATTTCTAGGTAAAGTAGTTTCCAGCCAAGGTACGTTGGAATTCTGTACCAGCAGACGAGGTTGATGTGTGCAGTTGTTACCCACATTGTTGCCGGTATCGTTTGTTAGTCTATTTCTATAGAAAGTTCTAGTAACTGTTGTCGAAGAATTCAGACGTGATTGTATTGTCGAACCATTGTATCGGGTTTCGCTTTCAGTGCTATCTCTAAATCGGCGTCTTATGGCTTTAGCTGAGACGTAGATTTTTGAACAACGATAGATGAGAACCAAACAATCCATGGAGAGAAATAAGATTCGAAATAACTGAAAGTCAAATTCTTCTTGAAAGAATGATGTCAAATTATTTGAAGCGATACCTTTCTGCTTCTTATTTGGTAGCCTTTTTGGATTTTGAGATTTTTCTCCGACGTTCTGGTAAGAATCCTTGTCGTATCGTTGTGAATCGTCGAATGCATGAGATGTGAAATAGTGAGAGGAGGAGAGGCGATGAGTTTGAGTTAGCTTAGATGAATTGAATATTAACTCTGCTGTATATCGAGACATCATTTCGTTATCTGGAAAAACGGCTTCAACGTCATGAATTGCAGGAAAATCAGCCTCAAATCTGTTCCACAATATTAATTAAACAGTTCCTGTCAATGTTATTTACTGTATATTATTTATTTGCGATCGAGAGTCAAATGTTAGGAAGCATTAATTTAAAATCTAACTTATCGCAATGCATTGTCAATTAAGTTTTATTATCACAGTACAACTAAATTTAGAAAACTCATATTTAGTCAAACTATTTATTTTCGCTTGTGTTCATTAATAAAATGCATAATAAGTAGGCCAAGTCCGTTACGGAACACAATTAAATATATTTGCAATTTTTGTGAACTGATGTCCTTTATATTGTTGTCAGGTAACGAACCGTACGTCATGGTCTCTTTGAATAAACCCTAATAAATAGGTAGATTTAAATATACATATATAAATATCTATTCTATTTGCAAAGAGTATTTAAATAGTTTATCCAAAAATAAAATATTTACATATTACATAGATATAGCGCTACAAAACTTTCACGGCCATCCACATAAAATCAAACTGCAATACAGTCCAGTTTCAATGCTAATAATGTACTAGAACAAACTAGCTGATAATTTAATTCATTTATGCAAATGTTTTTTGTTAAATATAAATTTTGCTATATTGTGGACTGTCGATTTCATTAGCTTTTGAGTTTGTGTGTCAGTTGTGTTGTTTTATGAATAAATGAAAAATAAAGGAACATTTCAAGTAGTTCTAAATGTATATAGAAGAAAATACAAATATGTCTGTCTCCCTCTTTCTGTGTCTCGTGCACTTTCAACAAACTACTTGGAGCCTGGCTTCTAGTTGTTTTAATTTTATATCACCTTATATCGAACCTGACTTTACGACTATGTGTCTTCCAGAACATCGTTCCACTCACGAGCCAAACAAGCCACATAATTTTACTCCAATCAGTCACAATTTTATATATTTTACAGATACATAGCAACACAAACCTTTTCCAAAACCTCTCAGACCACAAGCGAATTCCATCAATTTCCTGCATTTCTAGAAATATCGCGAACTCAACTTCAGAGCCGGCGATGCTACATTCTGAATTAATCAGGTGATTAACGTAATCTTCCACAGATAAGCTACTATGATTAAAAAGAAGCTGAGGAAATCCAAGCCATTGATTACTGTACATTTTCCTTAGATAATTCTTAAAGGCAACGAACACTGGCACTAAGACAGACGCTAATTGATTTCGGTATTCGGTGCGAAAGTTCTGTATCTCTATTAGGTATCTCTTCAGGCTTAAGTCAGTCCTCTCTCGAACTGATCCGCTGATTGTAGATTTCTTGCTGGTCAAAATACGAGATTTAAAATCCTTCACGGCAATGTTTTCCATCGACTCTGACACTCTATCAAACTGCTCGTCTATGTAGTTACTGCAAGCGCCCTGCATGTTTTCCACTAGGTCTCTCTGACGTCTTAGCTCTTCAAATCCATGATCGTCCACGGCTTGTGACAGTTCCGCAGTTAGATTTCTGTTGTCAATCTGAAGAATATCTGCCTTGGAGAGGACATCAATATCTGACTCGATGAGGATTATAACTACGGCGTAGAACGCAGTGAAAGTGAAAAGTAGACTGTAGATGAACCGGAGAATAATGTAGATCCAACAAAAATATCTCCCGATCTTACTAAGACTACTGTCAGTTTTTTTTAAGTGTAAATCATTAAAGGTGTGATCTCCAGTCGAGTTTTGACGCGAGTTGACGTGGTTGTCGTAAGCTTCCGGCTGATCTCTATGACTCTTGTTATATCTTCCTTTAGCCTTAAAATATGAAAAAATACAATTCACTTCCGATTCATCAATCTAAGACCGCGTCGGTGACAAAATATTAAGAACTATTGTAACTGAAGTCTACATATCAGTTTGAGAGAACTACAAGACAAAACTACAAGGAAGACTCTTAGGTAGCAAAAAAAAGAAAAAAAGATGAAATTAATTCTTACATTACAGCAACTATCATGCATTTAAAATTTATATTACACCGAAAAGTAGCACTACAACAATCCTGTGGAATGTTGTAATTTTACTCGTATGCCTCACTCGTTCAGTTAATGTTGTAATACATGTGTAGGATTGAATATAAAGGGATAAATGTAAGGAATATAAAATTTAGAAAGATAAATACAAAAAAGTTGTAATATAAAACGACAAAAATAAGGAATATGAAATTTCAAAGTTTACGAGAATTAAAACCGAGCGATCGTTTTCAAAGTACGAGTCGACAATATTGCCAGAAATGATGTTGTTTCCAGTGGAGCACATACAGCACATGGAGCACATGTATTTACTAATGCAGCATACTGAGGTTAAAGATTCTAGCATAAAATATTAAATAATTATAACAATTAGGTCATAGTTAATTACGATGATATATTACTACTTGATTAAAATAACTACTTAAACCAGTTAAAAATGTACTACACATTTCTTTCCTTACTTTACGCAACAAAAAAATTGGAAAGACTGACTGGAGGAGCGTGGATTTAATTGCGAAAAGAAAGATCAATAAAATTTATCTAAAATTTAGTCCAATTCTAAAATAGTGAATCTTATCGAATTATTATTACTTACTATTTCCGTGTAGACATAAACAGCCACGAACATAACTAGTGAGGACAGACTTGACGTCACAATGGCTAAGAAGACTATAACGGAGAAGGTGTCCTGCTGCAGCATCCTTATCGCTTCCGGCTGTCCAACATTCACCAGAGAGGCAGAATTATCAAGGATGCCTTCAGTGAAGGTCAAATGCGTCAAGTGAACTTCGTAGATCTTCGTGGCATCATCAAACCTGATGTGGAAGGTTCTGTCAGTCTGGTGAAATCTATTGAGGACTTTGAAGGTCACATTGAACTGAGGAGGACACTGTATGAGCAAGTCCTGCTGGAATAAATCCTCCGAGTCCGACTCACTGCTTATAGAGATTCCCAGATAGGCTGGACATCCGCTCATTTTACCTGACGATAGATGAATATTATAATTATAGTAAATAATTTAATTGATTATACCGTTTGATTCATTTTTATATAAAAAACAAATCAATTAGATATCATGCATTACTTGCTTTAATCTGATCAATGCATAAATTTGACTAAACCTTTACCAAATCTTAAAATAGACTTTAGTATATAAAATAGAGTCAGTGTTCATTTCCCAGGAAACGTAATCAAACCAGCTTATTCACCCGCTTAAGTATAAGATGTGCCTATCACTTTATAATTCATAAACGGCAAGGTGAAAATATAAGTTTTGCTAATATAATAAACATTTCATAAAAAAGGTAAAAAGATAATGTTAAAGTCAGTTTCTTCACTCGAAGCGATGTCAGTGACATCGAGCCCAGGAATTGAACACTGCACATACTAATCTGCAGTTGTCAAATATCGTACTGCCGTTGTCAATGGCTCGAGGCAGTGGCGATGTATAAAAAGATAGAAAAATAGGAAATTTAACTAACCAGAGATATGTATTTCCCAAATTCTTCCAGCAGAAGTTAGCTCAAGTTTCACAGTTAAAGAATCGTTCAATAAAAGCACCGTTCGAGCATTCTTAAAATAATAAGATAACACCGATATGTTTCCTGCAAAAACAAAGATGAATAATTTTTATTTCATTAAGATTATGTCAAATGTAGAAATTTTGAATAAAGGATGCCTAGCGATCATTAATTGAATGCATTATCATCATATTAGTTAAGAAATTATTTTAAACTTTGTAAATTATTTAAATAAGATATTAAAAATAACTTTCCTAAGTAATGCTTTAACTAAATTAGACTAATTAAAAATCTTTTCTTTTAAATAAGAACACATATATATCGAAAATATTTGTTGTCTACTTAACTAATTGTGAAAAGATTTTGTTTTGATACTTGCAACGGATATTATATTAAATATCTTACGAATTTTTGTTTACGATTGCTATGCGCATATTGTATGTATTTTAGTGGTGTATTCCTTATATTGACTGGCTTTATTTGTACTTTTTGGATGAACCTATTTATTAATCCATATCATTCGTCATCATAATCATCCTCCCTAGAATCCCTGTTCAACCAGGATCGGGATAAGAGTAGATCTTCTCAAATCTCTCTGTCCCACACTAATCACAATATGCCCATACCATTTCATTCGCTTAAATTTCTGTAAAAATTTCTTATATATGATTTGATAGAACTAGTACACGTTGAATTTTTGAAGCAAGATCCATATATGATATAATAACCTAAAAATAGCCGATGAGATAAAAAACGTCATAATGTTGAAGAACTGCTATTGGATATAACCACATCGAGTTTGGTTGAACCAAAACCGACTCAAAGAACAACAGGTAGAGTTTATTATATAAATGGAGTCAATTAAAAATTCAGGAGAAAAGTACGTGGATGTGAATGCAATTTTATGAGGCAACTCTACTTAGCGGAAAAAAGAGAGAAAATTATTCTTAAATTATTTATGAAACTGTTCACTTTGGAAACAAGCCGCTGCTAAGAACTCTAATAACTTATTAAACCAAATTCACAATTGTTGATTTAGATATTAAAAGTCGATGGTATTGCGAGCAATCATTAAGGTAATTTTAACAATCTTAAGCATTTATCTGTATTGTTATCTTTTTAGTGCTTTGCTTTGCTTTTATTTTATTTTTTGCTTTTGCCTTTGCTTTTATTTCTAGTGTCGATGGTTCAAGGTTCATTATCATGCTCATATTTTGCTCCCACGCTTCACAAAGCAATCCATCTTTCAACAAGTTAATCTTCGCGAATGACTGTTAATTGTTAACTGTTAACGACTGTTAATAATGTCAATTCGCATCTTAATGTATATCAAGCTTTGGAATACAATTGCTTCTGAGTTGCTTGACCAATACCCTCTAAATATCTTACTGAATCGCCTATCACGACACCTGCAGCTTACGGTTGGGCTATCCTTCGGTGGCCCTGAAACACCACAGAAAGTTATATAAAAATAGTAAAACCAAACTAAGAAATACAAAAAAATCTATAAATACCTGGAACACTGATACGAATATATGGCGGATTTGCAGAAGATTGAAGAAAATATCTGAAAGGTTTTGCACTGTTCTGTACAGCTAAATTAATATTCTTGTAGAAAGTGGATTCCCTTCGGACTGGACGCCTAAACTTGCTGATGTTCTTCCAGCACAGATCCTGGCTCGCCCAAGCTGAAGAACTGTAGTCAAAAGGTCTCTCAAACTGAACGGAAGCCACGAAAATACGTTGAGATATTTCCTGGATATTTATATTACCAGGCGTCTCCTTCAAACCTTCTGGCCACAGTAAATGTAAGGAGAAATTGAAGTTGTCAGAGCTTTCCTGACCCCTAAGCAGAAATTCCTCTTTGATATCCAGGCCAGAATTGTGTTCAATGGTGAGATAGTCTGCCTGGTTTATTTCAAAACTTTGATTTTCTGCGTATGTTGAATGAGCGTTGATCTTTTTCTGGATCTTTGCAGTTTTGAAGCCTATGGACGGAATTTCGATGAAGTAGAAGAGTTCGTAGAGCACATCAACTTTACGATGCTTTAGGTGACACTGGAATTCCTTGTTGATATCGTCATACATCGGCTGAATTGTATAGCGGTACGCGTCACCTTGTGACAAAAATAATTAATATATTACAAGTAAAAAAATTGGTAAAGCTAAAGTTAACGACAGTTTCCTCATTCGAAAGCGAAGTCAGTGACGGGCGAGCCCAGGATTTGAACCCTGCACCTATTGGTCCGCGGTCGAGTATCTTACCGACTTCGCCAGTGGCTACAGCCAGTAAAATAATAATTGGACCTAAGCATAAAAGCATTTAATAGTTCATTTTACTTCAAATCGGACAGAAAATATGTAGCATGATAGCTATAGCATTGTATTTAAATTGTTATATTCCTTACTATTTCCGAATTTCCACAACGGCATCTTGGACAATTCGAATAAAAACTATAGTTTTGAAGTATCAATTGCTTAATTGCATTTGTAAACGTCAACTGCTTCCCAATATTTACATTTAGAGGCATTGTTTTAGTAAACTTTTACTCATTTGATTTCACATTATATTGCAAATTACATTTTGTGCATAAATTTAAGTATAAAAACTGTGTAATGAGGTTTCACTTCAATACATGAATTTTATTCCAATAAATAGCATCGACCCTTGTCACACTTTGATTAATTAATGTAGCACAAATAATTGTAATTAGTCTAGTTTAATTGTAGCATGTATATTAGGGACTCTCTCATCCTCTAGTGCTCACCGGCTGGAGCCAGTGGCGATGTCGGTGAGATACTCGACCGCGGATCAATATAAACGGGGTTCAAATCGTAAGATCGCCCGTCACTGACATCGCTTTCGGGTGAGGAAACTGACGATTACATTAGCTTTACTTTTTACCAAGTGGAAAAGCCAAGGTACACATTAACGCACAGAGTCTGCTTTCACGATCCTTAAACAGCACTCCTAGGATCAACAGGCTAATCCCTTCACAAAATTGCATGTTATACATGTAAATATCTTATATAGCCTAGCTATATGGGTTAAATCATGTTTCTGATGTGGTTACCCGTTGTCTTCCTCCAATTTTATTGTGACTTTTATGACACGTTTAGTTAACGGTCGGTCTACTCATCAGTGTCCTAGACAAGCGATAAAGGTAATTGAATAAAACCTGTGCTTGATTAAAACTTGTTTTTGCAAAGTCATATAACAATAATAATAATAAACATGATGATAATAATAATAATAATAATAATAAATGCTTAACGTACGTTTCCTCATCCGGGGATGATGTCAGGGATGTCCCCACAGCACACATCACTATATGTTCACAAATTTATAACAAAACAGAGAGAAAACCAGACATACTAACCCATTGCACATTCAATTGGAGCATTTACACATTCTTCGCTGTATGATACTTTGCAATCAGCTAGAGTATAGCAGTCAACCTCGCAACATTTCTTCTCAAATATATCTAAATATTTACAATAATTAATGCAAATTAAATCAAATAATGCATAAGCCTAATAAAACTTTAATATGTTAGAAATTTTCATAAATCAGATCAAGAAGCCATTATGATATGACAACTATTCTTGTAGGCCTTGATATTGGTCATATCTGAACATATATGAGATTATAAATATATTGAGTCATTAAGCCCTTGACGTGACTTTGATTTTTTAATTTACAAGTGATTTTTTGATTAACAAAATAGGCCAATACATTCAGATATGGACGATGCAGCCATTTTTTGATAAATCCACAGAAATATTCAGGAGATTTCACCAAAATCTTACTAAGTTCAAAATAAAAGGAATTACATTCAAAAATGTTAACAATTGAAGCTCTAATTTTAACTGACTTTAATGTACGTCATCCTACGACAATAATTATCAATTATTTCAAAATTAAAAACAGTCGGTATAAGAATGCTTTCGTCACTGTCATTTTAAATATAAGTATCACTTTGAATCAGTTTCGTCGAATACCCATTAACTGTAACAATGTTGAATTTCCGGTCACACGAACCAAGGATATTACTCCTTTACCAGCAATAGTTAAATTGAATTAGATAGAGCAGTCTTAATTTATATTTGAAAAATGAAATACCTTCCAGATATTAATAATATAGTAGTAATATCTTACTAAAATTGAAATAACAGTAGCAGCTTCAACAAGAAAACATTCAATAAACTATATTGTTTTAATTACAGCAAGTTTAATATAGACGAAAAAAGCGAAGGAGATAAAACAAATTGTGTAGAAATATTTAAAGAAATCTCTCTAATCTCCATAAGATACATAAAACAAAATAAAAAAATAAAAAATATATATAACATATATAAACATATATATATATATATATATATGTGTGTGTGTGTGTGTGTGTGTGTGTGTGTATCAATAAATCAATTAATTCCAGAGTTATTGATAATTCAATAGACTGATAAATGATGAGTGATAGACGTGCTGAGAAGCGAGAGAAGAGACACTGAGAGTCGCTCACCCAGAGACTGACATATATATACATATATATATATATATATATATATATATATATATATATATATATAATATATATATATATATATGTATACATATGTATATATTATATATATATATATATATATATATATATATATATATATATATATATATATATATAGAAGCGAGTGATGAGAGAGTCGCTAACCCATTGACTGACATCTCGGTTGACTGATACACTGATCACAGCGAGACATGGCTGTCCGGCATTTCTTCGACGGAAACGGAATGGGACGTACCGGACTGTAGGACTGATTGAAGATCTGATGCAGGAGATCGGATTGATCCGTGCACACGATACTGTTCTCCAGCGACTGGAGTGTCTCCGGATAGGTTCCCTGTTGAAACAAAGCCTAGTTTAACGTCAGTATTAGCGATCAAAAGTGCATCGCTATCGGATAGATCATTGAATAAAATCCTTGCAGCTACTGATCAACATTAGGATTAGTGAACAGCCCGACAATTACAATAATTGCTAATAATTATGGGATTTATGATGATGCAGTAATAACAGTAATAACTGTAGATAGTTATCATTAATCAATAAAACAGTGACAATAATCAAATGACACATCTTTAATTCTATATTACACACACACACAAACACACACACATTTACATGTTTGTATGTATGTATGTATATATATATATATATAATATATTATGTATATATAAAATTATATACACATATATATATGTCGTTGTTTTCATCTGTTCGTGCTCGGCTGTTAGGACACGTGCAGTCTATTATTATTCAGTGGCATAGAGACAACACCACGGGTAGTAGTAATATACATTATAAATAAATTTATATATATATATATATATATATATATATATATATATATATATATATATTACGTCCTTGACATTGCCTTAGGGATAGGGACCGGACGTTAAATTCTTATTGATTGATTGAAATATGTATGTATGTTTATATATATATATATATATGTATATATATATATGTATATATATATGTATATATATATATATATATATATACATATATATATATATATATTCTTCTGGAACGTCTTTCTTCCTGGTTTGGTGTTCGTGGAAATGTTCTTGATTGGTTTTCCTCCTATCTGACGGATCGTTCTTTTAGTGTGAAAGTGATGGAGTACATCTCTTCGCCTTCTCACTTAAAGTATGGTGTGCCTCAAGGCTCCGTTCTTGGTCCTATCCTCTTTAACCTCTATACAACACCCCTAAGCACTCTAATCTCTTCTCATTCTCTTGATCATGAACTATATGCTGATGAAACTCAAATGTACACTTGTTTCACCCCTAACTCCAATTCTAATGCCGAAACCCTCCTGCAACAAAGTTTTCAGTCTATATCCTCTTGGATGTCTGCTAATTTCTTGGTACTTAATCCATCTAAGACTGAATTCTTGTTGGTCGGGACATCTCAAAAGCTTCTGAAGCTGAATGGGAAAACTCTCTCGTTATCTTCACGTATTAAAATATCACCCGTTTCTTCTGCGATAAATCTCAGTGTTATCCTTGATAAACACCTAACCTTCCACGAACACATAACTAAAACTTCACAAGCATGTTTCTTCCATATCCGTGATCTTCGTCGAATACGTCCATATTTGTCACGTGAGACAGCTGCTACAATTGGTGCTGCTATTGTGCAATCGAAGTTGGACTAATGCAATTCCCTGTTTTTAAATCTCCCTGGCCGTGAGATTGATCGGTTGCAGTTTGTTCAGAATTCTCTTGCGCGAGCAATTTTTTGTAGTTCCAAGTACTCACATGTTACGCCTATTTTGAAGTCTTTGCACTGGCTAAAGATTAAAGAGCGTATCATTTACAAAACAGCTTCGTTAACCTATAAGTCCATCACCATCCCTGGACAAACTTGTATGTCTCGCTTGATTAAAGTGATGCAGCCTGCTATTACTCGATCTTCTAAGTTAATTACTCTTGTGAGACCTAGCTTACCTTCACGCTCTAAGCTATCTAATCGTTCTTTCCAGCATGCTGCACCTCAGATCTGGAATTCTCTTCTATCCAATCTTCGTAAATCTTCATTTGAATCACACCAGCCTTTGCTTTCCTATGAGCAGTTCCATAAGCAGTTGAAGACCTATCTTTTCCATCTCTCTTTTCCATCCAGTGTCCATGAGCAGTGACCTGCGCCTAAACCACCTTTTCTTTAACTCCCTTTACTTTGGACTGAATTTCTGGATTTTGGAATTTGCACCGTTTTTGAACCTTCTTTTTTTGCTCGCCGGCTTGATTTTTTCTCAATAGTGCTCGATGTTGTCATTGATGACTGTAGCACTCTAATTGTTGTTATTATTGTTATATGTATGTAATGTCTATAACTACATTATATATTATATATCTATAATACATATACATAATACATATGCATTAAATATGTATTACATATAAATGTATCATTTGTGGAAATATTTTATAAGAAATTATTCTACTGTACATACATACTATACTAGTATAGGATTAATTGCCATAAATTAAAGACATGAGTTAGCTTTATATACTATATTAAACATTCTACAGTACTATGTTTCATGTTAAGATATTATGCAGTTAACTGCGTCACGCATCACTTAAATTCTATTACTTAAAGCCTATATTAAATATTTTGCGAATATATTACAGTCCAAATATCTAAACAGATCATTAAGAACGATTGATTTAGTTTTCCTGCACTGTACATAAATTTTATGTGAATTTTCCATCAAGATGATACAATATGTGTATGGATGCTTTTATTTACTAATCTTCGATTCAACATTACATGTGATGCCAGAACTTCATTCTGATTGTGAAAAAGAAAGGATATAACACAGTAGCCGCACAATCTATGTTTTGGTTACATTCAGCTAAAATAATAAAACAATTCTACATGTAAAAGTTGGATGGGTTAGTGAGAAAATATGTAATGGATTCGAGCCGTTAATTTCGTCACACGCATAATATGCGCAAATGTATCACTTGCACACTAACGCCTCTATGTGATTATTTGACAATTATTTAAATAAGTAGATGATATGACATTTCTTTAATATTCTTATAATAAATTAGTCCAAATCTAGAGCAGAATTAACGCTTTAGTAAAACTAATCACGTGGACATTAGCAATTCATGTAAAGTAGACCTACATGTAAGTCATAGCTAAACTAAGTACAAGAATTTATTAATCAAGGTATACATTAACTAAAACTACTCTTTCGATCCTCTAACAAGCAAAATAACACGTTTGCATTCCTTAAAACCTTCATGCAATACCAAATTTAACATCATATCAATAGCAATTCTAGGAAAATAATTATCTAAATTGCTATGCATGCAATCAGTAGCAAGACAGACTAAAAATTAAAACAATACTAGCTAAAATAATGTTATGGAAACAATTATAGAAACCACGGGAATATTTAACACAAATACAGCAAAATTTACTCTTTTCTATTACTTCTGCTGAATAAAAAACAAATCAAAACATGACGGAATAAAAAAATTTGAGGATTATAATAGTTTGTCCTAAGCTAGAAAGGCAATAATTGATTAAATATCTTGGTTTTACCATGCTAGCTACATAAGTAAACACAAATAAAACACAATCAGAAGTTCAATTACCTTAGCCTGTTTGAAATAATAAAATACAAAACATTTTACGAGATTTGTAATATCAATTTTTAAGTCATCGGAATTACAAGATTTTAATAATTATTAATAAAATTGCCTTAATACATACATATATATATGTAGGCCTATATATATATATATATATATATATATATATATATATATATATATGTATATATATATATATATATATATATATATATATATATATATATATGTAGTCTTTATTTCACCAACTCACGGCAGATTCAAACAACAATTTAGAGGATCTCCACGATTGAAATCTTCACGCTTGTTCTAAGAAAACGGTTACCGTAAATAAATTTAATATTGACAATGAATATTTTATTATGGGCGTATAACTTGTAAGAAAATTAGTACAATTGGTTCGAAACGACTCAAAGAATTGTTCTAACATTATTCAAGTACTCTCAAAATTGAATTCAAATTTAGATCTTTCAGAGAATTGGCAATTTATTTAATAGATTATTTTAATAATCTTCACTGAGGCAGTTCGTTGAATTACTTAGATAAGTCTTCCGATTATGCATTTATATTCAAGTCAGATTAACATAGAATTACTCTTCTAGAAAGAACGACACAGTAGACCTTAATCCCAACTAAAATGGCAAGGAACATGGTTGCCCAACGCCCCTAGAACTGATTTAATTTATAAGATGGCAAACATATCATATTTAATCATAATAACTTAAATGATAAAACACAAATATATTTTTAAACAAAATAATTTTGAAATGTCATGTAATTATGAATATGTAGTCATAGTTATACTAAAGGCTAACTAGTCTTGGTAGCGAGCTAAGTAGCAAGTAAGTACGTAGATAGCTGAAACACGATTGGTTTCTGATGATACGTTCATATTTAGTGTGCGAATTCAAATCCCACGGGCGATCCTTGCATACATTGTTTTTTTGAGGACGGAAATGACATAAATATCGGTCTTAGATTGAAATTATTTCTACGTAATTAGTTTAATGAGTAACTGTTAATTTGTCACATGTATAAAATGCATATATATTATGATAAAATTACGTTACAACATTAATAATAAATATTAAAATAACGTAATAATGTAATAAAATTAAGTAATAAAATTAGCACGTTATGATAAAATTACGCTTCTAGAAAGAAAGACACCGTTCGCCTACGTTTATATTAGACTACTTGTCAACTACTAGTCTGTTATACCGTTAGATTAGGTGTTACCTACATGGGCAAACTCACAATCCATTTGTTAAATTACTTGAAAATACTTAGTCAGAAATAATACTAAATTTCACAATTGCACAAAATAACCGCATATTCGATATGTCATAGACATTTCACTTTATGACATTTCTAAAATAGCTAGTTGATACTCGAATATAATTAGGCTATAGAAAACTATATAATTATTATTATGATATATATAACAATGCTTATTATATATATTATTTTATGTACGACTAAGTATTGTTAAGTACTATTTGTTTGGACTGATTTTCTGGATTTTGAAATATGCACCGCTTTGGACCTTCGTTTTGCTTATCAGCTTGGATTTGTCTCAATAGTGCTGGATGTTGTCACGGACGACAGTAGCTTGTATGTATTATTATTCCTAAGTAATACAAATGCAAATTTAGTTACGAACCATCTTGACGCAGGCTTCGTTGGCGGTACGGTAAAGGAACTTGTCGCCATCTTTGTACCAGAATGGACACTTAGGCAAGGTAGGATCCTCTGAGGAGCAGGTGATCGTCCTAGCGGAAGTAGTCCGATCACGTGATATCTCCAGCGTTATGCTGTAGTAGTCCGGGACTGGATTCCTGAAGGCAGGACGCAGGATAACCAAGAAAATCAGTCCTTAGTGTTGTAACATTTTAGAAAGAATAATATAAATTCAATATTGAGCCGAGCCGGTGGCTTGTTATTTGACAGTGGACAAGTAGGTGCAAGATTCAAATTCAAATGCTCTGTCAAACAACTCTACATTACTGGCATGCTATTCAAGCAGCAAAACTGACGTTAAGCCTGGCTTTAGCCTTTGGCTTTCATATTGTTAAACAAATTGGGCATAGGATGATAACTGTCAAAGTTATCGACTTCAATTGAATAAATATATTGAATTCTGAATTGAAATAGAGATCTCGAAGATAACTCGATTTCTATCCTTTCGTTGTGTATATACTTGATAGTCCTCTATCGAGATTCCTGCAATAATTATAAAAATCAGTAAAATCAGTGCTGATAGAATTGAGTGCAAGCGATAGCAATTCATGTGGTCTGGTTGAAATGAACTTAGACTAGAATCATACAGACACAACCAATTCACGACCTCGTTAAAACAACTATAGGACCAGTTGTCAACGTATTGACGACGTAATACGACTAAAATGCAATCTGTCACTAATCTAAACTGAATCGATCTTTTAATTTGCTTTCATTCAAACTGTTATCTATCTGCACGGAAAGCATAACGACCTCCACCTACCGACAATATTCCCGGATGATTCGACGAAACTTTTCCTTATCCTCGCTGCTGTTCGGATCACTCAGCATGTACTTATTGTCTCCGCTGTGAGATACGTCCTCGTATTCCGGAATCAAATGCACTCCGAGCACTCCGACGTTAATCCGTAGTCCGGACTCTCGCTCCCAGAAGAAATCCGAGGCCTGGGTTGTGTCGGTGACGTAGTACATCGTCTCCAGATTCCGTGTTGATTGCAAGTCTTCCGTAAAGACGTTTGATGAGTGTTCAACTTTCAATTCTGTGCTCAGAAAATATAAATTTGTGACATAAATAAAACTACTTGTTATCATTGTAACAATTAGGGTCTAAGTAATATGACAATTATGATAATGTAAACAGGACAATTAAAATAATTTGATTTTATTTTTGTTGAAAACCAAATCGTTTTTGAACGCACAAATTCGTCATTTATAGTTATAAATACATATTTAAACATTTGAGGAGTAATTTAGTGAGTATTTAATAATTAAAATTATTAAATATATGACATTACGTATGACATTTTTGTATACTAGTTTAGATATTAATTTAAATGTAATTTTTAATTAGCTTACTATTATTATTGAACTATTTCTGTAAAGTACTCTCGATGACCGAGTTCGGCAATGACACTGCTATAGAAGTTTTCGTTGTTAATAATAATAATAATAATAATAAATAGGTGTAAAACGTCAATTTCTTATTACTCTTCTCATACACTCGAATTACCGCATGTGTCATACGTTTTCTTATCTGATTTATTAACAACACAAAAAGCACAACATAATACAACAGCATATTGGGCAAGAAAGTACAGGATCCGTGTTTGTGATTGGTTTGGTGTTTAGTATCACTCATCATTAAAAGAGTAATTTTTTTTATTTTCTCTTATTTTCCATCATTGATAGTAACCGTTGCATTTTTCATCCTTTTTCACAGCCAGCTCGAATATGAGGATAATTTTCTACACTCATGTCTCTATTCAGAGGAGTCAAAAAGCGATCATCCATCCAAGTACTAGCCGAGTCCGATTTAGCTTAACTTACTTTATCACGAGAATTTTGCACTACTTGCCACTATTACAACTAATAATTAATATCCTAAACTAACAGTAAACTATGTTTTTATTTCCTAGGGTTCTACGTAATATCAAATTTAAATTTTTTATTAAAAATAGTTGCGTGACTACAATGTTTTCAAACTATCTCCTCAATTCTGAAGTCAGAATTTACTCCGTAGAGGAAGAAATGTCAGTAACTTTGCTACTGAATGGAGAATCCAAGAGCAAAAAGTGCAATCATAAGGCTTGAGTGCAATTAGAAGTCGGACAGATATCATTAAAATTACGTGTAGAATGACAAATTAAAAGAACCAAGTGAATAGACACATGCTAAGCTTAAGGATTATTATGCATGATTTCATAGAATTTGCTTACTTTTCCTTTTACGATTATCAAATCTGTTATCATGGAATTCTGAAAATAAAAATAATAAATATAGAGCATAATATATGCATGTAAATTTACCATCGCAACGACAATATATTAAGGTGTCATAATAGTATAGTATACTAGTAATAAAATGTGAATATATACGTGTATGTAATTACCAATTATTTGTGGAATAATTACTGTAATTTATGGTATTGGTTGCTATAATGAAAATTTGTGTAACGAACTCAGATTACATAGGCCTACTCTTCATCCCACAGTACCAACGAAATTTAAGATTTTTGCAAATTACAAGTCAACTTAATTATTGTTCTATTTTTATTTCAATTTACATTATTTCGGAACGATATCTTATACAAAAAAATTAAGAAAATAATTTTATAAAAAGATAACCTATCGCAGATGCATATTAAAGCCATGATTATAGTTCATAATGCAGGGCAAATTCTAATTTTTAAAATACCAGCAGATCAATTAATTAAATTGGTTTGGTCATTTAAGTGAAATTGATTATTAAATGAATGATTTTTTTTCTATTAAAGATTTAATTATGCATTACAAGGCCATCAGAAATGTTTATTTTAAATTGGTTAAAAATGCAGGAACGAAAAGTTGAAATGTTGGCGCAAATATTAATTTATCGATAAATATAATTCAGGAAATTCCGGATTAAATAAATTTATTTTTATAACATAACAAAAAAAGAAAAAGGAAAAGAGAACAGAGAAAAGAAAATATGTACTTAAGCTAAAGTTTCTTTCACAAAAGTTAACGTTAACTTAAGTCACCTACGTCACATAAGTCACCTAAGCTAAAGTTTTTTTCGTATAGTTTCTTTCCTATTTTTGATGAACTTAGTCTATTGAGACAGGAACGAACATTATTGGACATACCGTCGTGAAGAGAATCAGATGAGGAACCAGGCAATGCCATAAATGGGTTTGTTACATCTAGGAAAGCGGCAATCAAAGCATTCCACCTTTATAAATATTCTATGTCTACACTTCCATAGCAGTCATAAATTGTATGCGTGAAGCACAACCTATAATGTTTAGCTCTGTAGTATGTATTAATATAACATAATGAATAGGTTATGTTATTATGACAAAATTATTTAACAAACAATTTTTACAATTAATTAGATATGCAGATTCAATTAGCAACTGCATAATGAACTGCTTAGAGCTACACGTTTGTTGTATGGACTTGTATCGGATGATCTTGTATGATCTTGTATGATCTTGTATGATCTTGTATGATCTTGTATGATCTTGTATGATCTTGTATGATCTTGTATCTTGTATTAGCAAAATTAAATATAACATACAATGCAATATGATACAATGGAGGTTTTTCATTTATTCGAAATGTACTAACCTACATCTTGATTTGTTAATAAATATCGACAAGGAATAACATGAAGCCATTTTAAATTTAATTTTAAATTGAAATATGTCCATGGTTACGCAGTTACCTTTAAAAATAATTTACTTGAAATCTATTTTATTAAATTGAAAAAAATAAGTTTTAAGTCTGACTTGAGTAATAATGCGACGTCTAGAATCCCATACAATTTCTGGCTATTGCTCCTATACTATTTTGCTATAACATACTAATCAATGACATTTTTAGTGATGAGGATTGTGTATTTTTCGAAACACAAAAGGGTCAAAGTTTAGAGGAGAAATTTATTTAAGGACACTTACGTATACATTTCCTATCAGACGTTCCGACACATGGCTTAGACTCATAAGTGGATCCCTTGCATTTGCTGCACTCTGTAGTATTAATATAATAATTACTAGCATTAAATAAATAAATATTTATTTATTTATTTATTTATTTATATATTTAAAACCAGTACACATTACAAAATAACATAACAATATACAATAAATTGTGACAGTGAACGTGGTTTTCTGAGCAGCTCCAAGTCTATCGAACAGGACACTAACAGCTTAGCATTAACATCATACAATTTGTTTACCATAATTGAGAAATTTAATTATGAACTGCAATATTTAAAATAACAAATTAACGTGAAATCTATTAATTAATGATAAGTTCAGTAAATAGTATTAGCTTTCCTATTAAAAGGAGATTTGTAAAGTTCAAATAAGTCTGAGTCTAGTATATTGATGTGAGTAAGTGATCTGAGTCTAGTATATTGTAATAAAACTTAATTAGGCCTATTATCATTAGTTTTATTATAGAATTACTCAATTCATACCACAAATAACCATGGCTTCGAAAATATGATTATAGTTTAGTTTTTATTCCCAATTTAATGGTCCGTTAATTGACTGGAGTTATTACAAAAAATGATATAATGATACTAACGGTACTGACAATGATGTTAATATTACTTTCATTAGAATTACTCAAACAAATGAAAGTATTCCTCCTACTCTCTCTCATCTTAGTACTCTGCCAATTGGCAGTTACAAGGTACATATTCCTATTGTCATGCTGCTCTACACGCTTCATAACCAACACTTCGTCGTTCAATGAATTAATCGTTACTTATTAATAAATTATTAAGTTTTAATTAAATAATATTAATTTTTCACGCATTGAGTCCGAGATCCTGAATAATAGACCGTCCGTAAACTGCACGTGTCGTATGAGAGAAGACTGTACAAGAACTGAGGAAAGCAATGGAAAACCACCTCAAAGGTATATTACTCTCAAGCAATGGGTTACATTAAAGTATCGATAAGACACAGCCTTTTGTGAAGGTATTAATTAGCTTATTAATTCCGACTTCTATTAAAAATGTATTCTTCCTCCAATCTATACTAATTTTCCTACCAGTATTATTAATATTAGTAATTTCTAAACAGTATTTATTATTATATTAATAGTATTATTTTTGATAATATTTATAGCCGTATTAAGAGTCTTATTTACAGTAATTGTAATAATAGTCATAATCTGATAGTTTTAGCTGGAGGCGATTTGTGATGTAATCACATCGTTATGATCACACTTCTATAGCATAGTTTATTCATCTGAAGTAAAATGAACGCACTAAGACTAAAACGAAGAAAATCAATTCGATAAAAAATGGTAAGCTATTGAATAATAATGAATACACCCCTGGTAGTCTTATGCTACAATTCTGAGAATCGTCGGATTATGAGAGATTAAATTTAAGAAAGTTTAAAGTCTATCCTTTACTCAGCAGAAAAATTTATACAGTTTTATATTTATTCACTTTTCCAACCCCAGGATTCATAACAACTCAATTAAATAAAAAATTGTCAAAAGACCACTTCAAAGAAACGATGTTATAAGGGAAGTCGAATGAACACGTAGTTGTTGGTGGATGACAAGTGGGCATGTTATAGATTACATTATCTTTAAGTTAGCAAACTTACTACCTATTTAACTATTCAGTACGGCTTGAGTTGTCTGAGAGTACTATATCAAAATGCTGTCATTAGAAGATGACAGAAAGACCAAAGGATTTATCAATTAAAAAGCAACTATCTATAAGCTCTGCAATATGACTCCTTTGTTCGTCATTTGAACAAGAAATTAACCTTAACTTCAGTTTTAATGTAATTTGGCATTATTAATATTATTATTAACAAGATCTGACAGAAATAATAAGGTAACATTGGCTGGAGCCAGTGGCGATGTCGGTAAGATACTCAACCGCAGATCAGTATGTGCGGGGTTCAAATTCCGGGCTCGCCCGTCACTGACATCGCTTTCAAGTGAGGAAACTGACGTTAACATTAGATTTACCAGCTCTTTTTAACAGCGATCAATGTGAGCAAATAATAATAATGCGTAGAGAGAGAGAGAGAGAGAGAGAAAGAGAAAGAGATAGAGAGATAGAGAGAGAGAGAGAGAGATGAACAGTATGACTCCTACCAATACAGATCCTGTCTCCCTGCGTAGTACAAGGACTTGACTCAAAGGTCCCTGCGGGACATCCGACACTGCATCCTATTGACACACATTATTAATAATTAAACGGATACTGTATAAACACGTATTCAAGTGTTGGCACGGATGATAGCTATTTAGCCTTGTTGACAAACTGAGCAATAATAGAGGCGACGAATAGAGTTAGGCATACAGTGACTTAGTCTCAAGGGAAGTCCCTGATATAATTTTTGAGTGAGGAACGGACTTTAAAATCTCATTACTTTTGATTTATTGCTTGAAGTCGTTAACCCACGACACCATTGCACTCTTTTGGGGGACAGATAATATTTTATATGCAGCATATGCACTGTTACGTTTGATTGGATATCCGTAAGTTTTATGAATTCTTTAATATACACGGTGAACATAGTCTTTTTCTAGGTTGTTACTAGAGATGGAAATTTTATGAATTTTCAGAGTTCAGGTTCGGTTCAGTTCGTTGAAAATGAAAGTTCGGTTCGGTTCGGGTTCGGTTCGGGTTCGGGTTCGATTCGGGTTCGGTTCGGGTTCGGTTCGGGTTCGGTTCGGGTTCGGTTCGGGTTCGGTTCGGGTTCGGTTCGGGTTCGGTTCGGGTTCGGTTCGGGTTCGGTTCGGGTTCGGTTCGGGTTCGGTTCGGGTTCGGTTAGCAGTTGACAATTTGAGAGTCCGGTTCGGTTCGGTTTGTTGAAAATGAAAGTTCGGTTCGGTTCGGGTTCGGTTACAACAAGGGTTCGGGTTCGGTTCGGGTTCGGCTTGCTTTCCAACTCGCAAGTGTTCGATTCGAGTTCTAAATGGTTTGGTTTGGATAATGTTGCAATTGTTTAACGTTACTTATAATAATCATGGTTATGATAAACATGTTTAAAATGGTTTATGGCAAATGTGTTTAAAGAAATACATGAAGTCATAGTAATTGACACATTTTTCACCTGAGTAAAAATATGACAATGAAAAAATGAGAGAAGTGGTATTTATTCCTGTACATTTCTTAAAATACTGTAAGTTGACAAACACATTTTCATAAAATAGATATTTAGCTATTTTGCGGTATCTTAAAGATTCATCTGTTTAAAAATAAATTTTGTCACTAGGCCTATATAATAGAAACGTTTATAATTAAATGGAAATATCTTGGCTAAAATTTAATGCAATATTTCAGAGACAAAGTCCAATTTATTAACATAAAATATGAAATAAGGACGATTCAATGGTAAACACATGTACTTCCACAGAAAAATGATTATAATATATACCTTTTGCTATCAACTGAACCAGTAATAAACTATAAGTGTCTGAAATACCAGTGACTTTTGTAATGCTCTCTTTCTATCTCTCTCTCTTAGTGCACTGCCTATTACAGGTCCATGGCATATAAAGCCTCCACTTTTCTCGATCTTCCGCTTTCCTCTTCATGTCCACATATGAGTGGATCTTAAAGTCATCTAACATTTATAATCTTGGTCTGCCTCTGCCTCTTTTTCCTGCCATTCTGCCTTCTATGACCTTTTTTAATAGACTTTCCCCTCTTAGAATGAGTCATATCCTACTCTTCTTCCTATATCTTAATACATTTATCAACTGTCTATCTTTACCAACTCTCTCCGGAACTTTCTCACTTGTAACCTTTTCAGTCCAGCTAACCCTTTCCATTCTTCTCCATATCCATATTTCCAATGCCTCTAGTTTCCTGATATTTTCTTTCCTTGATATTTATGTTTCAGATCCGTATAATAGCGTGGTCCATAGCAAGGTTTTCGCTTTCTTAATCTTTCTTAATCTTAGTGTTTTTCTTTAGGATTTTTGTTAAAATTTTCCTTTTATCAAAAGTTTATTTTGCTTGTGCAATCCTACTATATATTTCAGTCTCACATTTCTCATCATCTGTTATAGCATGACTTATATATTTGAAACTCCTTACCTGTTCCAATGTCGTAACCTTTATTGTAATATTGACTTCACCTCTATTCTGGGATACTCTCACTACTTTTGTCTCTTTGATGTCAATCTTCATTCCTTATTTCAATGCCATATCATTCAGATTATCCATTATCTTCTGTAGACCAGTCTCGCTTCCCGCTACCATTTCTTTGCAACGCTACCATTCCTTTGTATCGCTATCTGTTATTAATTTTTAAGATTGTGTCCGAACCAGCCTTACCTGAATACATGCTGTTGGATACTGTAAGACATGTGAATGCAAAAATTAATATATATTTGTACTGTTTTTACTATCTTTATATAATGTCAGGCTGGAGAAGGAGAAAGGAACTTCAAGATTTTAGTTCAGTTCGTTTTGGACGAAGACAGGGTTCGGGTTCGGTTCGGGTTCGGTCAGAGTCTGGGTTCAGGTTCGGTTCGGTTCGGCCAGAGTCTGGGTTCGGGTTCGGTTCGGGTTCGGCCAGAGTCTGGGTTCGGGTTCGGTTCGGTCAAAATTCTTGATTTTTGGATTCGGTTCGGTTCGGGTTCGGTTCGATTCCCATCTCTAGTTGTTACAGCAACAATATTAACTTATGATATACCATTGAAAAATATTCATTCACAAGTAATATCAATTAGAACTGTTTTACGATGTCCATCTACTTTATAAATTGCCTTTAAAAAGCAGAGTATAAACACATTTGATAATAATTTTTAGGACAATTAGCACCACCCTAGCTTCTGCTTTCCAAGACTGGAAATGTAACTAAGCTGTTTAGAAGTAATATTTTCTCCCACCCGGCGCTTTTGAAGGCGATTTATGACGTGAGAGAACAGAATACAAATGTAAAATCATATTAGACTCATTAGGTATCATTAGATTATTAGATTAGGTATCATTAGGTGTAATTGGACTCATCTTTGATTACACTTTCCAGGGTATATGATAAGCTATTATATATGTAGCTTTTTACTATGCTTGTTGTAACCTCTTGCCAAATCTTTACTGGTCAACCTGTATTATATATTGCTTGATTGTGTATCACTATTAGTGTGACGCATTATATAGTCAGTAAATTATTGACTGAAACATTCAGTAATTAACTGACTGTTTGATCACTTGATCTGTAAAATGTATCAAGTTGCAAATAATAATGATAATGATAATAATAAAGGTTTAACGTCCGTTTTCTCATCCAAGGTTGATGTCAGGGACGTCCCCAGAGCACGCATCACTACAGCTTAAGATAAGAAAGAATTGTTCATCTTGGCATTATGCCAAGCTTAGCAAACTTCAAAATATAATTATCAATTCGGAAAGCAGTTGACAGCAATGGACAGGAAACAACAACCATTGAGGAATGGGTGGTGAAGTTCTCACTGACGCCGAATTGAAGCATCGATTTTGTTTCAAACAATATCCGCCCTCTTTTTCTTGTATCCGGTCAAACTGTCGTCACCGTCATACTGCCATAGTTCAAAACTAAGAAATATTGTCCTCAGTCAAATAGGAAACTTTGAAAAGTTCATCAGTGGGTTTAGTCTAAGATGTTTGATATTGTTTTGATTCTCTTCTCCGTTTATATTAAAATTTCTCCTAAATTGGCAGTCTTTCATTGAATTAATCAATCAATCAATCAAATAGTAAGCGCCCCAATACAGGTCAGTTCAGTTTGATTTATTAAACTTAATACTAGTGTGACAGCTCGAAGTTGTCGTGCGACGCAGTGATAGCACGCTCGCCTTATGAACGAGAGGTCACTAGTTCGTGGCTGTTTGCAATCACATGTAGCAACACGAATGCTAAACTAAGCCGTGCAATAATTGAACCACTGGATCCAGGCATATAACAGCATGTAACAAATGCAACAACATCAGTTCAGCCAAGCTACAATAGAGCAACAGTTGACAAGCTGATGTTTAGACTGTGTAATTCTTTCTAGTTCAATGCATTTAATATTCAGTTACAACATTTTTGGAGTGCAACCGCAGTTTAAAGCTAATCAAATGTTCATTTTAACACCAACCGATGAATCATCGAAATCAAAAGCCCATTTGAGGTATAACCTATTTTAAATAACAACTTCAAATAAAAAATCTAACTAAATGAATAAAAATGTGCTCTATCTTTATCTTAGCCTATACTCAATGTCCGCACAGAATTTTATACGAAAGATTGATGGAAGATGATGAGATGTGATACGAGATATTGACAGGATTGCATGAAGAGTGACGACTTCATAAAGCTCTCTGTAAACTACTTACAGCAGCCATGTAACTGAAAACACTAGCACACTGGCACAATACTGCTCGCTGTACGCATAATGTATATTCAGCATATCAAGAATAGAGACAAAATTTGAATAGTTTTTCATGATTGTTCTTTTGTTTGATTGATTACACACATCACACGTAGCGCATAGTTTCCTTCATTAATGGCTATTTCGAAATCTCTGTTATTTACTCTTCTTACTCTATGGCTGGAGCCAGCGATGTCGGTAAGATACTCGACCGCGGATCAATATGTGCGGGGTTCAAATCCTGGGCTAGTCCGTCACTGACATTGCCTTCGAGTTAGGAAATTGACGTTAACATTAGCCTAACATTAGCTATATTAGTAATTATTGCCTTTTCGGAGCATCGATTGCAGCTGGCGCGTATTTACGAATAACCTTAACCGTCTTAGTGTTAAATTTATTCAAAGCTATCATCAATCGGTCATTCAGGGTGGTCGCTCATCCAAGTTCTAACCGAGTCCAACGTTACTTCACTTTTTTTACTCACACGTTTGACTAAGTGCACAGAATCCACCTCACGTTGTTGAACTTACATGTCAAATCTTGACTAAATTGCTTGGTATCTCAATATAAATATATGGCTCGTATTTGTCATGCTATCTCATATTATTTCAAACAGATCTAAAGTACAAGGTTAAGGAAAGAAGAACATTCAAGCAGATAAATTTGACAGCAGCCGATATTATTCATACTGTTCTTTCAAATTATCTTTATTAGTTACAGCTCGAACTAACAGATAATAAGACAATTTAAATATCAGTATCTCAGCGACAGTATAAAACGTCGTCGTGCAATGAAACTTAGTTGTCAAAGAATAAATATTTGAATAATAATAATGCGCTGGATGGATATTATATAAAACAAATTATCGCTATTTCTTGGATGCAGCCTTAATCACAGTGCCATTAATTCTATTAAGCTGTTTATTCGAAACAATGTTAATTCGAGATGTCTCTGACATTGCCATATAGAGAGGAACCGGACGTTATATTGCAATTAATTAACTGATTGATTGATTAATTGACTTACTGATTGAATGATTGATTAATTGATACATTGATTGAAATATTGCTTTTAACTTACACGACTATATATTTTCTGAACCTTTGGCAGATGATTTAAATATTTTATATGAATCGGGAACGACAAACTTAGAGACTAGCAGCACGTTTCTTAGCCCTTGAGACTATTTTATCATTGCAAGGCTGAAATGGTTCATCGTTTAGTGATAGTTTAGTTGTGAGCTTCATTTTTGTGTATGAAAAGATGGATTGAAGCATTTTTGGATACTATCCAGCTTATGTAAACTCTTAAATAGATCAATGGATATTACTGTTGTTCTTATACATTAAGGCTCGATATCAATTCTAAGTCAAGTAGAATGGTTTAAGTTCTAAGTACTTATCATTCCTTCTTCCAAGTTTAATTATGAACTAATGGCTGGAACCAGTGGCGATGTCGATAAGATACTCGAACGCGGCTCAGAATGTGCGAGGTTCAAATCATGGGCTCGTCCGTCAGTGACATTGCTTTCGAGTGAGGAAGCTGACATTAACATGTCAGCTTCCTCACTTGAGTTTTTTTTAACAAAGGTTCCTTTTGCATTCATTACACATCTCCATCACAGCAAGGCGTTGACAACTTCCCAAGTGGTAGGAACATCCTATTCCCACTCCATAATTAATTAATAAAATATTTACGGCATGGAAGCGATGTCAATCCTACTCCGATTTATTTCTCATGCTATTTAGCAGTACAGCAGACACTATGAACCGTGTTGCGCAGAAGCCAAATGTCAACTCAATTAGCTAATTATTAGTATTAGACTGCACATTGGTAACTCATTTACCAACGAAAGAAATATTCGATTCTTTATTACATTTACACTATTACTGCCCAATATGTGCCATGAGAAAAATGGCATAGAATATACTCAAACCTATTGTGATGAATAAAATGTATATAATTGTTTTGGCTAGAGCCATCAGAGAAGTTGGTAAGATACTCGACCGCGGATCAGTATGTGCGGGGTTCAAATCCTGGGCTCGCCCGTCACTACCATAGCTTTGGAGTAAGGAAACTGACGTAAACTTTAGCTTATTTTTAGCTTTATACGAGTAGCCTATATCGATGTCACTCTTGCAAAGTTCAGGAATTCTAAAACTATGAAGCTAAAGTTTTCCAAATTTAATCACAGTAGACTATTCTGCTGTATGATATTTTGTAGGCTCATGTTGAAACAATTCATCACAATCAGGAGCCTACTTCATAAATCAAAGCAGTCAGTCCGTGCTGATCATTTATACACGACCTCCTGGATATCATAGCGGTTACATAGTAATCGACGCGTTGTGCGGTCCGGAATAAAAATTCACTTTACTGTCCAGACCATAAATAATTCTGTGCAGGATTAACGGAAGTGAGGAAACAGAGAAACATGGCCGCTGTGTTTATATAGCGAGCGGCTTGTCGAGTCCTCTAATCATTGAAATTGTATCTAATGAAGGAATATATGAGAGAAGCTGTGGTCTCAGTCGATGGCCGAGTAGATCTATAATCAAACGAGACTTCTCATCGTCTTCAGCGAAATAGATTTTTGAAGATAGATTCTATATGGAGAGATAAGGAATCGTGTTTTACGTTAAAAGCTGGAAAAGCTAATGTTAACGTCAGTTTCCACACTCGAAGGCGATGTCAGTGATAACGAGCCCAGGATTTGAACCCCGCACATACTGATCGGCGGTCGAGTATCTTACTGACATCGCCACTGGCTCCAACCGAAACACGAATACAATATCGTAAATTTGTTAGAATAAATATATAGAAATATTAATTCAGTGTAGTCCGTGAGTAATAAAGAATAATCTACTAGCAATTCCGAGATAATTTAAACCAATTAGCCGCATTTTCCCTCTTAAATTACAAGTATTAGATTCAAAAATTTACAAGCAAAGTAACAAATTGCAAGAAACGACAAAATTGTTTTACGAAGCTTAGCGTTCCTACAGAAGGACTTCTCTGCTTAGTATTACAATTTATTTCCTGTAAATTACTCTAAGGGTAATTTCGGAAAGAAGAGTAAGATTCTTGGATCACGTATTAAGAAGGCCTGGTGATAAATATGCAAAGACTGAAATGAATTGGAAACCAAATCAAGGAGAAAGGAAAAGAGGAAGGCGTAGAAGTACTTGGTTCAATACGATCAACAAAGATTTGAAAACTTTTAACATTTCGTGGAAAGATGCTGTGAGGTTTGCTAAATACAGAAAATAATGGAGCAATGTTGACGCCCTATGTTCTGTTCAGAACGCACGGAACTGATAATGACGATGATGTATTTATATTCAACTATTTTGCATTTACATGCAAAGCCGCATTTGCGTGTACAACCAAAGCAATATTGCTCGAACTTATTCAGGGAAATCTCCGTCACGGATCGAGCAGTAGAATTGCGCAGATCTGGGTATGCCAATCCACAGAGGGCGAAGTGCATTTACAAGCGATGGAATTATCTGAGACGACATCGAAATGTCAAAACTAAAAGCTAAAATTAAATCTCGACCTATGCGGAGTGAGATACTCAAATTATGCAATATTTTATAAAATCAGACCTAATACGCAGGACCTTCGATAAATAATTGAATTGAGAGTCATATATGTTTAGATTTATATTATAAATATTTTATTCTGATTAAATGTATTACACGTACATGCTAATGGGGATGGATCATTTGATCCAATGAATCATCATACGGCTGACCACAACAAAAGTGTTGTTTCTTGAGAGATATCAGCAAAGTGTTCCCACAATTTTAACTATTCACTGAAATACCTGTTAATAGAGGCAACTCGTAAGAAAATAGTTAGGATTTCGATAATATGTTGGTTAAAGCCTCCGAAAATATCAAAAACATCAATAATATGAAATTACTCTAATCTTACTGCCAAAAATATCTAATCATATGAACGCGTACAGAAAACCACTTCGTAGTGGTTATCTGTAATTAGTTATTTATACCCTTCGAAAAAGCTTTATTTTTAAAACATATCTCAGTATTGTTGGACATATTTCTGTGCTTTACGTTGTAGGCTGCGGAGGAATGCTCAAGTCATCCATGATGAATGCGAGAGAGCGAGAACCATTCAATCTCAAGGGATCATAAACTCAGAAAACCTCACGACGTCTCAGTTTCACACTGCATACTCAAACAATTTACGCATTACAGAAAAATAATTCACACTCATAACAAAATTATACTGCTTAAATTCGATGGTAGGTGAATAAGTTTTCTCTCTCTCTTTCTACTTCTCTCTATCTCTTTTACTGCCTTCATCTCCTCTCTCATCCTCACTCAACTTCTGTCTCCCCATTTCGCTTTCCCAGTCTCTCTCTCTCTCTCTCTCTCTCTCTCTCTCTATCTATCTATCTATCTATCTCTCTCTCTTACTTGGACATCAGTGCCTGTGAGGTTTAATTTTGTTTTAAGCGCAATATCTAATTTACTGACAAATGTTCCTTATTCACAAATGGATTTCAATGCGTAGTAAAATTTTAAACCAAATCTGTTGATCAAAAACTCCTTATACATATACATATATATTTTCTTACCGGCATACATTATTTATTTATTTGTTTATTTATAGTCTTGCACACTATATATTTTTCAAATTAATTGTTTCATACCTCAGCCTCTACTATGACTCTACAGTTGTCTCTTTTATTTGATCTCTATAATCGATCAAATCAATCAAAATCAATGATATCGCCCAACACTATCGCAGCTAATGTCTTTTATCTGCTCTCCTCAGACAGAATTCGCAGAAATATGGCATGCCGCATTGGATGTCACGTGACAGACCTGTGGAAGACGAGACACACGATATGTGACATCGATTAGACAAGTCGCTCGATCAGCACATCCTGTATCTTAGACCAGTCATGATCTTAGTCATGATTTTAGTCATGATTTTAGTGATCAGTGGTGTCATAGGAATGACAGACAACTCAGTCATTAGTTTAGTCGTGTTCTTAGTCATGTTCTTAGCCATGATCTTAGTAATGATCTTAGTGATAAGTGGTGTCATAGGAATGACAGTTAGCTCAGTCATTATCTTAGCCATGATCTTTGTGTTCAGTGATACTTTATGTGATATCTTAGTGATATCTTATTAAAATTTAGTGAAAATTAGTGATATCTTAATTGATGTCATAATGATATCTTAAGTGATACCTTGCTGATATCTTAGTGATATCTGAGTAGTAGTAATATATCCAATTATATATTTTAGTGATATATTATGCGATATACCTCGCGATGCTATAAGCTCCTGAGCTACCTCCTCTTGACTCTTCTGTTCCAGTATCAGGGGTCTATTAGAGAAACCTGATATAAGCGGAGTAATCCAACCAAGCCGATGAGAAGAGAATCGCGACGTCGAAGAAACATTTGATCGGATTATCGATGGAACATCAAGTCTCATTGTTACTTGTTCAGTGTGTAAATATGATTATTGCGGAAGCACGCACGGCTTTTAGTAATTTAAGCCAAGCGGTTCGTGAGACAGTGCAAAATGCTTTGTTAGAAACGTTGTCTGTCAAAGCCAGAAAAATATTTACTCGTGAAGTTTGAGATAGAATAGAATAGAATAAAATAGAATAGAATTGGATAGAATAGAGTAGAGTAGAGTAGAGTAGAGTAGAGCAGAGTAGAATGGAGTGGAATGGAATAGAATAGAATAGAATGAAATGGATACACCTTATGCATATACTTTTCTAACTCTATTGTGTGAAATGATTAAATCATTTAAATAAAAATATAAATAAATACATTTTATATACACATATACATCTATATAGAATCACCTACAAACATACACATACATGTACATATACACACGCATATATATATATATATATATATATACATACATATTATATATATATATATATATATATATATAGAGAGAGAGAGAGAGAGAGAGAGAGAGAGAGAGAGAAAGAGAGAGAAAGAGGGAGAGAGAGAAGATAGAGAAAGATAGATAGAGAGAGAGTTAAAAAGAGATACAGAAAGATATTTGCTTACTGTGTTAAAATTGTTGATTACATTGTTGTTTCATTGAAACCTTAACCTCCAGATTTTCTTTTCAAACCAAAAAAATATCAATAGGAACAAGTTAAGAA
This sequence comes from Enchytraeus crypticus, assembly GCA_905160935.1. Taxonomy (NCBI): domain Eukaryota; kingdom Metazoa; phylum Annelida; class Clitellata; order Enchytraeida; family Enchytraeidae; genus Enchytraeus; species Enchytraeus crypticus. The sequence goes on from CAJHZI010000713.1 coordinate 2,625,481, forward strand.
AACAGTACGGGAATTGTCTCATTTCTGTTCAGAACTGGTCGATGCTCAACTGTGAGTTGTCTGGCCATACTTCAGAGACAGTTATTAGTAAATACATCATTTCATGAAACTGGGGCGGGACAACAGAAAACTGAGTTACCAGGAAGCTTTAAATACGTAACTCGTCGAATAATTCTAGTCGCTGAACGCTCTTACGCAGAAATCCTGACCTAGCACCGTTTATAGCCTCTTATAGGTTCTTCGGTGCATCGAACCCCACATGCTCTAGACAGGATGGGGCTGGATTTTTATACATTTTGAGAATGTTGATGTTTTGACAAAAGCTAAAGCTAATGTTAACGTCAGTTTCCTCACTCGAAAGCGATGTCCGTGATGGTAGAGTCCAGGATTTTAACCTCACACATACTGATCTGCAGTCGAATATCTTATCGACATCGCCACTGGCTCCAGCCAACTACTTGTATAAATACTGGCAAAACTGTCAAAACTGACGAATTATTAGAACGAACTCTTAATAGTTGATATTTTAATAGAAATATCAAATGAACTATTCAATGTTAATGGTTCAATTTCTCACTGGAGCATTCAGTGATGTTTATCAAATTGCTACAGGTACGTACTAGTGAAGTTTTCATGCTTAGAATCTGTGGAAATCTCTACTTACTGCTTGAATTTGATGTTATGTTGAATTTAATAAGCCTTAACATATTATTCATATTATTCAAAAACCTCATTTGTTTAAAATATATATGCATCTTTATTTCATCAAAAATATGATAGCATAAGTACAATAAGTACACAATAAAAGGTACACTATACAAAGTTAAATCATGTTCAGCGAAACAGGGTAAAGAGATAAAATGTTCGAAAACGAAAAGAACATGAAACATCACACACATGTACTTCGAAAAGCGTGCAATAAACAAATAAATTAAATAAATTAGAGAAAATTATATTCTTTTACTTTTTCATTTATCGTGCATTAATTTTAAGTTTTATTTAGTTTATTAATTTCAAAGTATAGACGCAAATAATACTTCCAGTTTACTTTTGATATATCCTTAACATTACATCCAATTGTACTCAGACATTAGTTTGCATAATTCTTCATGCCTATAATCAAAAATTTCACAGTAATGGTTACCCATTGAACGTAGCTTAGATAAGAACTTCGATCGTCTTGTAGCAATTTTTAGTTCTGCAGGCAATTGACCCATATAAAATTGACTTTGAGCTATAATATTCTTATCGAATGTATGAAAAAGCTTAGAGTAGATCTGTGAATGGTGGTGCGATTTCATATCAATAATGGCACAATTAGTGTCAAGTGTACACAATGTTCTATTTTATACTTCGAAGTAAACGCAGCAGAGAAAAGTTTGCATACTATATTCTCAACAATATTTTTATTTAAAATGCCCCTCAAAAACAACTAACACCGTATCAGTCGATATAATAACTGCAATTTTATAGATGTTATTATTTTATTAATTTCAAGGAAATAATATACTATATATGATATCCTTACTGAGGTAGGAAATGGGAAGCCACCTCAGAAGCCATACTTTCCTCAAGCTATAGGTTACATAAGATATCGATAAGGAATAGACTCTGTGAAGGGATTACTTGCTGATCTAAGGAGTGCTCTTATGGAGCAAGAAAGCAGACTTTGAGTATGAATATGTACCTTGAACCTGCCACTTGGCAGTGCACTGAAGAGAGATATTATATTAATATGACATTCACTTATTAATATATTATATTATACATTTAGTATTAATATATTAATGTATATATATATATATACATATACAGTGTATATAATGTATATATAATATATATCATTAATATATTAATATATAATATATTATTATAATAGTATAATGTATACATGTATACATTATACTTGTATATAAACATGTAATATATACATTATACATAATATAAAATAATATATACAAGTACATTTATAATTAATATATTAATATATATATATATATATATATATATATAATATATATTAATATATATAATTATACATTTATTATTAATAAATTATATTAATTTAAAATCACGCTTCAGCCCACAGGGGAGAGCGGCTCGGGTTGCATGGCTTGGGGCGATGGTTGGGGCGAAGAGGCGGGCAGGGACTGCTATCGTCTCTCGCATGCCCCAGTACACCCAGCCGGAGCGCTAAGCATAGAAATCGAAATTAAATATCCGCCATTGCTGCCCCGGTTCTCGCATCATTTAACTCCATACTGACCGAAAGACTTCTTCCATCGAAAAGACATTTTTTTCTGAATGTACAAATGTCGAAACTTAGCAAACGCTTAACATAGACAAATGTTAAAAGTTCAAGGTTTAACAGATTCAGAATTCAAGTTCAATGTGTTCAGAAATTATATAACTATGAAAGTTCACAGTTAAAATAGGGGCTTTATAGAGTGGAGTTAAAATTGACTCAAAGTTCATTTATAGTAGTTGTATCTTGATGCAAATAAATGTATGAATACCAATACAAAGGTTCGTGATATTTATCAGCCAAAAGCTGATAATGAAAATTTTACAAAATTCCACTCTTTATATTTGAAGACTGAGAATTTCGGCTACTTTACAATTTATTTTTGCGTTACCTTTTTATTAATTTGCTTTTTCATTTCAGATAGTAGGGATGCTAAGACCCCTGAATTTAGCGCTCAGCCCCCCAAACTTTTAATCCGATGTCCAATGCCAAAATATACGGGGGCTAGGATAAAGCCTCCCGTTTAACCTCCAAATTAACAGTGCGAGACGAGGCGCTTGTCTTGACTTTGAAATAAGGAATAATACTTTACAATGTAAAATAAATAATAAATAAAATAAATAAATAATTACTTTACAAGGTAATTCCAAATTGATTTTTTAAATGGATTAAGACACATGTGCGTAGTGTTGCAAATTTTAAAAGGGATCCATTTTCAGTCATATTTGTTAACCGAAGCTGATTAATAGGTTCAGGGCTCATTTTTTAGGGTGTCCACTAATTGTATTAATTATAGCTCATTCTTCTCTCTGCCTGTAGCAATCCATTTCCTTCTTTTTGTTCTGTATCAATTCCCAAGATAATTTTCTCTAGTTCATAATTTCTTGATCTATATCTTACTCTCTCTCACTCTATTTCTCTCTCTCTCTCCCTCCCTCTCTCTCTCCCTTGTCCATCTCCCTCTCTATCTCCCTCCCCCATTACTTCTGGTCACTGGTTAGCTGTAAACTATTACTATTAAGCGACAATATTTTTGACAGTAACAAGTTCTAGAATAGGTGCGGTTAGGTCTGACTTATATATTATTAACCAGTGACGACCATTTGTAAAATGTGTGCAAAAAATATGTTACCCAAAATATTGCTTCAGAATCAAAGAATGACAGAGACATAGACATTTCTGTGTAAATCATATTATATATATACATATATATATATATATATATATATATATATATATATATATCATAGGCTAAATTCTACGCAATCTACAAATACACACGAAACAAACATGTAAAATACTCATGTTTCAGACGTTAAATGTTGCACACATGATAGCAGACGCTAATTCTTGATCAATACAGCGCTTCGTGCAATTAAAATCGTTTGGATTTTGAATTTAGAAACCATTACGGAAAGCGAAAGCACTACAAGCATATCAAAGGAATCGTTTTCTATTAAACCATGAAATATATAAGTACTAGCGATAAGAACAACTTAAGGAGTTTTATGAGCTCAAAAATAAACGAAATAGTTAATTTTGAAGAAATGTATATCTTAATAATAATAACAACAACTAGAGTGCTACAGTCATCAATGACAACATCGAGCACTATTGAGACAAAATCAAGCCGGCGAGCAAAAAGAGAAGGTCCAAAAACGGTGCAAATTCCAAAATCCAGAAATTCAGTCCAAAGTAATCTTAAGCAGCCATTCTATAACTCTTCACATCATCTTATTGAAAGAGATTGATGAATGAACAAAAATTGAGCAGTGACTAAAGTCGTAGTAATATTATTGACAGTTTATTCCAATACGAAGCCGTTGAAACAGTAGGATCTAACGGAATCCTTTTAGTTTCACTTTAGTCCAAAGGGATCAATGTTAGATCAGAAAACAGCTTAAAGCACAATCTTGATCCAGATCCTTGATTGGCTATGAACAATAAAAACTACAATAATAGCAGTAAAATTTATATATACGTGAGAGAATCAAAATCATGCACAAAATATGAATGTATGTATACGCAAAGCAAATATATCCATCGTTATTGCTATAATTATCTACAATATTGTAAATTGATCATTCGCATATCTACGGTATGTATAGTCCATGTACATTTTTATAGAAATTATGTTCTTCCTCGAATATAATCTGATTTATTCACTGCGGGTCCGTAAATACAATTATATTTCACCGGCCTGACACTGACTTGAACACTAGGCAGCAGTTGTGCATTTCATACGATAACGTCTTTTATGTATTATAGCGCCGCATATATAAACCTGGTCAGTTACTGGTCAGTTACTGGTCAGTTACTGGTCAGTCGATACTTCGCTTGACCTCACGGGGTCAGCCTCGCAAAGTTATTGTCGAAATGAGTGACCAGGGAATTACATGCACATTGAGAACAGCCAAGCGTTTGCACTAATAGCCTAGCTGTAACAATGTTATGTTATCCTATTGGTCAAAATTCGAGATACAGTTAGTTTCTATTTTAAGCAGGAATAATAATGCATAATAATAATGTATAGTAATAACACACAGTAACATATTGTATGTTTAATATCTTATTCCTCATGAATTGAATTATATTAGGGATGCTATCCACAGCAATCATCGTTATAAAAGTACTTATATTTGAAAGCAAATGCTGGAGAGAAAAATTATCATGGCATAAAGACATGCAAAATTGATTTTATCTATTTACCAAAATTATGAGACTCAAACTCAGTTTCATAACATTTCAAAATGATATTTTATCAAAAATATATTTCACACAATTTAAACTTTATGGTTTTTGATTCACACTGTCTGTATAAATAAAGATTGAGTATTATACACGTAAGTAAGAGCTTTATGATGTGCAAAGGAACTAGATTTGATTAAGATATATATATATATATATATATATATATATATATATATATATATATATACATTTGATTAAGATATATATATATATGTATATATATATATTTCATTAAGATATATATATATATATATATATATATATATATATATATGTATATTTGATTAAGATATATATATATATATATATATATATATATATATATTTGATTAAGATATATATATATATTTGATTAAGATACATATATATATATATATATATATATATATATATATATATATATATATATATTTGATTAAGAAACATTCATCGTGTCAAATCGTTGATTTTACTATTCTGTTTATAAACTCTTTTCATATTATTTTATTTAGTTCATTATCTCTAAAATGGTGATGATAGTCAATGAAGTAAACATGATAAACTGGCAATTGAAGGTGACTTTTCACGGTGCTCTTGAGTTTATCAGAAGTTGAGGCATAGAGGTTAGATATTTTCCCATATAAAATTAACAATTCTAAATAATGATTAAAGTCCAGAACCTAGACAAATCTAAAGGTTACTTAAAGGCATAGATGAAAAAAAACGTTCTTACCAAAAATAAAAACCGCTAAAAATCGCGTTTTTTCCCAAAAAGTAAAAAAACGCAAAAAACGTTGAAAAAAACGTTAGTAGCGTACGCGTAGGCTTGCATATATATTACCATGCCTTGATTCCATAACACTAAACAATTTTATTACAACTACATGTAGACTTAATATAAAGTTCTAAAGTATGTCCATAGACTCCATACAAATATAAACAAATACTTTCAGGTCACATACAGCCACACTGTCAGTTGTTCATAATTATCAATACAAGAAAATTTAACGTTAACGGTTTACGTTTTTTAGGTTTTTTATTTTAGAAAAAAAAACGTAAAAGAATGCGTTTTTTCAAGATATAAAAAACGTAAAAAACGTTGTTTTCATCTATGATTAAAGGTTGCTTAATAGTCCCGTACTTCGATTAAATAAGATCAAATCTAGTTAGAAATTACAGTCCTGACAAAAAATTTAGGTTAGTTAGAGGTTAATATCCTGAGAGTAGATTAGTTTTTTAAAGAAGTTCATACAAGATCTGAAAAGTTGAATAGAGATTCATGTAAGAGTGCTGAATGTATTCAAAAGATGTGAAAGTAGGTAAGAGTACTAAATAGTTTAACTTTTACTCCGTACCGCTCAGAATTATTCATAGTTATTTTCCAATAACGATATAAGTTTTACAAAGGCTTGTTGCTTTCATTGTTTTCAAATAAGGAAGTATACGCTTTATATTACAGTTTAGGTTTTGACTTACACAATAATTATAATTACTAGATGTAGCCGTGTGCAATAATTCCCAAATTTAAGAAAATGGGCACTTTTAAGTTTTAACTGAACCAAGATGTGAACCCTAACCGCTCATGCCTAAAGCGGACATTCTACCATTTTACCATACTCCTCTCAAGATATCAATGTCTAAAAGTTTTTTTCATATGAAAAATATGCTTTATTTATGAATTATAAATATAGCGATGCGATTAAATTTGTACCCGCCAGATGAAACGTTGTAATCAACGTTATATCAATTTTGCAAATATTACATCCGGCTTAGTGCAGAGTAAATGATTTGTAACAAAACGTTTTACTAAAATGAAAAGACGACGATGAATTGAATTAAAATACAAATTATCCTTCACGAGGATATTTGAAAGAGTTAGACAGTGAGTTGCATTAGGCTCAGTTTAGCGGCTAACTTATTATGAAGTAGTTAATAATTGTTAGTAGCAATGTTTTCACCTGCCTTTAAAGCAAGTAATAACACAGATTCTACATTAGTGTACTTATCCAAAGACGATAGCAAGTACAGCAGTAAGAGTGTCTATAATCATTTACATACGTATGATAGACTTTCACTAGCAGTGCAACGCTTACGGACTAATAATTATAATTGGAACAATGAAATACAATAGAGTAAAATATAATAAATTACAGTTTAATACAATACAAAACAATACAGTACCATACACTACAATGAAAATTTAACGTCCGATTTCTTACCCGAACACAAAATAAATTAAAAAGCTGGTAAAGATATTGTTAAAGTCAATTTCCTCACTCGAAAGCGATGTCAGTGACGGGCCAGCCAATGATTTGAACTGATCTGCATAACTGACGTACCTTAAAACATTTTTCATCCGGAAATCGGTAACAATTTTTTAAATTTAGTGAGTTTAGTTGTCAGACTGGTTAGAACTTTACTAAAGAACTTTCTTAAAAATCTCTAAATTTTCTATTCATTGAGACACTCTGTGCAGTTCTAGCATTAGCTCTAAGTGTAACTGAAGTAAATACCTGCTCTTATGAACAGCTGGAGCGGATGTCTAGAGTCAACCGAAATGGTACGTAAATTAAATGTATAGTTCAGATCAACGTGGATTATATATAGCTATATCCGTTACTGATCGCCATGTTTAAAGCTAAAGAAATCGGTATGTAGCCAATTTAACTGCAAATAAGGAACTTGACGGAATTAAAGGCAAGCGTTTCTAAGCAGTGGTTATAACTCATGGACACTGATTTTGGAAGAAAATTGATTTCGAAAACAGATATATATATATATATATATATATATATATATATATATATATATATATATATATAGGCCCTATATATATACATGTATATATATATTTATGTATATACACACACATATATATATATTATATATATTATATATATATATATATATATATATATATATATATATATATATATATATATCAATGCCTTCCTCAGCTTCGACTAACATTTACTGGGCAGGGGCGTCATACCCTGAGAAAACAATAATCCAGTTTACCCATATATAAATATATATATATATATATATATAATAAAAGTAATATAGTAACTAAATATAATATCTTTAATAAATTAAGTTAATAGCACAAGTTATATACTTATATGGTACGTAATTATGACGCAAGTTATATATCAAGTAAATATGACACGAATAATAACTTAATTTTAAATTTGCACAATTTAGTGACTAGGATAACTGCAATTTCAAAAGATTACAATAACGACAACCACCATACGACGAAATTTTTAATACATACCATTGTTAATTGTATTTATTTTATGTCTATACAAGTAAGGAGGCCACTTCTTCCAGTATATGATGTACTTAATTAATTACTCCAATAAAACAATATTAAGTTGGCAATTGAAATTACAACGGTCTCCAAAACATTACAACCTAAAGAAATAGTTTGCACTATATATATATATATATATATATATATATATATATATATGTATGTATGTATATTGTGGCTGTGACATTTTTTCTATCTAGCTACTAAAGCTAGATTCTGTTTATTATAAATTATGACAATAATTATATTATCAGGTAATAATTTACATTATTATATGAAAATATAGATAAATAAATAATAATCTTGTAAATCTATATTCAGGTAATAAATACTTAAAATACTCTATTATGTATTGCTGTAATCAAAATGTTTATATGTCTTACGACTCTTATCTATTCTCTTTGCCTGCAAAGGCTGGTAAAGCTAAGGTTAACGTCAGCTTTCTCACTCGAAAGCGCTATCAGTGACAGTGAGCCCATGATTTGAACCCCGCACCAACTGATCCGCAATCGAATATCTTATCGACATCTCCACTGTCTCCAGCCAGAAAGAAATAGCTGTAACTCACAATCCGGTTAAAATAGCATCCCTCAGACTGCACTGGAGAAGAGTGGAACAGAAGTATCACGTGATCATTTCACGCTTTTCAATGCATTGCTGAGTGGGGACTGGATAACACGCGTCCTGTCATCCTGTGAGACCCATACTGGATTTACATATCTGCTTCTATTTATCAAAGCGGGACGAGCGGCATAGTACCGGATCCGGGCTATCTCAGTATGATGAGAAGGGGTGTTAAATTCCTATTTCCTCATAGGTTACGAATAACAGCTACTATCTCTCAATTAATTTGAAACTTAGAAACACTAAATTCTAAAAATAATAGATAAATTAAAAACGTGTAAAATTATACTGAAAATAAAAAAGCTGGTAAAGCTAATGTTAACGCCAGTTTCCTTACGCGAAAGCGATGTCAGTGACGGACGAGCCCAGGACTTGAACCCCGCAAATACTGATCCGAGGTCGAGAATCTTACTGACATCGACACTGGCTCCAGCCACTAAGCGTAATAGATAGACTAAAACGTGTAGAGTTCTACTGAAATTTAAGCTGAAATCAACTGAAGAAATAATCGAGGCAATCAGCATTGACCAGAGAGTAGGGTCGCCAGACTCTAACATCTGATGATGCAAATTCACAAGATGTATGCATCTTATTACGCCCTTCTTACGCAGTCATCCACTATTTACCATTTCTATGTTTAACATAAAATGATAGCGATATAATATGAATTTGTTTTCTAATATTACTCTCGTCCTGGATAAAATCGACTCGTGAAATATAGAAGTAGCTAAGTTTAACGTCTGTTTAGAATTATAATAGATAGGCCTATTATCAGAGAACCTTTCGGCTGGAATTCGATTCGATAGTCTTCTTGTTCTCCTTATCCGGCAAGTTCCATATCCATTCGTCAAGTCAACTTATGTTTAGAGAGCCGAGTTTAAACGTCGCTTAGGTTTACATCAAAGATGTAATCCCAATAGATTCTATTGCAATGATGGTGTTTATATTTAAAAGTCACCTTTAACGTGTCTTTTCTATCTCTTTCGAGCTGGGAAGCATACGTTAAACGTGACCTTTAAATAGAAATGCTCTCATTCATTTTATTTATTTCATTTGAAATACTGTCATGACGTCCTTGAAATCATTCTTGTATGAGGAAATGGACGTTAAACGTTTATTATTGTTATTATTATTAATATTATTATTATTATTGTTATTATTATTATTGTTATTATTTCGCCAATTACGAAGTGAGGACAGCATTTGAGCTTTACACATTAGGATCCACAATATCATACCTCAATCTAACGAACATTACCGCTTCAGTCTAAGCTGAGTCCATCGTAATGCTGAAGATTGTCAGGAAGACCTGACTTAAACAAATGAAGAATACAAACATCATCGTCATCATCATCATTTTCCCTTAAATCCCCGTTTAACAAGGGTCGGGATACGAATAGACAATATCCATTCGTCTAAGTTTTGTGGCAATTACTGGAGCCTAGGCGCTCACCAACCGAATGCCCTGTCTGACGTTGGTATGGATTCAGTGAGTTAGTCGCCTTCTACGACACGTGCAGTCACCGATTGGTCAAATTCTTCAAACGACCCGGACACAACACGGGGAAAATGAAGAATACAAACAAATTAAACAATACATAAAGTTATTCCATTACAAAAGTGGGGCTCTGAACAACTCGACCCCCGTGTTGAAGCCGCTGCATGAAACAGGAAGGACCCTGATTTCACAGTGCACCGCCCGGCTTGAGCAATGAAACTATCATATAACGACGACCTAGATTTATATACGCTGCGAAATCGAAATCAAACATTTCGAATCGTGTCGATAGTGCAAGACGAAATACAACGCTAGATGGCAATGCAATCCGTGAAGAAGCAGTATATATCACATCAGTGCTCTAATGCTATATTAAAGACATGGCATAATGTTATATCGTAATGTTATATTAAAGATACATGCTTGATAAGTATTATATTCCTCAGACCATGGGGTGCTCCTTATTGAAAATGAGAGAAGAATATGCGTAGAGATATGAATTTTAGATAAGACCAAATAGCTAGCATTAGTCGAGATATCAATTTCAAGATATAGTACCTACAAGAATTTTACTTTAAAATACTTTTTTTGCATTGTAACGTAAATCTGGACTTCTTCGTGGCGCAGTGGTAGAGAGCTCGACTCTTAAATGAGATGTCGCGGATTCGAGACTGCGCAGCGACGTTGGATTTACTCATCCGTGGGGCGAATAAAAACCTTGTCGTGTCAGGCCGATGGATAGCCGACCTTAATGTTTCATTACCTATCTAGACCCCTCCCGAACTGGGGTTAATGCCACGCTAAATGGAAGTTTTTTTAATCAAATGCAATTATGTTAGAGATGTATATAAATAATTCATTTTTGAAAACATTTTATAATGAGATATGATAAAGACTTATATTTTAAGATATAAAATATAATATAATATTTTATACATTTTATACGTTAAAGTACTCAACGCAAACGTTCGAACACTTTACACTTTACACATTGGAAGAGGAAAAACATTATCTAAATTCGACAAGATGCTTAATGCTTTCAGAATAACTTCACGTATTAACATATGTGCCAAATATTCTTTTAAATAAATAGTTTGGAATAAACGATTATAATTATCAGTATTATAGGACCTCCTCAAAATATTCCAATCTATTATCAGCTCAATCTGATTGCCGAGATAAAAAAAACCCATAAAATAAGTTAATATTTATTTACAAATAAATAAATATGAACCTGTTGTATATTATGTCATCTGATGAACGTCCCTGACATCATCATTAGATGAGGAAACGGACGTTAAACCTTTATTATTATTATTATATTAGGCGGCCTAGAATAGGCAGCTGTCAGGAGTCGACGAATGAAATTGTTGTTGCAAATAAACGACTCTGAAACTCATACGGAAGAGGAAGAAAAGAAATATGGCGGAATACGGTTCTGAACGGAAGCTAAAGTGGATATAGTGACGTTGGGATGTGATGAATGGACGTTGGATTATGGCCTTTTAGCATGGCGAGTAAAACGGCGCATTCGATATCATTCTTCAATGCTACCATTCTGCGAAATAAAGAATAGCACGGTTGGAATTCGAGTAAATCGTAAACCCGGGCAGGGTTAACGCTGCGAGGTTCCTCTGTGAATTGATCGATCCCTCTTGAAGAAATCACATATCAGCTTAAGACAAATAACTCCTTATAAAATACTTCATGACGGATGGATTTACAAATATGACGCATTGGGTTAGATCTGCTTGAAACTCTTCACGCGTGATAGTTTAGAACTACTGCAAGGAAAATAAAAATCTAGTTTACTTTTCTTATATAACGCACAAGACAGATAATAGGACGTTAAGGAAAATGTTTATTATAAGAAAAAAATTAAAAGAAAAACAAGAAAGAAAACGAGAAAAGAAAATAAGTGATACGTGCTACAGTAAATTGCAATGTACCCCAGCGATAATCAAACAAAATAATTTTATCCTACACTAAAATTTATTTTCACGCCCTCAAAAAAGCACTTCAGTGGCAAAGAAAAGCAGATTCCATCATAAAGGCTTTGCCTTAAATAAGTACCAACAAAGCCATAGCTTAGGAAAATGAGTGCTTCCGAAATACTAAATAATGCAATGAACAATAAAAAAAATAATGAAAAATAAACAATGCACAATTAACGTCCCCTTCTTCATTCCAGAATGATATCAGGGATGTCTCAATCGAAAACTAATTCCAAAAGCTGTTCTACACACCAGAATGCACTGGCTGTTGCGTAAAGCGAAGAGAGAAAGAGAGAGATCGATAGCGGTGCCGTCCGTTATCTAAAGAGAAAAAGAAAGAGGATTTGACTAAGAAGAAAATTTATGAGTAAACGGTTTAACATTGCAATTCTTAGATTTGCCATTTTTAATACAAATTACACACAAAATTTAGTGAGAAATTGGCACAAAAGATTGTCACTGTATGAAGATTACGTTTATTTCTTGAAAATGTTTGAGTGCTTGCAGCTAAATAATCATTTCTATTATTATTATCATCATCGTCATCATCATCACCATCATAAGCATCATCATCATCATCATCATCATCATCTTCTTCTTCTTCTCTTATATCCAAGTATAAGAGAAGATATATGGATACACCTTTTCCAAACCTCTCGGTCGCACCATCAGCATGAAAAAGGGCCTTCGTATGTACCCTCTCAAGTGAGTCATCGTCTTCCAATGATGAGAAATTAAAATATACTTTTGACTAGAATTTATTATACGCTACATTCAGCATTTTCATCGTCATCCTCTTCTCTGAAATCCCAGTTCAACTAGGGTCGGGATACGAATAGACCTTCTCCAGTCCTCTCTGTCTCACATCATATTATCAGTCAATCCCCTGTTTTTCATGTCCTTCTTAATCACCGCATCCCTCGTCAGTTGTGGTCTACCTCTCTCTAGCTTAACATCCAGCTCTTCTCTCTAAACTTTCTTTACTACATCCTCATCTGCACTTTCTCATCTACCAATACCATCTCAATCTCGACAATTAAAAAATCTTATAATAATTCATTAATTCATTCAATAATTCATAATTAATCATTCTATAATTTTGCTAATTGACAATCCCAATTTTACGCAATTATATTTATTCATCTTATCTGACCAGAATGCCTATGGACTTTGAAGAAAGTTTTAGTTGCTTCTTTACTGTCTATGATAAGCCTTCCGTTAGAAAACAGGAGAGTCCGTGGTTTTGAAATGATTTCAACGCTGCTGGAGTATTTATGTCCGCCATGTGTAAAATACTCTAGCAGATAAGCTAATTTTGTTGCTTCAGATTTATCAACCATTTAAAAAATTGGCTTCATTAAATAACCTCGGTCTATTACTTAATTAACTAGCTTATGAAGCGTTTAACCGATTGGTTTTTTTCTATTACAGGGACCGAAGATGAGACTAACGAAGGTTTAAAATAGTTGACTAGTTAACGGCAGCAGAGGGTCTTTCAAATTATTTCGAGTCGACCAGATAATATCTCTTCTTTGCACAAAAGCCTTAATTGATGAAAACCCAACGCAAATGAGTTACGGGGCAGAAAATAAATGTAGTGGCGGTCTCGCGCCTACTCGCTAATGATGACGAGGTATTTAGCCGTCAGGCCACTTCATAAATTACTAAAGCTCCTTTCAAACACGCTTGTCCATTAAGCTAAGTAGAAACGTGTCAATGAGCGCCGCTCGAGCTAGAGACAATATGATGATTAACGATCGTCTGGAACGTAATTAAATAATTGCCGGGGTTCTTGTTTATCTTAAGTTTATTGTTCTAGGTTAAAGTGTTCAAGTTTTTAATAATAATAACAATAAAGGTTTAACGTCCGTTTACTCATACAAGGATGATGTCAGGGATTTCCCCATTTTTACATGTCACTACAAATTTATTCATCCCAAAACGATCTGCAAAGACATGCTGAAGAAAGGAAAAAGATCCCAAATGGTGCCGTCTGGTGATAAAAAAAAATTCAGCCAAGATGAAAGAATTATGGTGGGAAGAGATGTGTTTTCAACCAACAACGGAAAGTGGAAATAGTAGAGCATGAGCGAAGATCAGAAGGCAGAGAGTTACAAACAGTTGAAGCTGAGAAAGAAAAGGAACGTCTACCTAATTATGTGAGAATGTTATAAATTTTATGTAGTTTGGCATCGGAAGAACGAAACTTACGAGAATATTGCTATTGGATTAGGAGATCTGAAAGGTAAGAAGGTTTACCAAAGATAAGTGTTTTGAAAGCCAACAGCACGATTTTATACTTAATTATTCGAACCACAGGAAGCTAATGAAGATTATTAAGCAAGGAACTAGAGATGGCCTGAAGCATTGAGGACCGAGAGGCAACCTAGTTTATTAATAGTTCACAGAAAATTAAATTTTATATAACTTCGGAATCCTCAAATTATGTAGCATAAAAGCTCCAAGTAGGCCTAGTGGACTGATCAACTGAACGTACATGTATCTCTAATACGTTTCATCTATCTTTGTCAACATATGTCGCAGTTACAGAACTTCTTGTGAATCTATATAAACACACTGCGCCGCAACGCAGTATCTAACATAGCACAAGATGGTAGCTTCTCAGAGAGGCTAATAACTCCGATATCTGCAGGCCAAATGCAATTAAATTTACGCATATTATTGTCGTGAGGCAGAGAGTTCCAAACAGTGTATGCTACATTGGACTGCCTCTTAGGGTGACAATTTTAAGACGTAAATGAAAAAGCTCCCAAATTATGTTAAGTTACATTTGGGTACTACTTTTTTTCACCATTTAATATATATACATATATATATATATATATATATATATATATATATATATATATATGTATATATATATATATATATGCATGTATATACATGTATATATATATATATATATATATATATATATATATATATGTATATATATATATATATATATATATATATATACTATTACATAGTTCTAAAAGCATGAATTTATTGCTTTTGTTCTGAATTGATACTATTTGTTTGCTCTTTAGTCTCTTAGGGAATAAAAGCAACATGACATGTAGCACCAGTGTTTAACACATTAAAGTATACTTTTAAATACTCCTACCTGTGCTTTTTGTTGCATATATTCGCTTTACCTCGCTGGAAACGAGGCAAAACAATTTCAATACCAGTACGATGATGCATACAAGTCTGAGAGGCATTTCATGTGAATGGCGTCTTCCTAGTCAGAATCCATTTTTCGGTTATCCAAACATGAATAGTTTTAAGAGTCATCAGAGTGATTTAATGAATAGTTTATTACCTAACATCTTAATAATTAAAATATGACGTTAAATTTGCTAATTATCGTCTCTGATAGAAATTGTGCCCAGCAATCATAGCTGTTTTCGTGTAATATAGTAATCTTATAAAACAAATCCTAGCCATATGAATATATGTGCTAATTATCGTCTCTGATAAATATTGTACTCCAACAATCATGGCTATATTCATGTAATATAGTTATCTTACAAAACAAAACCCTAGCCATATTAACACCTGCATTATATAATTCATGAGATAACTGAGATATCATTATAGATAACTGCATGAGTTACAACCGTAGTTATTGAAACCAAGTTCTAGATATAATCACGGCCAATCCACTCAACTGCCAAAACTAGAAGTCAATCCTCTCAATATAACTGCTAAATCTAAAAGTCGCGGCTCGGTTGTCCTAACACGAGAGAACATAATACCCAAGCTAAGACCTTGCACGTCGGACACCTTTAATTTACTCCCATTAGCCTCGACCGGCCTCGACCAGCGCAAACCAGGCGGCAACGAGGCGACGCTCCATCTTACTCAGCGTCTGACAAGCGATAAACAACCGCAATCCTAACAGAACGATGTTAGCGACTTAGCATCTGCTTGAGCTCTCTATCTAAATCAATACAGCCCCTCTTACAGTTACTCCGTGTCGAAGCTCGAAAATTCAAATTCAACATCGTTGAGATGTCGTTACATAGAACAAAGTGAACATGGTGTTTGGTCTTATGCCTTTTTGTAGGACTTTTCTGTTACTCAAAGTAAACACAAATTCTAGTGACATGATCAACTATGTTGATATCTATCACTTTTAATACTACATGTTTAAGCGGTTAGGCAATTTGGACCATTTTTCATATAGCCAGTCCAGTGAATGTCCGATATTTTACTCTCAGATCATCGCGACTGGGATTTGAACCCACGAGTGTTCAATTCAACTGACGATCTGTCATTTAAAACTTCTTGACGATACAGCTATGGCATTTAGATATTTTGGTAACTGCAAAAGTATCAGGGGCTTAACTATATGGCTTTTCTAAAAACTTCATACAATTATAATTCTAAGACATCCTAATAAAATAAACTATACGAATACATGTACTTAGCATCTTATCTGATGTTGCTGTGAATACTGCGTATGATGTGAGAAACGACCAACTGAGTCTCGAACTTAGGCCAGCAATGCCGTCAAATCGACAATCCAACACATATTATCCATATAGAATGAAGGGCATAATATTTTCTTCTGGAAATATCCTCTACGGAGCCGGGACGAAAATCCTAGAGAAAATCATCCTACCAACCAGGTTATAGAATGGGGAATTACATGGAAGAACTGTATACATCCTAGAAGGAAGAATGGATGGAAGGGCAAGCAGAGTCTGACCGAGATTAGGAATATGGGATGATTTAATAAAAATCCATTCATATGTGGTCATGCAGGGGAAAACGGAAAACAGAGAATAGTGGAGACGGTATATGCCATGGACCTGCCAGTAGGCAGTAACTTAAGAGGGTGAATATTATTATGAACTGAGATAATACATTATTTCCTGATGATAATAATCGAGAAATTATTTTCACTCTCTTTCTTTGTTCCTCTCTTGTTTCCACGTTAAACTTAGTCGTTTTCATTTCAGATTCATGACATTAAATAGCCTATCATGAAACCATTTATAATGCAGTTTAGCTTGCTTTAATTAATCAACCACGACTAATAGTAATACGAGCTGCTAAAGATTAATGTTTTAATTACTTCGACTTTAAATAGTTATGGTTCTACTAAATGAAACTTATTCTTAGAAGCCATTTTTTAGTTCCTGTGGCTCTTTAACATAGAAAGGTCCGAGGAATATAATTATTACAATCAATTCTATTCTAAGCTTCCTTTTCACCTCTATACAAGAATTTTTGATCAAATCAATCAACATCCCATGTCTTGGCTTGACTCTAACTCTTCCTCTGCAATCTTCCTTCGATTATATCCCTCACTAACCCCCCCCACCCCGTTTATAATATATCCTATCAGGTCTTTCTTTCTATATCTTATTGCATTTAGTAATTATCAATCTCTGTACCCTCTCTCTCATGAGATTCATTTGTAATTTTGTATATATACAACTAATATTTATCATCCTACTTCAGCAAAACATATGCAATGCTTCTAGTTTTCTAATATCCTCTTTCTTGTATCTTTCATGTATCTTTCACATTCTTACAAGAGTGTCGTAAACATCCAAGGCTTCACAGGCTTTATAAAATAATTTTTGCAATCTTAAAAAATCTTCATACTCTTTGAATTCAAAGAGAGTTACATTTTTTAGAATGAGAATACGATCTTTCTTATATAATCGGTGCCTACTTGATTGCATTTAGAACCGAACCAACTTAAACTTGGGCAGATAAAATAAATCAAGTAATTTCTGAATGATATCCAAAGAATCTAAATTTCTAATGAAAATGTATACAAATTCTAGTACTAGCATTACCTTTAATACAATTGGGCCTTCTATACTACTAGTTAAATGTTATTACATACTACTATTAACATTACTTTTATTATTATTATTATTATTATTATTATTATTATTATTATCTACTATTATTTTACTTATTACTACATTATAGTCAGCACACTCAGATACAAACGGTACCATTAAATATGTAGAGAGAAGTGCATATGAGCACTGTATGCACACATTGGCTAGATCAACTAATATCAACGAAACTCCTATTCCTCGATCCGTCGCGTTAGCAGAAAACTCAGGCTTCCTTTAACTAATCGTAGTAGCTCCTCTTGCCAAAACACTACTTGTAAAACTCTTAGAGGTTAATTATGTCGTAGAGTTAATTATACTAATAATTATAATTAATAAGTATACTCTTAGAGGCTAATTATATGGCCCTTAGAAGTGAATGACCAAATGAGTTAGGTAGAGAATAATATTTTTGATCCTTAGGAACTATCCATATTAAAAACTGTTGTTAGAAAAATGTTAAAAATATTTATCTTCGTCTAGTATTATAGAATTGATCTACCTTCTGGGCCTGTTTCGCTTACTGGAAAGTAACAAATCCAATTAAGGAAGCTACAAAATTTTGTGAACTTAAAATATTCCACTATACACATCACAACACATGCTCTGATGCGTGCGACGTCAAAAGAATGCGGTTATGTACTTCGTTCTTTTTGAGATCGGAAGCCTGCCCCTGGAATAGAGGTTAGGGTAGCAAGGGTTAAAAGAGATAGCAAGCGACTCTTGAGCCGTGAGCTATACAATGAACATAGCCAGAGTCAACGTCTTGGCTCGAAGAGTGAGTAAATTTAAATAGTTGCGTAAAACGTTTGGAGATGCAATTTCTGTGAAATCTGCTTTAACCTTAAGCTTGTAATAAAGTACTTGCGATAGAGTACGTATAATGTATATACGGCAAAATATTACTTGAATTTAACGTACTGTTGATTATTAAATCGTGTTTATTCCTTCCTTAGATGCAAACTAAGTCTAAATAAAAATACTTTTTGATCTCTTGAACACAGATTTTCTAATGTTTTAAGAATTGTACATGCATAAAAGCTTCAGAAATCTATAATTTATTGTTTTGGGTAAGCTCGATTATTTTCTGAGAGAACGACTCCCCTGCACAATAAATGTTAGTCGAAGCTGAGGAAAGCATAGGGGGCCCACTTCATCATAAGCAGAATCCCCAAGAAAATGGTAAATAAGAACAAGAATGAGTATTTGCTAGATGATTTAGAGTTATACTCATATGTAGACATGAAGAGGAAAATGAAAGACAGAGAAGAGTGGAGGCGTTATATACCATGGACTTGCCAGTAGGCAGTTCACTAAGAGAGCGAGAGAGAGAGAGAAGCTTAAGAGCTTTCTTTTACTTTCTCTAATAATGTAAATGCTTCTGCATTAGCATGTATCAAATCAGAATTTAAAAACTAATTAGCGAAATATTGTTGTGAAGGTCAATATCGCACAAACGTGTCATGCATGTTTTCATTACCCAGTACCGTTTCAATTAGCGTATGCTTAATTCTGCAAAAAATACAAATAATCATACCGTTATTGATAGCAATTATGCTTTGGCGTAGGAGTGGCGACCTCAGCGTCGGTGTAAAGACAACCGTCAACTGTGTACTTAATCGCTTAGGATCACTTCTGGGGTTACTCTCTATCTTTTTCTCGCTCGCTCTCTCTCTATGTCTCTCACTCTCTCTCCCTCTCTCCCTCTCTCTCTCTCTCTATCTCTCATTCTCTCTCTCTCTCTCTCTATCTCATTCTCTCTCTCTCTCGCTCTCTCTCTCTCACTATTGTAAAACGATTTCAACATTATATAAATAAATATATTGATCCTGAATTTATTTCAAGAAAAGCAAATCAGCTCAAAACATCGTGTCAGCGTCTTACCATTCCAGCTTTCTGCTGGCGGGATCGCCGAAGTGTAATGGATCGGTGGCGTTGACGCGGTTATCGACGTCGACAGTTTGACCTCCTTCAAACTAATGACAATAAATAATTTCGAGCAAGGCACCCGATAGCCCCTCAAATGTTACCTTCTGCCGCTAATCCATTCTACATTGATTCTGCTAATAACCTTTTCGATCAATCACTTCGTTGTATTGCAAGTGATTCAGCCTATGCGGTATTATCTGCAGGGATATTGTGCTGACACAGGCTAAACAAAGCATCAGGATGTCTTCTTTGACTACTCGAGTAGATATGAGCAAATGTAGCACCTCGGGTTGAACCTCGGGTTGAACCTCGGGTTGAACCTTGGGTTGAACCTTGGGTTGAACCTCGGGTTGAAGAGGTCAGTTAGAAAAATTGACTGAAAATGTAGTGAACGTGAATTGACTGATTCTATTCCAGTCTTGATATCAATCTGTATTGTATCAATCTATATTTATTATATCTCCTGCTATTGTAATTCTCAATAGCTCAGAATCTCAATTAATTTAACTGTACCTTCGCTCTCTTACTCAATCTAGTGTTCTGACGAATCCAGGGTATACATGCATATTCATAGTTAGAGTCTACTTTGTCGCTCCATCAAGAGCACTCCATTTATCAACAAGTTAATAATTTCATAAAAGGCCATGCCTTATCCATAGCTTATGAAACCAGTAGCTTGGGTAACTTATGGCTTCTGAGGTTTCCCGTTTGAGGACTTCCTCATGTTTCGTTCGCCTTGCTTATTCGCCTACTAAGACATGTGGAATTAACGGTTTATTTATTCTTCAGTGTCCCGAACACAACAAGGGAACAAAAATCTATCACATTTAAAAAATAATATTTGATTCAGAATTATCTGAAGGGTCATAAATACCGTTCTCCTGAGTCTACGTTATAACAATTAATTTTTTTCTAAAAGAAGATTTTAAATATTTCATACAAAAATATTTAAATGGTAAAATAACCATATCTAGTAATTCTAAATAGCGTTCAAACTAGCCAATCTGTTTTTATAGCCACAATTAGGACGTATCTATAGGCAAATAATTATATTTGAACATCTTTATAAAGATGATATACTGATACATATAACATAAACGTCAATAACGGTCATACGTCCCATTGCTCATCAAATGATAATATGCAGGATATTTACACAATATGTAAAGTGATCAGTTTGATGCAAATTTGGCTAAATAAAACTTGGGCTGAGCCGAAGGCTTGTTGGCAAGTTGTTCGACAGCGGTTCAGCATGTGCAGGGTTCAAATACCGTGATCTCCCTCGTCACTAACTCGTTATCGAGCAGGAAACTTATATTAAATTTTGCCCTTAGTACCACTTTAATTTCATATTACACTTAAGTTCAACAAGAGTAAGCTCCAATTAATTGCATTACAGTCTGAGTTTTATATTTGAACAAACAAAATCTATTTCGGCCATTTGGCATCCATTAGGCTTTAGAGTTTACAGCAAAAGGTCTCGAGTAGAAGACGGCCAGTGAATGATTTCTTTCAGGGAAAGGTGTTTTGTATTCTTGTTGTATTGTTAGACTACTCGGGCTCGACCAGGAGCCGTTGGGCGACTCTCTGCCTCGGTCGACCGCTCCCCGACACGTCCGTAATCATCGCTATCCATCAAGCTAGAAATCATTACGCCGCTCCGAGCATTAGCGGCTTCCCTTCGTTACTTATGCCGCATGTCGGGAAAGCGTCGTGCGATCGTCGTCTGGTAGACTTTATGCAGTCTAGTTACGCTACGAGCTAGGAACTTAGTAGGCAGTCTAAAATCTCGTTTGAAAGTCTGAAGTCTTGTTTGAAAGTCTAAAGTCTTACTGGAAAGGCTAACTTCTTGCTTAAAAGGCTTAAATATTATTTAGAAGGCTTAAGTCATTTTTAAAAGGCTATAGCTTTGTATAAAAGATTAAAGTTTTGTTTAAATTGTATAAATGACCAAAGTATTGTTTAACCTGTTTAAAAATGCTAAAGTTTTGATTAAAAGCCTTAAAAGATGAAGGCGTCATTGGTGTCAATATCTAGAACGGATAGCGGTCACTAGGATTTGAACCCAATATTATACAGGAACCCAGTCGAAATCCTAACCGGTCGTACCAACTATTGTCAGTCTAGCCAGTTTTCATGCATTGTACCTATATTTTAACTTATTCGTCTATACGCGGTGCTGTACGATGCATTTTTTTTTGTTAAAGCGAAGTTTTCAGGTTAAAGTTTTACTTCATGGACCATTTATTAAATTTTATATTTTAATAACAACAGCAGCAGTGTTCACCCGGTGATCAACTAAGGCCAGGGTGCAGGATATCAACAGCTTCAGCATATGAATTCTGGAATATGAGAATTCTCTGATCAAGAGGAAATAATGAACAATACGAAAGTAACAATTATATGGATAACGCCCTTTACATCATCCTTGTCTGAGGAAACGGACGTTAAACTTTTATTATTATTATAACTAATGAATAAAATAATCTTCAGCAGACAAGCAATTATTAGGCGTATATATAGGCACGCATATGTATAGGCCTATACTCTCTCTCTCTCTCTCTCTTAGTGCACTGCCTACTGGCAGGTCCTTGGTACATAACGCCTCCACTCTTCTCTGTCTTCCGCCTTCCTCTTCATTTCTACATATGTCTTTAAATTTGTCAGTGGATCTTTAAATCATCTAACATACCTAATCTCGGCCTGCCCCTGCCTCTTTTTCCTTTCATTCTATCTTCTATGACCTCTTTTAATAGACCTTCCCCCTTTAGAATGTGTCCTATCCATCTCTTCTTCCTATTTCTTAATACATTTATCAACTGTCTATCTGTGCCAACTCTCTCCAGAACTTCCTCATTTGTAACCTTTTGAGTCCAGCTAATCCCCTCCATTCTTCTCCAAATCCACATTTCCAATGCCTCCAGTTTCCTGATATCTTCCTTCCTTAAGGTCCATGTTTCACATCCATACAATAGCGTGGTCCAAACCAAAGTTTTCACTATCTTTATCTTTGTGTCTTTCTTTAGACTTTTTGTTAATAGTTCCTTTCTACTACCAAAGGCCGCTTTTGCTTGTGCAATCCTACTGCATATTTCTGTCTCACATTTCCCATCATCGGTTATAGTATGACCCAAATATTTGAAACTCCTTATCTGTTCCAATTTCGTACCATTTATTGTGATACTAACTTCACCTTTATTATTGGACACTCTCATAACCTTGATCTTTTTTATATTAATCTTCATGCCATATCTTAGGGCCATATCATTCAACCTATCCATTATCTTCTGCAATCCAATCTCACTGCCCGCTACCATTTCTTTGTCATCTGCAAATCGTACATCTTGTAATTCCCTCCTACTTTTATTCCTTCTCCCAAGTCTTCCATGGCTTCCTCCATCATTGCCTCAGCGTAAATGTTAAACAGCAGCGGCGAAATGCTACAACCTTGTCTACTCCACGTCCTATTTCACCTTCTTCTGAGTATTCTTGTTGGATTTTGATTACTGCTCTTTGACTCATGTACAAGTTCAAAATTAGTCTTCTATCTCTCCAGTCAATTCCTATTCTTTTTAAGATATCCATCATCGTTATCCAATAAATAATGTCAAAGGCCTTCTCGAAGTCTACAAAGCATACAAAAACGTCATTACCATACTCTAAGCTTCTTTCGCAAAGAACCCGCATTACTCCTAATGCTTCTCTTGTGCCGCATCCTTTCCAAAAACCACATTGTGTCTTGCTCAGTATCATCTCTG
Organism: Enchytraeus crypticus; assembly: GCA_905160935.1. Taxonomy (NCBI): domain Eukaryota; kingdom Metazoa; phylum Annelida; class Clitellata; order Enchytraeida; family Enchytraeidae; genus Enchytraeus; species Enchytraeus crypticus. The sequence goes on from CAJHZI010000713.1 coordinate 2,649,442, forward strand.
CTTTCGACTGAATGCGATTATTTACTATCTTTAATAAGATCTTCGATGCATGAGGTATTAAGCTGATTGTTCTGTAATTCGAACACTCCACAGCATTGGCTTTTTGGGAATTGGAATCATCACTGACTTGGTAAAGTCGTCTGGCCAAATACCTGTACTGTACACTTCAATACATACTTCCATTAACTTTTTGAGTGTTTCTCCTTCCAACATTTTCAAGAATTCTGCTAGGATTTCATCTATTCCGGCTGCCTTTCCCTTCTTCATACTGTTAGACACCAAATCTACTGGATCTGCTTTGATCCGCACTAACATCAGTCTGTCACTGCACTGAAGGATCTTTGTTACTCGTTCACTTAAATTTCTATCCAATATTATTGCCACACCCTTCTCCCTTTTATCTCCTCCGGAGTATATAACCCTGTACCCATCACTTATAAAATCTCCAGTTCCCAACCACCTTACTTCACTCATCCCTAGGACATTTATTTTCCATTTCTCCATTTCCCTCTTTACATTTTCTAACTTTCCCCTTTCACTCATAGTTCTCACATTCCATGTGCCCACACTTATCCTTTTAGGACGCATGGAATGTCCTCCTGGTACCTCTGTGGGGCACCCAAGGTACCGTCTGGCCGTGAGATTCTTACCACCCCTTCCCCATTTAAGGGATGCCCGGGATTGGGGGCGCTTAATTTTTTTCGTGATATGCCATTATTTTCTTGGAGGAATGTGCTTTTTGACGAGGTGGGCCCCCTATGCCTTCCTCAGCTTTGACTGACATTTACCGGGCAGAGGGCGTCAATCCCTGAGAAAATTATCCTGTTTACCGTAACAGGATAATTTTCAAGGCCTATACATATATATATATATATATATATATATATATATATATATATATATATATATATATATATATGTATACATGTACATATATATATATATATATATATATATATATATGTATAGATGTATATATATATATACATGTATATATAAACATATGTATGTATATATATATATATATACAGTATATATATATATATATATATATATATATATATATATATATAATTTACTTTCCTATTATACAATGATTCGAACGTAACAAAACAATAGTCCCACTATTGGTATATACATAAACGACACTGCAACTTCATTAATGTTTGATAATAAGTACAATATGCATTAAATATAAATAATTTAACGGTCTGTATATTTAATGCACATTCAATGCTGTTTGACTGAGCAATAATAATATGCATAAATTCAAAGTAAATGATACATGTCAGTATCTTCATATTTAATTTGGATAAATGCAAATGCACGTACTGATTAAACAAAAGCTCTCATCTCTCAAATATTAAAATTTGTACAAATTCTAAGCTGTACAGTACATTCAGAATGAGTGTACAGAATGAGTGTACAGAATGAGTGTACAGAATGAGTGTACAGAATGAGTGTACAGAATGAGTGTACAGAATGAGTGTACAGAATGAGTGTACAGAATGAGTGTACAGAATGAGTGTACAGAATGAGTGTACAGAATGAGTGTACAGAATGAGTGTACAGAATGAGTGTACATAATGAGTGTACAGAATGAGTGTACATAATGAGTGTACATAATGAGTGTACAGAATGGTGTACTGAATGAGTGTACAGAATGAGTGTACAGAATGACTGTACAGAATGAATGTACATAATTAGTGTACAGAATGATTATAAAGAATGAGTGTACAGAATGAGTGTACAGATTGAGTGCACAAAATGAGTATACAGAATGAGTGTGCAGAATGAGTATACAGAATGAGTGTACAGTGTGTACAAAATGAGTGTACAGAATGAGAGTACAGAATGCGTGTACAGAATGAGTGTACAGTATGAGCGAATACTGCCCATTAATCGATCACACGTAGGCGGTTCTTTTTCTATACACGAATTTAATCTGATTGATATTTTGCAAAATAGAAACTACATTTGATAAAACATTAAGGTTGAAGATCAAGTAAATTAAATATGAACTCCCACACAAGTTTCTCGTGCTCTCTGAGTACTTAGTTTAAAATACCTATACTGCATTTAGACATTGCGTACCTTATATCTGATTTATAGAATAATGTAATATTTGGTACAATTACTGATCATCTAATGATCTCGATTTGACAAATCAGAGCAGATGAGAGTTTTAAATTCCATTAGTTATTTGTTAACATGGAAGGACGAAGCGGTTCCGGAAATTTGCTTCTGATTTATAAAACAGCAAATTAACGACAGGAGTCTGTTATCTCAATTTAGAAATTCATATTTCCCCTCGGCGTTTGCTATTTATTGCAAATCAGGTTTGAATTGAAAAATTTGGTTTAATAAATGATTTAATGATTGATTTTTGTAAATAATGTAATAAGATATAGTATTATTTCACCCAGGCCTAATAATGAACACGTTGGTGGCATTCAGATCAATTGAAAGATTTGATTTAATTTCCCTCAGGCAACTTAACATAATAAGTAAAAACTTGTAAAACTATGGTTAACGTCAGTTTCCTCATTCGAAAGCAATGTCAGTGACTGGCGAGCTCAGGATTTGAACCCCGCACATACTGTTCCGCGGTCGAGTATCTTACCGATTTCGCTACTAGCTCCAGCCAATGTAATGTTTAGAGAATTATACTGCTAAGCTTTAATGAGATACTCAAAATAAAGGAGGCTCAAATCCATAGATGAAAAAAGACTTTTTTACGTTTTTTATGTCTGTTAAAAAACGCGTTTTTTTGCGTTTTTATTTTATTAAAAAAAACGTAAAAAAACGTAAACCGTAAACGTCAAAAGTAAAAATTAAGATAAACACTGCGATCTCACCTCTAATTATTTCAACTGTGAGCCTAAACATAGTTGGCTGTATGTGACCTGAAATTATTTGTGTATATTTGTATGGAGTCTATGGACATACTTTAGAACTTTAGAACTTTAGATCAAGTCTAGTTGTAATAAAATTGTTTAGTGTTATGGAATGAAGGCATATATATGCAAGCCTACGTGTACACTACTAACGTTTTTTTCAACGTATTTTACGTTTTTTTAGGAAAAAACGCGTTTTTTAACGGGTTTTATTTTTGGTAAGAAGGATTTTTTTATCTATGCTCAAATCCAATACAATCTGTCAATTTTATTGAAGACAACTTTTTATTATCATACGAAAGCATTGTACGTATTGCAATTTGTTCAGCAAAGAGCATAAATGTGCTCATTACAAGCTTCATCCCGCGTGTCCGTTTTCCAGTCTAGATTATCCCTAGGTAGGCCTATTATTTCTTTGAAAAAGCGCAATGTTAAAATGCAACGCACCACATTCACGCGATTCTTGCTATCATAAATTGCAAGAGAGACTGGGGAACGGAGGAAGACGGGAGATGGAAGGGAATCAGTAAGCCCATCAGTGTTTGCTAAAATTGATGCTGATCAAAGGAACGTCGCGCACGGTTGCAGGCCTCATCGTGAGCCGGGAAAATATAGCCCATCCATTGCGAACCTGATAGCAGAGCCCTCATTCAATCGCCTTCCTGTTACAGATTCATTTCTCTGATTCGTTTTACGACGGACCATAATTCGACTAGCTGGTACATGCCGCTGTATCCGGCAGACAAAATTCATTGTGATTTCTTTCTTGTCTCCATCTACCTTCCCTTCTGCGTAACTTAGTTTGAAATACTTCAGATACTATTTAAGAAATTATAAACGTGAAACGTCTACGACGCAGTAGGACAGTGCGTAAATTAAAAACAAAACCACAAACCTGGAAATAGTGTGTAAAGAAAAATTTAGAGATTTGAAAAATAGCTATTATTATAGCTTTATAATTACAACTATTACCAGAGGTATTTTAACTACCAGTTGGCTAAATATTTTCCTGTATCTTGGCTAAATATTTCCGTGAATCTCTTCATATGCGTCAGCATTCAACTCATTGGATGGCTGGGTTTGTTGAATATGTACATGTATTATTACACTTGGCCATTGGTACCAATCAAAGCCGGAGCGTATCTGATATTGCGCTTTAACTATGAATCAGGCGTTCCATTTAGGCCTACCTTTTAAAAAGCTCCACATAGCTAAAAGTAGGAGTAAATGTTTCCACACAATGCTCTCTCTCTCTCTCTCTCTCTCTCTCTTTCTCTCTCTCTATCTATTTATTTATCTATTTATTTATTTATTTATTTATTTATTTATCTATCTATCTATCTATCTATCTATCTATCTATCTATCTATCTATCTATCTATCTATCTATCTATCTATCTATCTATCTATCTATCTATCTATCTATCTATCTATCTATCTATCTATCTATCTATCTATCTATCTATCTATCTATCTATCTATCTATCTATCTATCTATCTATCTATCTATCTATCTATCTATCTATCTATCTATCTATCTATCTATCTATCTATCTATCTATCTATCTATCTCTATCTATCTATCTATCTATCTATCTATCTATCTATCTATCTATCTATCTATCTATCTATCTATCTATCTATCTATCTATCTATCTATCTATCTATCTATCTATCTATCTATCTATCTATCTATCTATCTATCTATCTATCTATCTATCTATCTATCTATCTATCTATCTATCTATCTATCTATCTATCTATCTATCTATCTATCTATCTATCTATCTATCTATCTATCTATCTATCTATCTATCTATCTATCTATCTATCTATCTATCTATCTATCTATCTATCTATCTATCTATCTATCTATCTATCTATCTATCTATCTATCTATCTATATCTATCTATCTATCTATCTATCTATCTATCTATCTATCTATCTATCTATCTATCTATCTATCTATCTATCTATCTATCTATCTATCTATCTATCTATCTATCTATCTATCTATCTATCTATCTATCTATCTATCTATCTATCTATCTATCTATCTATCTTAGTGCACTGCCTATTAACAGGTCATTAGTATATAATTCCTCCACATACTTCTACCATTTGCCTTCTACCATTCATATTAACATAAAAATAATTATGAAGTGGTTATCAAATCATAAAACATCTCAAGTCTTGATCGTTCTCTAATCGTGTTTCCTTCCATTCTTCCCTCAATTGTCTCTTTAAACAAATTACCCCTCTCAGTACATGACCCATACAGTTCTTTCTATTTCATATGATATCAATGAAATAATTTTTCCTCTTGCTGAAGTCATTTTTTACTTGAGCAATGCTACATTTAAGGCTACATGGTTTAATATCTAGGCTACTAATGTTTATTAGCATGATATCATGTTATTGCACGGATCTAGTTAGCAGCCAATTTCAGTTTTGTCAACAGGGTCACATGTTTTTTCTGCATTGATTTAAACACATGCCCTGTGCTATGCATTTGGCGCTGAGTACTAAAAGCTTATCTTAGTTGCGGGTTAGCAATGTGGCTTTATTGAAGATGAGTGCGTGCAGACTATAATGCAGTAGTGGGATGGATAGACAGAGAGGTGCAATTGCAGCTCCGAGTCTCTCGTAGCGGAAAAATATTCCACTCGCTTTCAATCTTGCCGTGATTAAGTGGCCGGGATTTAACCTATCAACCTATCGGCTGAATTATTCCTCAAAATCTCGGTCGGTGCGGCAAAATAAGAACTGCGGAAGTGAGAACTAAAACCGATCTAATCTACTAAAGCATGTTTTATTAAGGACCATAATACTTTCGCTGGATTAGCTAAGTCGCAAGACTTGATCTAAATTTAGACTTAGCGTTTCTGCATGCCGCATCTGACTAATTGGAATAAGTTGATTTAAACATGACAATATTGACAGGATTGTTACAGTTGAAGTTGAACTATTGCTGAAAAATTTGCACCATCAAGTATTTTACTATCGGACTACACTGGTATCGATCTTGCTTTCTTCTTGTCTAAGCATTTGCATTTGTGTTCTACTAGTGTAGAGCATCTCGTAATTTCATTATATTCTTGATACGTCCTTGACATGGTTTTCAGATGAGGAGCAGGAAGTTAAATATTCATTGTATCTTAGACTGAAGTCAATATTGATTGCAAAGTTTACGAGAGAACAGTAAAGGCATCTCGCTGTCCTGTCCAATAACTAGACCTATTGGTCTAATTCATGTAGACTTGCCTTCTATTTTACCCAAGAGTAATTTTCTTGAAAACACAAAAGTATCACATTTTTGAGTTCTCTCTTTTGTGCACTGCCAAGTGGCAGGTTCAAGGTACAGACTCATACTTAAAGTCTGCTTTCTCGCTCCATAAGTGCACTCCTTAGATCAACAAGTTAATACCTTCGAAAAGTCTACGCCTCATCCATACCTTATGAAGCCTATAGGTTTCTTCGAGCAATAAACTGACTAAGCGCAAAAAACACTTAACTCACACTTGATAATCCGCGTGAAGAGTTGTTCTAACACGGTTTATGTCCTTGCATGTGCGGTGGTCAAATTCTGTACTTCTCTCCCCCTCGATAATAAACTTTCAAGAGATGAAACTGACGTTAACATATATTTAAAAACTCTGTAGTCTCAGCATCTTAATTCTTAGACACGAAGCACGGCCAGATTCCTATAGAGCTATTTTGAAGTTTCGGTACATCGTATAGTAGGTATGCGGAAACACATTAGTTTGAGATAAGCAATGTGCGAAACAGATAACGCTGTCATCTGGTGAATATAAAGATCGAAAATAATAAATGTTCTCAGTAACCCCGGGCAATAAATTTTTCGAGTATATCTCAGTCAGTACTTTTTATATTCATTTTTATTTTTGCATAACCTCTACCTGTAAAGCTTCCACTTACTAAAAATTTATTTTATTTTATTATTGTATGGAAATTTATTTAACCTGTGTAAACTAAGTTAATTGTAATCAAGGATTAATTCTGATCTACGGCTAATTGTAATCTACGGTTAATTGTAACATACGATTAAATGTAATTTACGGTTATTCAAAGCTTAATTGTAGTCAATGGTTAATTGTAATCAATGTTCAATTGTAACCAACGGTTCATTGTAATCAACGGTTTATTTAATCAACGGTTAATTATAACCTACGGATAATTATAATCTTCGGTTGATTTCAATCAAGAAGGTAATTTTGATACATCATAAACTGCTAATTTTGATCTACGGTAAATTGTACTGGTCTTACAGGTCTTGGCGGCCTCCTGAACCGGTATAATGTAAGTTAAGTAAATTGCAATCAACGGTCTATTATAATCTACGGTTGATCTACTATTAATTGTAATCTACGGGTTAGTTGAAATAAGTATACGGACTATTATAAGCTACGGTTAATTTCGAATCACTTACTTTTACAAGTCCTCCTGGTCCCGTAGTATCCGTATCCACATTGACAGAGGTAGGAGCCCGCTGTGTTCTGACACGTGGCTGTAGAGGGACATCCGTGATAGGGAGTGAGACATTCATCCATATCTAGCAATATCATTATATACATGTACATGTTCATTATCTGTGTCATTATTGCAGGACTATATTATGGCCAGATATATATATATATATATATATATATATATATATATATATATATATATATATATATATACCTATATACACCTATATATACCTATATATACCTATATATATATATATATATACACCTATATATACCTATATATATATATATATATATATATATATATATATATATATATATATATATATATATATATCTTCTCTTCAGTGCACTGCCAAATGGCAGGTTCAAGGTACATATTCATACTCAAAGTCTGTCTTCTCGCTCCATAAGAGCACTCCTTAGATCAACAAGTTAATCCCTTCACAAAGTCTATGCCATATCCATGCCTTGTGTAGCCTATTATAGCTTGGGAAAAATATGGCTTCTGAGGTGGTTTCCCGTTGCCTTCCTCAGTTATTATATTCATATATATATATATATATATATATATATATATATATATATATATATATATATATAGTTAATATAGTCATGTATATATATATACATATTCATATATATATATATATATATATATATAAGCCTATATCCGCGTACGTTTCTCGTATGCCTAAATAAAATAATTTTTTTACAAATTAGGAAATAAGATTAATTAAAATATATATTGTAAAGCCAAAAAAGCTAATGTTAACGTCAGTTTCCTCACTCGAAAGCGATGTCAGTGACGGGCAAGCCCAGGATTTGAGCCCCGCACATACTGATCCTCGATGTTATTTGTGATATCATAAAACGCGATTCATAAAATGCGATTCATAAAACGCGATTCATCTTACCGACTTCGCCACTGGCTCTAGCTAACTGTATTGGTATTGTTCAGTTGCAGGCGGGTAATTATTTTTTGCAGTATTACTTTGCTATAGTTAATTTAGGAACACTCTTAGAATTTTGGAAGTGATATGCAAGTCTATTCGTCAAAACGTACCTCGTGTAATATGTAGGCCAATATTTAGACACAAATAAATTATATGTTACGGAGGCGCAGTAGGTCCGAATGCTACTCGAGCCGCAGAAAACTGACGTTAAAATTAAGGTTGGATTTGACTTCGCAAGTTTTATTATTAGCATGATATATATGCATAGGCTAATTCATGATTATTATCATGAAGCGCTTATTCAGATTTACAATTCATTGATGTGTTATTTAGATTATTGGATAAGGTGAGTCATAATGGTCATACGCATTGTTCAGCCACAGAGATAATTAAACGTTTTATACCTGTGAAGCTTAAGACAATTAGCTTAGGTAGGTATTAGACATTGCTTTTTCTGTTATCTTCACATAGAAATTTCATTCATATTAACGATCGTTATGAATATACTTATACACACACGCTAAAATTACACAATATTAAAATTACACAGTACCGCATGAAATTGCAATAGGCCTATGTAACATAATGAACATTAAAGAAGCAACGCATAGTGAGGTAAACCTTAAAGTAACAGAAGAGCTCACGAGTTAGGTTATCATAAAACACGAGGATCGTATCACACGTTCTAATATCGTAAACAGCAGAGAAATATGTAAAAGCAATTTGATCATGAGGAATGATCTGTTGGTTGGCTTTTCCTACAGGGAGTCAATAACTTAGAACTTATAATTAAACTGACTACAAATAAATTCCTATTAAATACTTGACTATAAAATTGCATTGATCCTGAGCTTCCAGATGTCCAGACAAATACATCATCAGTCTTCATCTTTATCAGTTATCAGTCATCATCAGTCACCAGTCATCATCAGTCATCGTCTTTATCAGCTATCAGTCATCATCAGTCAGTAGTCATCATCAGTCATCATCAGTCATCATCAGTCACCAGTCATCATCAGTCATCGTCTTTATCAGCTATCAGTCATCATCAGTCATTAGTCATCATCAGTCATCATCAGTCATCAGTCATCAATCATCATCAGTCATCAATCATCATCAGTTATCAGTCATCATCAGTCTTCATCAGTAATCAGTCTTCGTCAGTTTTGTCTCAAAGAGATGAAGCTGACTGAAACCTATTGACATTCTAATTTTATTTTAATTTAATTTTATACTTTTATACTATTGTATACTGTTTCAGTTAATCAAGCATGCTACCGCTATTTTTCTTATTTATTTCTTTTATCTTTATTACCGTTTCACACATGCATGCTATTTTTTAGTGTACCTTTCAGTCTGTGTCTATCTTCTTATTCTGTATGTTGTGATAATTGATTAAATGTAATTTAATTAAGTTAGATACAAACCCACGCAGTGACCTCTATCCAGGACATATCCTCGCTCACAGATGCACTGATTGCTGGAGGGGTCACAGCCACCCAGGCTCTGGATGTAGGCGTTGGGGCAGAGAGTCCTTGCTGAGCATGGAGTGTTTGATGTTGGTCTTGCATCCGGTATATCTACAAAAATCAGTAAAGATGTTTCATCGTAACTAAAATGTAATTAAAAACAACCGTACACACTCGAACCTAACTATTGACTGCTACTATGTGTATGAAACAGAAAATAGTGGAGAGGGTCTATTCGTATCCCGACCATAGTTAAACTGGGATGAAAGGAAAGATGATGGTGCTGATGATGATGATGATAATGATTATATACAGTTTAATCAATATATAAGCTTATGTGTAGGCCTCTGTATATATATATACATATATATATATATATATATGGACTATATATATATGCATATATATATATATATATATATATATATATATATATATACATGTATATAATATTATATACTGTATACAGGCTATATAAAGTCATTAGTAAAATCGAATGCTATGTGTGACCAATTCGGAGTCGAATATTGACTAGAGTACAAGTATTCAAGTTAGAAATATCAGATTAAATCTAGCTGTAGTGAAATTTAAAAAAATTCAGAAAGGACGGGACAGAAAACATGATAAGTGATGAATTCAGAGGAACCCATTTATGTAATATTCATACAGAATATTGATTGCTTAACAAGGACATAAAGGGAGATCAGTGGAATAAGAAAAATAAAAGATCAAGATTTGTTGATTTATACTGACTGAGATTTGTTGGCTACGAATAAAACGAGATGATTAATCTGAATCAATTGATGCGAAACAATCTGTCCGTGTTGTGTCCGGGATGCCTGAAGAATAGCGCACCCGTGTAAATATGCACGTGTCATAGAAGGCGACAAAAGAACATGATCCAAACCACCGGCAAAAGGGGCACTCGATTGGTGAGCGCCTAGGCTCCAGAAATTGCTACAAAATTTAAACGAATGGAAAAAACTTCAAAAGAAGGTCTATTAATATCCCGACCCTAGTTCAACTGGGACTTACTGGAAGATGATGATGATGAGTGGATGTGAAACATTATCTCCTGAGACTCTAAATACGATTATTTTGTGTAAATGTTATTATTACAATGCAATATTCACAAACTGTTAAGATCCGCAAGTCATAAATCAAATTGAAAGGCAGAATTGCGGCGACTCATTGTTTGGATGTTAGCCTCAAACACTGAGCTCATTCTTCTTCCTTCCGTAATGATAATATCTCGTCAGACATTAATAAAATAAACGGTCGATATTCTGATCGATCTTTGTAAACGATGAGCAAATCGCTTTAAAATGATAATTTCTCGCTCACTATTACGAAACACTGACGATGCGATCAAAATGGAGACCTGGACATTTATTATGCGTGAGATTTGTTGCTTCAATTGTACACAAGACTTATAATGTTAGAGTAAACTTGTTTGCTTAGATTTTGCTATTTCGTGATTCTTCTTAGTCGAGTTATGTATTTAGTTGCATAAAAATGAATTAATTGCAAAACTAAAATACTACTTGTATAAATATTTTCAATGAAATCTAGGTTAATGTGTGATTACATTTAGAAAAATTACCGGCTGAATTATCGATTTAAAAGAAATAAACTGTTAAAAATCTTAATTAACTTGCACACACGTTCAATTCACTTCAAGCTAAGTACAGGTTGATAATTAAAAGACGCCATTATGCTCGACAATACACTGAACGGTCAATCTGGTTTGTACTGAAGAAGGTATAAACCTAACTGCGATTAGATTCACTCTGAGAGATTTACTCAACGATTGAAAAAAATCAACAGTGATATGCTTTAGTTGTTTTAATTATTAATTTCATCGAAAATAATAATAGGGTCAGTTGTGAAATAACCATGATTAAGTTTTTAAATTTTAAATTTTTAAACTGGATAAAGCTGTTCTTAGTACTTAAGTATATTACATATAGGTTTTTACAGATAATATACACGTACTTGCTTGTATGTTTTAAGCATCTAAAATCTTATTAAATGCACATGTTCCTACGCAATCGTGCCTTACGGTGACAAAAAGTCAATTCAATAATTGGGTTAAGAATCGTTGCTAAATGATTTTCATGGGACAAATTTAATGTTTTCGATTGACTCACACTGCTCACTTCAGTTTCTGCATACTGCTACATGTACGTATATGCAAAACTTTCACTAAAATATATTTCCTCTTAGTCACGCATGCTAGGCTTTCATTGAAAGCTCTTGATTTTTTCTGTCATTGTCTCGAAACTATTCTTTTCTGCGATGGACTTGCAAATATTTGAGCCAATCACTATTTTCAAAGAACTTACCGAACACCTGCAGCACAGTACCATTCTTGTGAGTCCACTTGTTAGTTACCACACTGTTCTGATTTGACATTCTAAAATATAGCTTCACGGCATCTGCAAAAGAATGGACAATGCATAAAGGTAAATGTTTCAATCAACATACTGAACTAAAAATAATAGACAGAATACGACTAAGCTCTCTCTCTGTCTCTCTCTCTCTCTCTCTCTCTCTCTCTCTCTCTCTCTCTCTCTATATATATATATATATATATATATATATACATATATATATGATATTCCAGTGAATATGTTTTGTTGTAGGTTAGATGTATGTGTATTTAATTTTGTTCCTATTCCTAGACATTGAAGAATAGACAAACCGTTCACTGCATGTATCGTAAGAGACGACTAAACAAAACAGCATGAAGGCAATGAGAAGTCGCTTCGGAAACTATATTTTTCTCAAGCTGTAGGCTACATAAGTTAGATAAGGCATAGACTTTTGGAGAAGGAATTAACTTGTTGATATTTACAGACTCTGAGTATGAATATACTTGTATAATATGAATCTGATACTTGACGTGTCACTTGACACAAAATATCACTTGACAGAGAGAGAGAGAGAAAGAGAGAGAGAGAGAGAGATAAAAAGAGAGCTTTTGAGAGAGTGTGAGAACGAGAGAGAGAGAGAGAGAGAGAACGAGAGAGAGAGAGCGAGAGAGAGAGAGAGAGATAAAAAGAGAGTTTTTGAGAGAGTGTGAGAACGAGAGAGAGAGAGAGAGAGAGAACGAGAGAGAGAGCGAGCGAAGAGAGAGAGAGAGAAAGAGTAGGTCAGGTATCTCATTGAGTTAGAGTTGTGTTTGACTGTGTTAAGTAGACGAAAAGGTGGCTGTAAATGTATATATTTGATGCATATAATATCCAAAATAAAGCAGTAAAGCCTAGATGGCACACGTGGTAGCACATTAGCTAACTGTGTTTATTGATGCGCAAGCTAAACCAAGTGCGCAAAAAACTACTACCCTTAAATTGACTTACAATTGCAACTACAAATATATAAATAATGAGTAATCTAAACAATAAAATCAACACAGTTGCTACTAGAAATAGGCGCTTCCTGCGCCGTATCTACAAAAAAGTATTACATCCAGCAATAATGGAGAAGTCTCAAACAGGGGATTGACTGATGATATGATGTAGGACAGAGAGGATATGAGACAGTCTATTCGAATCCCGACCCTAGTTAAAATGGAATTCAAGGGAAGATGATGATGATGATGATATATCAGCAAAATATTTTAAATATAATATAACATATATAGGCTAGTAAATTTGAAATAGTATTTTAATATTCAGTACCTAGACGGAAGGTGACGGGGATGAAGACGACGACACGAGCCACAGGATCAGCGGGGCACGTCTCGTACACCCCGGCCACGACAACACTAAGCACTGTCATGAGCGAGAGAGTAGTCACAGTTAGATTTCCTCCAGAGACTCGAACCCTGCGCCCCGGCACTTGAGCGGACCTCGCTGACTCATTGTCTACGCAACTGCTGTAGTCGATAGAGAGACGCGGCAGGCTGGCCCCGGAGAACGAGGTCTGTCGAGATGGGCACACGGCCCCTAGTCGATCTAGATGTGTCTGACAAGAGATACGGTCAAGTTATAACACAGAGATTGATAGAAAATATATACAGTTATAATAATAATAATAATAATAATTATTATTATTATTATTATAAGAACAATAATAATAATAATAAATATAATAATAAAAATTAAATAATAATAATAATAATAAAGGTTTAACGTTCGTTTCCAACAAGGATGATGTCAGGAACGTCATCAGTTAATCCCTAAGTAGGTTATTTTGGTGCTTTGGTCAAAAAAAAGTTAATATATGCTATTTATATACATATAAATAAGTTATATATATGCACACACACACACACACACACACACACACATATATATATATATATATATATATATATATATATATATATATATATATATATATATATATATATACATATATATATATATACATATTTGAATCAAATTTTAATAAATCTATATATTAATACATTAATATATATATTAATGCATTTATATATATATATATATATATATATATATATTAATGCATTTATATATATATATATATATATATATATATATAAATGCATTAATATATAGATTTATTAACATTTGATTCTAAAAAGTCTTCTTTTCGTAGCTAATAATTCGACTAAATCACTCAGAATTTCGAAAATCAGCAGCATATAAGCTGTATGCTTGGTAACTTGAAAGTTGTTAGAATAAAATAATCATCACGATGGTAGCTCGAGTGTTTCAAATTGTTACTGGTTAAATCTAACAAATATGACTAATCAATAATTTCGCTTGACGGAAAATAGAAACATGAAACTTGGAAATACTTTGAAAGAAGCTTAACGAAATTAAACCTTATGAGTGCATAATAGAAAAACGTATGAGAATAACCTGTGTGCATACAATACGTGTTGAGAATTCGTTTGCAGCAAATAATGATTGCTATTAATAATTCTAACAGTAGTTTTGAACTTTTCAACTGAAGTTTCAAACCTTGGACGCGGCCGTGAAAGCAGAAGATGAAAGACTTTGGGTTGCTTCACTGTAAGTGGCTTCAGTATCGCTTGTAGCTTGCGACTTCTAGAGAAAACATAATGAAACATAAGACTTTCTCAGACACATAGAGATCAGTACAGCAGATTAACAGAAACTAACCAAAAAAGTGTATATGAAACGGAAAGGGGTCTCTTTAAAGCAACTTGCATACGGAGTAGTAAAAATATCATGATGCAAGGTTTACTTATTACTATACTGTTGTCAAAAGAGATGAGAATCAGATATTCCAAATTTGACTCCAAAACACCTTATCATCATGATTTATTGAAATATGGAGACACCATAACTGAGAGTTTAATTCAAACAGTTTAAAATTTTGAATGCTGTGCTGCAGTCATAAGGCAACGTAATAATGTGAGCTGAGCTGGTGGTCTGTTGGAAAGTTGTTCGACAACACCAACAACAACACTACGATTAGAGTGCTAGTGTTGTCCATGACAACATCGAACACTGTGGAACCAAATTACTACCGATGAGCAGAGTGAGGGGTCCATAAACGGTGCAAGCAAAAATCCTAGTGGTCAGTCCAAGGAAGGGTACTAGCGGAATGGAGGTTTACGTGTTGGTCTCAGGTCATGGACATTTGGTGCATAGGAAAACTCGAAGAGAAAAGTCGACAGTGAAAATTCGACAGCAATTCTGTTAGCGTATGATTCAATCGCAGTGCTTTCCCCATCATTAACATACTATCGAGCATGAATCTGACGTTAAACTTGTCTTTTAGTCTTTCATTAATAATTACAAAATGTCATGAAAATGAAACGATTGCTGCAACGCACTATATGATTTCAGCTAGTAGGTCATCGTTTAATTTAGCTACTATTAATTACTTTTTCGTAAAAAATTCAAATATTTTAGATAATTTTAGTAGAATCTCAGATATTTTATTTGATTCATTTTAGTAATTTTGCTTAAATAGAGTCAATAACGAGGGTTGATTTTGACATATTTTCATAAAAATTTACATTGTGCTTTTGTAAATAGATAATACAAATTAAAATGTAATATTACATCATTTGATGTGTTCATCACATTCCCAGATCATTTTAAAATCGCATTACTTTCTGTACTTATTCAGTATGGTTAAAATGATTTTATACAATACAGTTATCAGAAATTTTTGTGGTATTTACTACTTTGGAGTCATTTCTGTTCATTTAGTCTAATTAACTTCCCTAAATTAGTAAACTCTTCCCAATCGTCTAATACTAATACAATTAACCAAATTTCATTTAATTTCATATGTCTAACTTTAGTTAACATTTTCGTAAGAATTGTATGTCCAAGTCTCTCAGTACATAGCGCTTAAAGTCATAAAGCTGTAATTGACAGTTCCTGAGAAGCATTCTATTCCCATGGGTTCGATTCTCAGGGCAAGTTGGACTGGGAGTAAAATCTCGGACACACACAGCATTGGTATATATAGTACATAAATGAATTGCCCTACGACTTACTGTTACGATATTAAAACATGATTTAGCATAATGACTATTGTTTTTTTTATAATAAGGCGTTTAACTTTTACATTTAGCAGAATCGATTAATTTCACATGAAAGAGACTGCGTGCTATACGTAATGAACAAAGTAGACTATTTCTGGAAAAAGATAAAATCCCTCAGCCTCTATTAAGATTCTCGTTGCAGAAATTGTATTGGAATTCAACTTATAGTGATTCCTTGATTCAGCAAATTACTTGTCAGCATCTAGAGATGAGATGGAGATGAATACTCTTTTCTTTCTGATCTAGGAAAGTATTTGTAGCATTTATTCATCATCATCATCATCTTCTCATGAATCCCAATTTAATTAGTTTCGGGATTAGAAATTTATCTAAAAGTTTCTGAAGACTAGGCGCTCATCAACCGAATGTCCTTTCTGTCGTTGGTTTGGATCTTAGTGTTTTGTCGCCTTTTACGATACATGCAGTCGACGGTCTATTCTTCAGCAACCCAAACACAACACGGGCAATTAATTAACCTAGCAGAAATCTGGTCCAATGAGAATGAGGTCTCGGAGGGGATGGAAAGGTTTAATGGCACATATTGCGAATTATAAATTCACTTTATGCATTCACGAAATAATGTTAAAGAAGCTAAACTGCTAAGGTTAACGTCAGTTTCCTCACTCGAAAGCGATGTCAGTGACAGGCGATCCCAGGATTTAAACCCCGCACCTTCGCAGTCGAGTCGAATGCACATTAATTCAATTCCTAGAAGCTTTAGGTCTGATATGTTTTCGAGGAAGGAAATTGTCTACGGCAATTCGTGACATCATTAATTCTCTCCATCAAAATCGTTATTACAATACTAGACTGTCAAGCACTAATTATATATTTTCTAATAATAGCAAGCTTTTCTTCAAATCTTATATTTTTAATTGTGTGATGATTTGGAATAATGTTCCCTTAGAAATTCGTAATAGTAAATCTTTGAATTTATTCAACAAGAGATGCAAAAGCCATTTAATTAGTATTTTGTAATGATAAATATATCTTAATGTTGACAATTATCGTGCTATTTCTGTCTTTACTTAGGTTGCTTGCTTCAATAATTGTGATTTCATTTTTATGCCATCAATTGTTGTACAACAGTTTTTCGAACTTGCACGCCGGTTAGTCGTTACTGCTTTTCCGCTAGTAACTTTTGCTAATTTTAAATGTACATGTATGTTTGACTGTTTTTTGCGTGTTTGCTGGCTGTCAACTAGATAGGGTATATATGCCCTCTTTGATGACCTTGTGATTGTATGTATACTTGTATATGTACTTCAATAAACATAGTTCTCTCTCTCTCTCTCGCTAATATACTTTACAAATCCGAGTCATACTGACAGTATTCAGATTATAATCGTCTAAGTTTTTCTTTATATTAACTTTTGTGATCATATATTTATTGAATTATCTATAAAATTATTAATTTTATTATTTTTTCATATTTACTCTAAATTCTATGTCATGTCATTAGCTCCCGCTCAACACAAATTATTGAATAAGGTTTATTTCAAATAGATTAGTCAGTCTTATAGTCGAGGAGTAGTCTAAATCTTAATTGATTAATTTCTCAATAAAACAGCTCTTTCAGCCATTTGTTAATTTCTCAATAAAACAGCTCTTTCAGCCATTTGTTAATTTCTCAATAAAACAGCTCTTTCAGCCATTTGTTAATTTCTCAATAAAACAGCTCTTTCAGCCATTTGTTAATTTCTCAATAAAACAGCTCTTTCAGCCATTTGTTAATTTCTCAATAAAACAGCAATTTGGAATGCAATGGAATGAATATCATAACCAGTTTGTTATTACAAGCTATAGAAAAAGTCTGTTGTTGTTTAATATTTACTGTTGTTAATAGAATACAGTGAATACTTATTGATCAATAACATATAAGCTGATATAAATGATGCTAGTCTATGAATAAAAATAGATACGTTTGATTTTAGCTTTGGCTGGAGCCACTGGAGATGTCGGTAAGATACTCGACCGCAGTTCAGTATGTTGGGGGTTCAAATCCTGGGATATCCCGTCACTGACATCGCTTTCGAGTGAAAAAACTGACGTTAGCATAAACTTTACCAACTTTCTACGGTATGGCAATACTCTTGGTGGGCCCGTGTTCGATGTTGTCGTGAATGACAACAACGCACTCATCTATTGACAGAGGTATAGAGAGGATTACATAAGGGGAGAGACTGTGAATAAGGAAGTTGATATTGAGCAGTTTGAAATCAATCCACGATCATATGATCCTGTCAGTCAAGTTTATTCTTCGTCGACACATTCCAATCTCTTCCACTCATTCTCGCCGCGAGTACAGCGTCGTATTTAGTCCAAATCACATCCCAATGCCATTCCGTCAAATCGTCTTCCTCAATTTCGTTAGCGTCACATCCGGTTCATTTTACAAAATCAATATCTTTGCTGTTATGATCACAACGTGTTTCTGGTACAAACGTTATCCTAAGAGTTTAGTTTCTCCATCTTTTTCTATGCGCAGGCTTGTCGTACAGGTTTGATGGTCAACGTGATTACACAGTTTTTTTAACTGTAGGAAGCTTTAAATCCGTAAGGGTACTTTTTCTAATCAGTACGTACTGCAATCAAACTCCCCTTAGAAACATGGTACGCTATAGTGCTTCTTAGTTATGAATCATTTCTTGTATGGTGCATATAGTCAATACGACTTAAAGTGACCATCTACTTAATATTTACCTAATATTTTAACAATAAATACATGTATCTCTCTCTCTCTTAGTGCACTGCCTACTGGCAGGTCCATGGTACATAACGCCTCCACTCTTCTCTGTCTCCGCCTTCCTCTTCATTTCCACATATGAGTGGGTCTTTAAATCATCTAACATACCTAATCTCGGCCTGCTCCTGCCTCTTTTCCTTCCATTCTACCTTCTATGACCTCTTTTAATAGACCTTCCCCCTTAGAATGTGTCCTATCCATCTCTTCTTCCTATTTCTTAGTACATTTATTAGCTGTCTATCTGTGCCAACTCTCTGCAGGACTTCCTCATTTGTAACCTTTTGAGTCCAGCTAATCCTCTCCATTCTTTTCCAAATCCACATTTCCAATGCCTCCAGTTTCCTAAAATCTTCCTTCCTTAAGGTCCATGTTTCACATCCATACAATTGCGTGGTCTTTCTTTAGACTTTTTGTTAATAGTTCTTTTCTACTACCAAAGGCCGCTTTTGATTGTGCAATCCTGCTGCATATTTCTGTTTCACATTTCCCATCATCGGCTATGGTATAAATAAATGTATAAGAGGTTGATATTCTCAATTATATATTTATAATTTTCAACATCACTGGATTTATATTATTTCTGAATTTTTTAGTAATGAAATAAATTAGAATTTTGCGAAAAAGTGCATAAATAATTTTCAAATTTATACTTCGCTATTTGTAGAATCGAATAGGCTTAAGTTAATTAATAAATTTAGTTAAATAACGTAATAGGCCGTTTTAGTTATAACAATAGGAAATATTAACACACAATTGGTGCTAAACACTCAAGATTTTAGGTCTTAATTTAACCCCGATTTAATACATACGGATGCTATGAAAAGTTGCAACATTTACGGTATGTCATGTGTGTCATCATTTGATTGACACAATTACTTAATACATTGGTGACAAGATTCATTTACAGAGATAGAAAAATATTCTACTGAACATATTTACAAAAAGAAAGCAATATGCCACCTATTGTATTACATCTACCTAACGTTACACTTTAATAAAATGAGCAAAATAATGCATCGTCTTCATTCTAATCTGATAAATGGAATATTAGTAATCCGAGTCATGAACAAATTTATATATAGCATAGTCATACAGATGATACGTTATATATTAAATATCTAGAAGTCTATGCCAGAGCATAGCAAAACAGTACTGGGAAAGGGAGCATCAAAGGTATAAGCAAATTGAAGCACTAAATACATGCATTGCAAAGTACTAAATTAAAAACCGCTGCTTTAAAATACTGCGTGCTTCGAATACTGAGTTGCCTAAGTCAGATTCCATCATACTCCCTGGCACATCTTCAATCAATAAGAGTTTAACGTCCGGTTTCTCGCCATAAGGCAATATCAGGGACGTCTCTTGCGAACTCTACACAAACAGGCGCCAAAGCACCACACGATGATGGCTGAGTATACAGAGACTGTAGACCTTAAGTCTACAGACAGATTAGATGGGGAACCTTTCGCCTGAGTACATTGTAAAATAAAACAGGCTGAATAGTTGAATTTCAGTGTAAAAATTGGATGATCGACTCATATGTTCAGATAAATCAATACATCTTTAACATTTTTAGATGCACATTTGTCTAGAGTGTTCGTAGAGTAGGCTACGAAATTAATTGATAAATAATAGATCACGTTAACTGGGGTGAGGGTAGAGCTTAAAGAAGGGATCTAGCCTTGCGAATAGAGTGTTCACCTCGGAGGCAAGTGGCCAGAACTCAAAACTCTAGTCAGTCCAGAAAATAGGATATCCCCTTTCACCTATGGAAGGTTAGTCTTACATCGGAGCTTGCAGTCTATTAACGCTACCAACAAAGATACGATTAATGATGCAAAGGAAGTAGTCTCGAAGAACAACCACCTGTCATATAACTGTTATTGAAATGATTCACATCACTGTCCCTAACAGGATGGCACAGGTTCAATTGCATGGCAGATAGTTAAATAGAAGCGCTATGATACAGTAATGAAGTACAACTATCCAATTAAGTGAAAAAGTTAAATTACAATTGTTTACTAAACGAAGCATTTACTTCCTGATCTCCAAGCAGCTTGAATTGCAATTCTGGTGCATTGTAATAAAGATAATAAAATGTCGACTTACCATCACGACAAATTATAGTCGTTATACGTGTATAATTGCTTGGAATCACAGCGTAGACTTCTATTAATTGTTACGCACCGGTTGTAATTTAAGAACAGAGTGTGATATTAATTGAGATATGTAACAGATAGATCACGTTACCGGAGGGTTTAGAGTTTAGGTAAGGGGATGTACATATACAGGTAGATTAATGGTCAGAGTCCTCGCATCGGATGCAAGTGGTCCGAACTCAAATTCTGGTTAGTCAACATACAATGGATATTCTCAGGGACCTCTGGAAGGTTAATATTGTATCGGAGCTTGCAATCTATTAAAGCGCATCACTTCCTCACTCGAAAGCGATGTCAGTCAGTGACGGGCGAGCCCAGGATTTTGAACCCTCACATACTGATCCGCGGTCGAATATTTTATCATTAGCGATATAAATTTTAAGAGAGTCATGTAGCAGACAGCGATGCAGCATAATTTATAGAAGAGATTTTAATTGAGCGATGTAACAGATAGCAGAGATTTTAATTGAGCGCTGTAGCAGATAGCAGAGATTTTGTTGAGCGATTGAAGTCGGTCGATCAATCAGTGTCCTGTAGTAGCGGCTTTAAGAGTTTTATCTCTTCCTATCTGTTCGTGAAAGCCTGTGAATCCAGTCCGGATCATTACAGGCTGGATCGAGGCGACTCTGGTAGAAGGGTTACCTCACGATCAAGCAGGCATTCATCGAGAGTGTAGCACAGAATTGGCTTCGTAAAAATACAAAGCTGTAAAATTGAGTTCAATAATTGTTGGGTTTTAAAAACGGCAGTTGCTTGTTCGAAGCGCAAAGTGACTTTTATGATTTCTACAATTGACATCGGAAATCAACTTAATCATTGTTAATTAAACAACAAAAATGAACCTAAGAAGGTAAAATATCGCATTTATTCTAATAGTAAGATGAGTTTTTAAAAGTTCTACAAATCATGAATTTCAATTCCAAAGTTTAAAACGAAACTCTCGAATAATGTTTTAAGCCGATTTAAACATGTGTACAATATTTGGAAATGGACGAGCAATAGAACATTGCAGGTCTCGGAATGAAAAATTCTAACATAGATCTATATTAAACTGTGAACATAAATTTCTTAAACACTCCCCTCTTAATTCTCAATCATTTAAACAATTTATAAATATTCAGATAAAAGCCTGTAATAATCATAACTATTCGCAATAGAATGCGGAACAAAACAATTGTGTAAATAATATATACTGTAGCCATTTTCCAAGTATAATTTTGAAAGCTGTCTAGATCCATGCACTTCGGGATAAGTATTGTGACAATGTTGCTATTTATTTAAACTATTCATATTTGTTTGAAATTATTAATAACATTTGAAATTAGTAATAATTTTAAAGACTTACTCACATGTGGACATAAAGAGGAAAGCGGCAGACAGAGAAGAGCGGAGGCGTTATGTATCATAGATCTGCCAGTAAGCATTGCTCTAAGAGAGAGGGAGAGTGATAAGATTAAATACAAAGACAGTTAACTAATAAAAATAAATAAAACAAATATTTATGACAATTATAAACTACTTAGATTGGTGTCGCAAGTATCTCGACTTTATGAAACAGGATGTTTAAGTTAAATTAAAGTTAATTTAACTTAAATTTTGAGGGCCTATTTTGTTGAGCGGCCTCGCCTAATATACGCAATTTCACGTGCATCATAAAATTAGAGATATTATTATAATTAGATATAATATTAATATTTTATAATTTAATATAACCTAGTGTCATGGCCGAAGACCGTGTTATGACCGGAGTTCGGTCTTAGAGACTTGCTTTATAGTTTCCTGGTAAGTTATTATTAATCCTTTCCATCATTAAACAGATCTTTGATATAACCTTAATAATTTAATATAATATTAATATAATATAATTATTGTATTATTATGAAGCTTATTAATATATTGAGGTTAGTACTGAGCTCCGAGTAAAAAAAACTTATTAGGATTGTATACAAACAATTGTTTTACATTGTGTAATTGATGCATAGATGAAGCTTGTTAACGTCAAGTTCAGAGGCTCACCACTTCTCTTCAACAAGACGTAACATACTCAAGCAACTGCCAATTCGAGATGCATTCAAGCTTTATAGTCTTCATCTCAAAATATAAAGCAGCATTTAGGACTTAGCATAGATTATAAAGAATACAAAAATAAGAAATTATTTTCGAAATTTAGAAATACAATTAAAAAATTTGATAAAGTGAATAGATGGATATATTTAAAACATAAGCAAAAGAAGACTAGACTAACTGTAAAATACTCATGTACTGTAAAATGCACGTTAGAGTGAACTGAGTAAAAACTAAAACAGCAGTGGAAACTACTTCTGAGCCATATTATTCCAAAGCTATAGCCTACATTAAGATGTGGATAAGGCCTATTGTGAAAGAATTAATTTATTGATCGATGAAGTCCTCTTTATGAGGCGAGAAAAAATCCTATAAGTAGGAATATGTAATTTGGATCTGCCACTTGATTTTCCACATATATATGCTATTCCTACACTACATATGGAGCCAGTGGCGATGTCGGTAAGATACTCGATCGCGGATCAGTATGTGCGGGGTTCAAATCCTGGGCTTGCCCGTCACTGAAATGGCTTGCCAGTGAGGAAAATGACGTTAACATTAGCTTTACGAGATTTTTACAGGTACAACAAGCACTGAAGTAAATGCTGATGTGCCATAGATTTGATATCCATGTACACAACAAGCACAGAATGATGTTGCTTTATGCAGCTCTTTTATAAATTCGTTCATGTCTGCATCACAAAAAAGTTATGCCAGTCGCTTCAATTGCTCTTCTTTAGTTTCTGATGCACTGTTTTGTTATATGCATGGTCTATTGTTCTTGAACTGCGTATTCTGCTTATCAATTAACAAAATCTGTAATACATTATTAATACCTGAGAGTATACTATAGTAGAGAGCCCGCTCAATCTCTGAAAAAACGACTGTAATGTTAGGAGCGTAGCTTGATTCGATTACACGAGAAATGCCTTCCAGGTCTGAGCGTGTGCTCACTCTAAATATGTGGCTGTAAACGCGCGATGTCTCCACAATTTGTGAACCGTATTTCTAGTGCCCATTGTATATGAATTTTGCGGTTTTTTATTTAGTTCTCTGGGTACTTGTTCTTTTCACGTATATCTTTTCCCAATGACCTTAATTTTCAATATTTCAATAAATATTATACTATACATATTATATTCATATTGTATATTGATATGTGTATTATACGTATATTGTATCAACATATTATTACATTATTATTATGACATTTCATCTCTCGATTATGTCTCGATTATCTCTCGTTGTCAGTCGATTATCAGTCGATTATAAGTCGATAATCGACTCTCTCTCTGTCTCTATATCGCTATCTCGCTATATCTATATATCTCTCTTTAATATATCTCACTCTCGCTCCTCTCGCTCTTTCTCTCTCTTTCTCTCTCTCTCTCTCACTTTCCCTCTCTCTCTCTCTCCTCTCTCACTCTCTTTCTCTCTCTCTCTCTCTCTCTCTCTCTCTCTCTCTCTCTCTCTCTCTCTGGCTGGATCAGATCGTGATACGGTAGTATGAGCAGGCGGCAGATGACGCGACAAGGTGGCAGGAATAGGGAGGAGGAGACTAATCGGGAGTTAGCTAAATCCTGTCACATTTATCTCGCATCGCTTCGCTCTACACCGCACCACGTTACCGACTCCACTCCTTATATACTGCCCTATCAACCAAACTGTCTTCCACTGATACACATCGGACACATTTAGATTGGGGGATTCGATGCTTGATAATTATAATATTTTACTGCGTATAGTTAATATTAATTACTGTTGGATTAAAAGCTTCGATTTAATTTCTATTGCTGCATATACGTCTGAATGTGCGTGATATTGTATTATGCATACGATGGTAAGCTGACCCAAACTATAAATATATAATTCATAATGGTCGCCAATTGGTAAAATTAAGAAGACATTGTAAGTAAACTATTTAGAGAAATGCTTACGAAATTTTTTAGTTTATTAGTATCATTTTAAGAAGACATAACACACAACATCAATTATAGTGCTACAGTCATCAATTACAATATAGAGCACTATTGAGACAATAGAAGTAGTGTATACTGTACTACGTCGCTATTACTAGGCATAAAATCAGAGTAACTGACTGAAATTTATAACACGGCCTTCAGAAATAAATATTTAATGCACTAGTCTTCGGAAAAGATTGTATCGTTCATATACCACGAAGCTCTTATGAGTGAGTAATGCTCCAGTATTTGTTGAATCATTCATTTGAAAATGAATTTAATTCAAATATATATTTGAGATATATCGCCCTCTCTCTCTCTCTTTCTCTCTCTCTCTCTCTCTAGTGTTCGGCCAGGCGACAGGTCCAATTTACATATTCCTACTCCCATGCTGCTTCCACGCTCCATAAATAGCGCATCATCGATTAATAAGTTAATTCCTTCACGATTGGCTATGCCATATTCACACATTCGTGTTAATATAGCTTGGATATGTTTACACGAGAAAGAAGTACCATGAACCGCTTAAAGATCATATTGTGCATGACCTAAATTAATGATGCACAATGCAACAGCTAATTTAACATGAAGAACATAACAGACTGAAATGCATTTCAGTTTCTAGCTTCATGTCGTTAGTTGCAATATTTTATAGCAATTGCATGGCAGTGTCTTACATAAAGGGAAGTAGCATATTGGATTGACCGGACACTCACGGGACGTACTGTCCATCCAAGCAAGATCTATGTATGTAGTGATCTCAGTTCCCATTCCAGGCTGTAATCCAAGAGCCAAAAGATCGTTATATCTTGGTTCCATGGTGTTTATAAATTAAATCACTAATCAATAAGAATATTACGTCCGGTTCCTATCCGTAAGGCAATGTCTGGGACGTTAAGCTCTGTTTATGGTAAGTTATAAGTTACATGAAGGTGTGGATAAGGCGTAGTCATTTGTGAATTGTTTAACTTATTAATCGATATTGTGCTCTTTATGAAGAGTAAAATCAGCATGTGATTAGGAATATGTATTTTAGACCAGCTGCTTGGCAGAACACTAGAGAGAGAGAGAGAGAGAGTGAGAGAGAGATGTTCAGGTATTCCCATATTTGTTTTTGTTTTCGCCGTTTTATTTGCATTAGAATATTTTGATTTTCAGGAAATACTTAACGAATGAAATATTCGACGAATTCATTTACTAGCAGTTCTACAGTTTTACATTGCGCAGTAGAACAACTATTACAGTAAATAATAACATCAGTATTAAAGCAAAAAGACTGTTCAATTGAAAGTAATTATTTTGACTAGACCTTATTTTTCTGAAGTGTTCAACAAAATTGCAGGTCCACGATGCATATTCTTGCGCACAGACTGCGGTTTTTCAACCATAAAGGACACGCAATCGATCTACATCGGCTTGATCAAAAAACAAAAAAAGCCAAAGTCGTATATACACATTAGTGTAGCCTACAGCTTCAAAGATTTTGAGGTGGCTTCTTGTTGTTTTCCTCAGTTTTTGCTTAGACTAAGGACGAGAATTAAGTGATAAATATTTAATTTTGTTACTAATTCTCCACTTATACATGTATTACTAATATTTATTCCATTCGTAAGGAATTATACTAATTTATCCAAGCTATCAATTTATCACCCATTTATTTTTCATTATTGTATAATAGTAATAATAATAAGAATAATAATAGTAATAATAATAATAATAACAACGACAATTAAAATGCTACAGTCATCACTGAAAAAATCGAGCACCAAAGAGACAAATCAAGCCAGCGAGCACAATGAAGGTCCAAAAAACGATGCAATTTTCAAAATCCAGCAAATCAATCAAAAGATAAATCTTTGCTTATTACATTTTAATTGACTCTGTGTATAGTGTGAAAAATCATATACCTATAAGTTTTTCATAATCAAATCATATCACAAAAATGTTTTTCTAAAATACAGAGAGGGGGGACGATCATCCCTTCTTTCCACTGATAGTTACACTCAAGCCGGGCTCGGTCGAGTGCCTCCTCTAAGCTCATTCCACGCCAGGAAGAACTGCTCGACAATTTTCCCGGACATCGTCGTGCATAGGAAGCAGGTCCGAGCGTCTTCGCTGATGCTTTTTATGAACGTGATCTGAGTTCGATCTGGCGGTAAATTGCCTGACTTAAGCATTTTATGTCCCGTGGTAAACTGGAGTATAATCTTTCAGAAATTATAGCGCACGCTTCTGATGGTCGATCTCGGTGAGTTAGGCTTCCAATGGTGTTGATTGATAGAATGATAATTTCTGCAATAGAAGCTTCTATTACAGGCCTATTTATTTTTAATTTCGATGTAAGATTCAGTTAATTAATTCTGTGTTTTGTTAAATAGAATAATACGTCTTTAGTAGTTCAGTTATCTAATGCATATGGATAATATATCGAATATTATTTGATAGAATATGACTAAAAGTAAGATTTGTCATGAATTTACATAGGCCCTATTATATATATACATATACACACATATACATATATGCACACCATACCATATATATATATATATATATATATATATATATATATATATATCGCGATGCAAATAACTTTGTAGTAATTGTGTTTATATATATATATATATATATATATATATATATATATATATATATATATATATATATATATATATATATGCGGCATATACAGGGTGCGCATTAAAAAATATCCTCCTAGCACAATTGCGATAGCTTAGTCAATTCTTAATATTTCGCCTTGAAATTTTAAGGCTGTCTTGTGGATGAATTTAGCCACAAGTGGACCAAATTGTGTAAAAATATTTTTAAGGGAACCGGAGTTATCCAAGTTTTGCGAAAAAATTGATTGTTTTAATTTAACACGCAACGTAAAGCGCCAATTAGAATCAATTCTCTTTGAAAATATGCTGAACCTGAAAAAGGCCGTTAGATGATGACGACTCTGATATTGTGCTACAATGAAAGCTCGAAATGAACGCCCTGGGCTTTAATGCCAACCAGAAGTCTTTTCTTACAGATAAAATTGCGCTGTCAATTGACTGCTGTGGTAGGTCTTTCCAGATCTCTTGAAGAACAGCCTATAATTCCATTGTGATTCTGGGTTTGGGCTAGAAAGCACGATACTTTTCCAACATGGGTCTCCAGACAAAGAATCAGGTGGATTAAAATCTGGAGAATTAGGAGGCCAATCATCCATTTTTATGAAATTTGACCTGTATTGTACAAGAAAGTATCGCGCAAGACGTGAAGTGTGAGCCGGCGCGCCGTCCTGTTGAAAAAATTAAATCATTTGACTTTAACTTGTTGCAGTCTTCAATCAATTTCGGCAGAATAGTGTTAGTGTAATACATTGTAGCACAATCTCAGAGTCGTCATCATCTAACGGCCTTTTTCAGGGTCAGCACATTTTCAAAAAGGAATTGATTCTAATTGACGTTTTACGTTGCGTATTAAATGAAAAAATCAATTTTTTCGCAAAACTTGTATAACTCCGGTTCCCTTAAAATATTTTTACAAAATTTGATCCGCTTGTGTCTAAGTTCCTCTAAAAGAGAACCTTAACATTTCTAGGCGAAATATTAAGAATTAACTAGTCTATCGCAATTGTGATAGGAGGATATTTTTAATGCGCACCCTGTGTATATAATATTATATATATATACAGTATAATATATATATATATATGTATACATATATAATGTATATTATAAATAATAATAAATATATACAGAGGTCCATGTACTTAGTTTTTAATTAGGAGTGACGGGTGACGTCAAACGGCATAGATTGCGGTGTATTTACTATAATATACTGACTTGAATAATTTAATCCACGATATTCGCATTCTCTCTCTCTCTCTCTCTCTCTCTCTCTCTCTCTCACGCTCGCTCTCTCCTTCTCTCTTAGCAACAGGCCCATTGACAGATTCATGGCATATAACTCCTCCGTACATTTATATCTGCTGCTTTTCTTTTCATGTCAACATACGAATTAATTATCAAATCACATACCAATGATAGGTTTTCTTCTAATTTTTTCCCTTCCATTCTTCCCGCAATTACCTCATTTAGTAAACCATTTTCAATAAGCATGACTTATCCAGTTGTTTCTATTCCTTATGATATTCCTATTGTTCGTATTTGTTTTTCGTATAGTTGACATTATTATTTATTGGGCATCCGTCAGAGCCTTCGGGCCTGTATGTCCATTTTTACGCCGCTCTTTGCATAGTGTATAGTCATGTTAATTTTCTTGAAAATAAACTATCTATCTATCTATTATGATTTGTATCGTATATATCTTAATTCTTCTATCTTTATTTACTCTTAACTATTTATTATATTTATTGTAATTTTATTAGTTATATTTCACGGGACGGTATTTTAGCATATGGGAAATTTTGACAGTGGATTAGTGACACATTGTACGTGGTGCAGGATTGATGATCAGAGGTTTCTCAGCGGATCGAAGGTTGACGCGAGTAAATCATGCCCCACCCAGTATTACACCCGACCCCCCTCCACTCAAACCCCCCTACTACCCTCTTACTAGGCTATACCGCAAAATATTGATTAACTTTTCTTTACGACAGAGGTGAAGATGCACTACAGGCAATGGTAAGCTTTAATTCAGCATATATTTATAAGTACATGTGAATATACACTGTAGTATGTCATGTCAAGTATTTCTAAAACAGTATTGTTTTCAAGCTCTATTTACTACCATGATTTTGGTGAAATAAAGTTATATATATATATATATATATATATATATATATATATATATATATATATTGATTGATTGAAAGTGACTGGCTACTTCACATGCCATAATCGTCGTCTGAAACATGCAGATTATAATTCTTTTTTTGGCTTTTCACATTGTATTAATTTTGCTCTTTCACATAATGTGCTCGCAATCGCATATATTAGTGTGTTTTAACATACGTCGTCACAGTGTTCAATCGTTTAGGTTCAGGATCCGGTCTTGTCAGGTGAAGGAATTCAGCGAAGCAGGTTTTTGTCGAATTATCTGCTTTTTCACAGGAAAAGTCTAGAATTTCCAGCGTTAATTAGGCGGCGCTGTGGCAGACAACATTTCGATATATCAGAGGCAGAGCAGTCAACGATCAGCGATGCCAAAGACGAGCGGAAATTAGCATCTAACATCCATGCAAATGAGATCCATCCGGATACTAATGGTGCGAAATATCAAGCGATTCTCAGCGCAGTACATTAAGAGTCCGATAGAACGTTTGAGATCGTGTTCCTAGGTGATGGCAGGTGACCGAATCGCAAGGTTAGAGAGGCGGGCGCCTTATTAACCACATTTGTATGATACACACCTCCTGACTGAATGAAAACTAGGAAGGTGTCAGGCTCCAGTAATGTAAGTCAAACTTGTCGACCTATTCATAATTAATTTATATTGCTTTGGCAAAATATTCACATTAGATGATTTGAGGAGGTTCTGGAGAGGAATGACAAATGAGGAAGTTCTGGAAAGAGTTGGTACCGATAGACAGTTGATAAATATATTAAGAAATAGGAAGAAGAGTTGGATAGGACACATCCTAAAGGGGACGGTCTATTAACAGAGATCATAGAAGGTAGAATGGAAGAAAAAAGAGGCAGGGGCAGGCTGAGATTAGGTATGTTAGATGAGTTAAAGACCCGCTCATATGTGGACATGAAGAGGAAGGCGGAAGACAGATAAGAGTGGATGCGCTATATACCATGGACCTGCCAGTAGACAGTGTACTATGAGTGAGAGGATGGTTTGATTGGAAGGAAGCTTGTCTGATTAGTAAAAGGCAGTGAATTCGACAGTGTCTAAATCCTACTGAAACACAAATAAATATTACCTTATTTATGTTTCATATGAGTACGAACATCCATCAATTTGACAACATCCAGCATGTTGAAGATCCATTCATTACCAATCTAATGAATTAGTTTGTATATAACGATCACTGCAATTAGTATACATGAAGCTGATCAAATTTAATTAATTAATGTGTTGATTAATTCAATTTTACTTTAAGTTGTTAACTGCAATTCTGTTTTCACAGAACAGCAAGAGTTGGATTTACAAAATAATACGCTAACTTGGAAAATATCATGTCATGACTTTAAAATTGAAATATTAAAAATTTTACATTTGTCTATAAAATATAGTAGAGCACTTTCGGATGCAATTTGTTTATAATGTTACACAGTGGGCTTATAGTATAAGATATCATTAGTATTTCGACAATATTTTCTTTAAAGTGTCTGATATTTTGTTTGTCAAAAACAATTTTTTCTAACATTTTCTTAGACATTTAGTAGTCTTTTAATTTAAACTTTGACAGTTAGGGTGAAAGCTATAATTAACTTACAATTTGCTAATTAATTATAGTGATAGCTAAAATTATTTATACGTATGTAACCATTGGGTTACTAAACTCTTAAATTACTAATCTTTTAAACTATTTATTATTTAATTAATTAATTTAGTTTAATTCATTAATTCTAAATGTATGGATTAGACAAATTTAAATTAAGAAACTTCTTTAAATATGAACAAATTATTTTAATTATATATTGTTATTTAAATGTGAATGTTATAAATGAATTAGAATATTACGTACACATAATATTTGTTAACTCTCTTTTGGAATGACTAAATATTATATATAATATGCTCATCATCACAGTGTTCAATCACTGGAAGATCGCAGTACATGTACCGTACATGTACTATGGCAAACCGTACCAGTGCATGCTATGCTGTATTATAACAAACAGTATAAGTGCTTAATATGCTGCACAATGGCAACCGTACAGTGCATATTATGCTGTACTATGGCAAACCATGTTAAACCGTACCAGTGCATACTATGCTGTGCAATGGCAAACCGTACCAGTGCATGCTATGTTGTATTATGGCATACAGTGCCGGATTTTAGACCTTCGGTGACCCGACGCACTTTCCCAAGGCGAAGCACTTGCCCCAAAATTTTACCCTAACCCTAACTCGCAAACGACAAAGGCATTGACACAATATATGTAATACATTTACACATTGGGCCAATAAGACGGAGTGACTGAAGTATATTGGTAATCGATGAGCGCATGTTTAGAGAATGTGGGCAGCGACTATCCTGATGGATGGCGGACCAGTAAGGTCAGCCGGAAGAACGATAGTCATAATCTATTCATAATCCCAGTCATTATTAAACATCGCGCAGCATGGACGGTTCGGTCGATCCTAGATGTCATTGTATTTGCTTGGACAGTCGCGCCCTTGCATCGATATAAAAGACGCTTCTCAAATAGAAAAATTATGACGATGATACGTCGCCGCCCGCAGAGGGTTGGAATCAGTTGCTGCAGAGACATTGAGAAAAAAAGCAAAACTACTCAAGTCTCAGCAGATCTACTCAAATCAAATTAAAAGTAATCAAATGCTAAGTTTATGCTAACTTGTGTTTGTGAAATGTTAAAATAATACTAATTGCATATCTAAATATGGAATATTACACAACATTAATTAAACGGCTTAATATGCTCCAATATACTAAAAATTTAAATTAAAGTTTAACCCTCAACAGTGATTTAAGCCACGTATGTTTCGACATGGTTCGAATGACATGGTTCGAATAGAAAACTTGAAAATATCAATTCATTCCTAACACTGTAACACATTATTGTGATTTGATATTCTTATAGGAGAATTAAATATATTTAATTACAGTAAAAAAAACAACCAAGTGGCGTAAGTTAAACCCGACATTAATTTCTCAACAGAAGCGGTCGAAGACTATTAGTTAAATACGTTAAGATGACATGGTATTAAGTTTTAACGTTAAGATAAGAAGCCCATACGATTTCTCTCCAAGACGCCGAACCGGATCATCGCAGTGATTGACCAAAATGACCGATCAACCAAAGCAGCAGTCACACTGGACTGAGTGATGACCCAGTTCTTAAATAGACATACAGATAATACCCATGGAATCAAAAGATATTCATTTATCCTTAGATATTTGTATAAGAGAACAATAAATACAAATATCTAAGGTGCAATAGGTAGGGGATGCAGCATGTATTCACTATATATTGTAGCGTATATGTGTAAAGCCCTTCATATGAGTTAAATATATGTATATTTAATGACATCTGATAAAGAGAGGTGTTTTGTAATAATACATACTATACGTAAACGTAAACACGCAATACAGTGAAATGATCCACGATGTTGATAGCAATTTAACATTAACATTAACATTTAGCGCCACACGTTTAAACCACATGTTTAAACCGTTGGGAAATTTAGACCATCTTCTGTGTAATTAGTCCAGTAAATGTCCGAGATTTTACTCTCAAATCAGCGCTGCTGGGATTCGAAGCCACGAAGGTTCAATTCACCTCAGGATATGCCACTTAAATCGTTATGACGTTACCCCTATGCTACTAAGATGTTCATTATTTAGCTGATAATATATAACATGCCGGTCTTATATAATTGTATGTGAAGTAATAAATTGGTAACGCTTATTATATTAATATTAATAATGTCATTTATTCTCATACAAAAAACTACAATATCGTCGCTGTAAATACGTGTTTTTAAACCCTGAGTATAGTGCAAGGATACAATCAGTCATTTAACTGAAAGGAAGAAAGCGTTTTAATCAGACTCTAACTAAAATGTGGGAGTTTAATTAGATTTTGAAAGAGATAAAGGCATGATTGTCGTTCTTGCAGGAGTTACAAAACTCATAAAATTACTTACTCTATAGCGTACCATTCTAAATATCAATCATGCATTATAGTAAAACGATCAACACTTGTATTGATAATATCTATTATGCATATACAAAATTCAATTGAGTTGACTGTTTAAATAATTGTATCTGGTCCCGTGCAATTTTCCATATAATATTATAGGCTCAGTTCGACTGTGAATCGAACCTACGGGAGTTTAAATCAAACAACGAATAGTCAATTATTATTTTA
This sequence comes from Enchytraeus crypticus, assembly GCA_905160935.1. Lineage (NCBI taxonomy): Eukaryota > Metazoa > Annelida > Clitellata > Enchytraeida > Enchytraeidae > Enchytraeus > Enchytraeus crypticus. The sequence goes on from CAJHZI010000713.1 coordinate 2,683,709, forward strand.
TGAAAAGTTACAAAAGTCAATACTCACTGTTTTAATTGAAATTTAAACAAAATTTTTGCGTATGGATGTAAACATCGCGTTCGCAGGAATTCAATTTCGAATTATCCCACACTACTGTGCAACTTAACGTCAGTATCTAAACCACAAACGATACTAGAGTTCTGAGCCGGTGGCAAATTGGTATGTTGTTCGACAGCGGATCAGTAGATGCAGGGTTCAAATCCGGTGCTCTCCGCGTCACTGACATGCTATCGAGCAAGACGTTGGCGTTAAACTAGGGTCTATAGCCATTCACTGTCTCCAAAGCTGATACTATAATTTTTTTCCTCCCATATAGGATGAAAATGCGCTAAACTATTATTGAATTCGTTTTTAGTTTATTCTCGATTGATTTCGCATGTCTGTCGTAACTTAGTTCAAAATAAAATCAAGAACTAGAGCATAAATATTATTCTACTCGCAACTCTGCTATAGTAACATCGGTAAACAATGCCTAAGATCCACTAAAGTTCTTGTTTATTGCAGAAGGGGCGTCCGCAGGGAAGCTCAGGAATATCAAACGACACTGTTGGTCATATATAAATATAAATCAGTCGACAAATTGCTGAAGACAAAGAAGGGAGAGGTCGTTAGAAAATGAGCAAACAGAACATTGAAACGAGTACAATGGCCCGCAGATACATTACCTGAAAGCGGTTCTTTCTCGTTGTCTAATATGTGAACAGAGAAACAATAATTTCTGAACTCAGATTATTTAAAGGAACTGAATATTTCGCTTAATTTTGCTAAAACACATTTGTGTAGTACAATATTAGTGTGAGACACATGTAGATGGTTAAGTCGGTAGCAGGTTTGACTTATAAACAGGAGACCCACGGTTGGAATTAGAGAAGGGAACAGAACCGAACCCGAACCGAACCCTTAATTATGACTTTTTGGCCGAACCGAACCTGAGTCATGACTCTGGCCGAACCCGAACCTGAACCGTGCCCTGATACTGGCCAAGCCGAACCGAACCGAACTTTCCTTCGCCAGTTTTAGTGAACTAGAAATAAACCTTATAATTATTTTCATTGATCTCTTTCAAAGCCTGCATTAAAATACTATGGAAATTGTTCGTCGTTATATAGAGGCAGTAGAGACAATAGAACTGCACATATTAATTTCTGCATGCATAAGTCATACAGTACTTAACTGCATAACATATTCTCCAAGGCTTGTTCCGAATCCAGTTTAAAAACTACCAGAAAACAAAAGCGTGGATACTTCAGATAACGATACCTGTAGGAGTAACTTCCTAATTACTAGAGTATCATAGAAAGTAATTTTAATTGTATTATTTATTTATTTTCTTAATTAAAGCATAATAGCCCATGTATACTATACATAATATTATCAACTTCTCTTACACACAAAAATAATTAACTAAAGTTGGTTAAGTTAACTATGAGTTGTAATTTGAATTCAATTTTTATTCAACTACAGCAGAAAATATTAATTATATAACTACAATCATACCAGTTGCCTACAGTTAAATAGTGTTTGGCTTATTTAATATTGATATTTGGCATGTATTAAACAAAACCAAATGCCGTTACATTACCAGTATGTGATTATAACTATTCCATCATAGAATGCTACTCTCGGCAAGGGAGGATTGTAAGAAAACTTCAGTAGTTTATAGATTTGATTAAATTTCTATAGCAGAACTTGACTTACAATAATAATATAATTACAACCACATCATTTTCTATAAAACAAAAACTATGATACATATTTGTCATCTCCGGTTTTGACATAACAAGTCACAGTTTTCATTCGGATTTATTAGCAAACATCGCCATTTTATCTTAATGCCATTTCCGTTGTAGCGGAGTTAAGGCTGAATGATTGATTTAGCAACTGATTGGCGGATTTTAATCAGACTAATGATTGATCGAATTATTTCGAGGAAGTAATACAGCAAGATCCTGCACGCCATTGTTAGAAATTACAAAGACTTACGAGAACTTTTCAATAAAAATACATCCAAAGATGTCTATCGATTACACTTGTTACTTTTTCATATCACCCTCGTAAAAAGTGGAAGCAGCAAAATATTTCACCAAAATGAATCTCTACTAATTTCTGGAAATTCACTAAATTAAAATTAAGAAATAAAATCGTTATTTATAGTATAGTAATAATTATTCGAAATAATTTACAAATTATCATTGATATGATGAGTTAATCAATCCATTAATACGGTCATTTTAATTACCATTAATTTATTATCCCCAATTTTCTGAAATTATCCCAAATCTGTGAAGCTCAAATTTTCAGAAAATAATAGATTGAGAACAGTGCATACAATATTTATAACTAAATGAATTTTATATATATATATATATATATATATATATATATATATATATATATATATATATATATATATGGAGTACATGACACATGAATGATAGATAAATGAGGAAATTGCAAATTAGCTGTTTGCCAACTACTGTTTGGTATACTTAAGTTAGTGGAATTTAATAGTCTACTTTTTATTATATCGCTACCATATAGGGATCCTAGCTAAAAAGCAACAAATAATATAACACCAATATCCAGCAAAGTAACAGGAAAAGAAAACGACCAGAATAACACTTTTTGTCTTACCACTTTTTGTGAATACTTATTTTGATTATGTGGTTTAATCTAAAATAACCTAAATCTAAATCTGTATAATTGTTCTTGTTCTGAAATATACTTATGTATGGTTGAACAAACGCTTCCCGCTCTATTCTCGGAGGAACTTTGACATCTTTTCGAGTGGCATCACTCATCAATCATGCAGAGACCTCAGGCGAAACAAGCCGTTCCTCTTCTACTGAGAAGATCATAGAATCAAAGTTGCAATCATTTCCGTTCACCACAATAATTTTTCTCATAAAAACCGTATCAATAAGCAAAGCTCATATAACCATTGCAGAATCGTGTTCTTTGCAAGAATTTCTTTTATTATGCTGTTCAACGTCGGTCATAACGAAAATCTCTGAAGCTCAAATGTGCGACAAACATATTCAAATAAAAAAACAATATTTTCAAGGAAGAAATAAGTTAAAGCTTTCTCTACCATTCCTACCATTTGGTGGCCTAGTTGGTACCGTATATGATCGTTAATCAAGTGGTCACTGGGTCGTAACCCGGTCAGATCATCTCAGACAGATCACTGTTGATATGAACACTGACGTCTACATTTGGTTTAGGCTAAATCGCGTTATTATGCTATATAAGTTAGTCGCCTCTTAAAAACGTGCATGCTGCAGTTAAATTCACAACAGTTCAAAAGCAGCATTTAATAAAATTAGACCAATATTTAAATATTTCCACTAGAAATGACTCTGATCGACAATTTTTAAGTTAGACCTTTTGTTCAATAGAATGAAAATAACATTTGACTCACGTGTCTGTCTTAAAAAGAAACAGTTGTCATAAATAATAGATAATAAGACATCCGAGAAATGTAGGTGCTTCACAATTGCTCCCTAGCAGTTGATGACTATGGTGTTTAAAAACGTTCACCTGAATATATATATATAAATTCTCTGGAACGACAGCTTCACTGAATGAGCATGTTATCAATTTATATGTGCGAGATAAGGAAATATTTGCAGATGCTTTCATGACATACTGTTGTTCGATTTCTTCTCCCTCTCTTAACCTCTCCCTCTCACTATTGCTCTGCCAACTGGAAGGTCCAATGTATATATTCCTACACATGCTGCTTTTCCCTCTACATAAAACATAGATCTATGAGTTGATTCTTTTGTAAAAGGCTACATGTATGTCTTGCCCACATCTTACTATAACCTATAGCGTGGGAATAATATGGCTTCCTAGATGGCTTCTCGTTGCCTTCCTCAGTTCTGGTTCACTGGCCTCATACGACATGTAGTTTACGGTTAATCAATTTTTCAGCGTCGCGACACAACACGTGTTATTTGATAGTAAACTAATTATAGAGATATTTCAGTCATGTCGAAGAATTTACACTTTTATAGTCAACTAAAAGGCAAGAGTTAACAGCATTTTAAATAAGTTCAAGACTATCTTAAATCTATCTCTGTAGGAATTATTTTCAATTATCTTACATAATTATAAACTACCAAAACAAAACATATTTAAATTAATTCCAAAAGAATATTATTTTTTCCTTTTTCTACATAAGAGATAAGAGACTAAATCTCACTGAAACACGATTGCTAAATTATTTCTCAAGTAGATTGTATCTTAGATTGTAGAGCTTCTGCTACAAGTAGAGAAAATTACAAGGTTTACGACACTAATGAGGCATCTCTGATGGCCTCCCTGTTGTACGGAAATCGGCGTTAAATTAAAGTATAGCATTATAATTCATAGTGGGCTGAGAAAAGGTCTTTAACCTCAACTCACTTTGAAGTACATTTCTATATTTAGCTACGTGTATATTGAAACACGTTGTCAGTGTTTAACATATCCACTTTGAATTCCCTATTGGATTACATGTATTTTTGAAATACATCACTGGTGATTCAAACATACATGTAGTTAAATATAATCAGGGATGTTTTTGCAACCATTTGGCAGGGGGACTTAAAATTTCTGGAGCGTTTCAGTATCAACCATGAAGGTCCAGAAACCGGCGTTAATTGGCTGAGTCGATGACTTGTTGGCAAGTTGTTCGACACCAGATCAGTAGGTGCAATGTTCAAATCCAGTGCATTTTCCATCACTGACACTCAAACGAGCAGGAAACTGACGTTAAACTTAACATTAGACTTAATTATTTTAAGTCTCATCACCTAGACTTAAATATTTTCAGTTTCATCGCCTAGTACGGTGACTGGAGGGCTAGATCGTGCCAGTATGTGATGTTTAATGTATGCTCGTCACGCTTCGGCTTAATAAGCACCCGCCTGACAGCACGGCTAATCTAGCGGGCGAATTATCGAACGCTCCACGGCCCTCCATCCAAGGGAATATTCTTCCATCTGAAGGGGGAAAGCATAGAGGTGAAGGTAATATATAGCCTACTATGTACTGACTGTGTGGATTTTGGAATTTGCACTGTTTTTGGACCTTCCTTTTACTCGCCGGCTTGATTTTGACTCAATAGTACTCTATGTTGTCATTGATGACTGTAGCACTCTAATTGTTGTAATTACTATTATAACGATTCTAGCGTAAGATGCTTTGTTAATTCAAATGACGGTGTTTGAAATAAAGCGGTAATAATATTTTGAATAAAATCTAGAAACTTTTATTAATCATCTAAAACGTTCTTTGGTGTTCTTCACGAGGTATGTATTTCCACTAGCGTTCTGATTTTATCATCTAGAATCTTCACACTATCGTACAAAATGTGAATCTCTTTACATTGACGCTGTCTTATTCATACATGATCGTATCCAGTAACTTAGGAAAATATGACTTAAAATATGATTTAAATATGACTTATGACTTAAAATATGATTTAAATATGACTTATGACTTAAAATATGATTTAAATATGACTTATGACTTAAAATATGATTTAAATATGACTTATGACTTAAAATATGATTTAAATATGACTTATGACTTAAAATATGATTTAAATATGACTTATGACTTAAAATATGATTTAAATATGACTTATGACTTAAAATATGATTTAAATATGACTTATGACTTAAAATATGATTTAAATATGACTTATGACTTAAAATATGATTTAAATATGACTTATGACTTAAAATATGATTTAAATATGACTTATGACTTAAAATATGACTTTCACTGTTCGTGATTAGTTACCTCTTTCACAAGTGAGGTTCGGTTAGTGTAGCCTTCGGTGTCCATCATACAATACAACAAGGACGATTAGGAAGTTAAAACTTTGTGAAACTATACTTTAAGGCTGGACGTAAAAAGTAGGTATTATGTCAGGCATTATCTGGAGGAACACGAAATGATATTTTGTTCTAATCCGAAATTAAACCCCCAACTTAGCCATCCTACTGATAAAAAACGATGTGAAATACATTTAGAATATTTAAAGAATTATAAGTAATCTGAAAAACTTTAATCTACATAATGAATTTAATTTGCTTAATTTTTGAATTCCATTGAACATTTCGCTTCAGATATTTGGTCCATAATTTGTTATCTATTGGCGAATAAACTACTTCCATCTCGCTCATTATTGAGCATTACTGAATAATTCAAAGATCTAATCTAATCTTCAAATTTATATCTATTAATTTCAATTAAAATATTTAATTGTTCTAAGAGCTGCTCATTGTCCAGCATAATTATTTCTGAATATCAGAGCCTAAATAATTTATTGAGCTAAGTATTTATTGAAATATTTAGTTTCTTATATTACTCGTCTTGAATATGACCCATCATAATATTTGCCTTTGATTTAACTCTCATGGATCCTTCGGATAACCGTATACACAGTCAAAGAAGATTTTGAATTCTTCCAGATATAAAATTATTAATAATTAATAAAAATAATAATTGATAAATGCTTCCTGTATAAAAAATAGCACATAAGACAGAACTAAGTGCGACTAAATAGTTTTCTTCATCACACAACACAAGTATGCAAATTTATGCGTACGGTGGCTTGTTGAACAAACAAACAGTAAATTCATTCTACACTGCCGCTTTTATATTTTAGCAATCCTTCAAATTAATGCGGCAATGTAAATGAAATTAAGGAAGAAACTTCAAAAGACTTTCGAAAACACTTTACACATGCGGAAAAAATCGACGGCGAAAGATTGGCATTGATCGTGACACAGCGCTGGAATGAATGCGTTCTAATCGATCTAAAGCGACAAAACAAAAACCAGAGTGTGCGAAGGTGATTATTGTGCAGAAAGAAGAAGGTGATAAAGTTAAAAATCTCAGGTAAAGAAAGCGTCTCTGATGCGAAGATTTTAAAATAAATCATTGTTCTTTTCCAAATTAATCAAGAACAATTAGTCTGCTACACGTGTTTCAATATATATGTATATATTAGAGCATGCGTTTTTGAAGAGTTTGAAGTTGATTAACTTTAGGTAAGTATATAATATAAGCGCATACTTATACATATATAGTAAAAGTATACGATATAGCTGGAAAATAATACATTTTTAATATAAATGGACGAGTAGATATCAATATAAGTCCTTGATATCAGTATTGTATTGATTAGAATGACGTAATTTACTTTTTAAACTAACTAATGTCCATACTGTGACATTTTCACTGAGCCGAATATTTAAAAATAGTACATTTCAAATAATCATTTATTCTCATTGATGGTCCATTGTTTTTGTTTCTACTCAATTTTATCCTACTATTTTAAATTAATATAGTTAAATTCTGTTTAATAAATTTTAATTTTAATAAATAATATTATTGGTTAGTTGTATAATATTACAATGATCTTTTCGTAAAATATTTCCAATAATACACTTAAAATAATGCTCGTCACCGAAAATAAATAATATCATAAATGCCGTATGTCCATACCACAGACATTGCAGTACTATAGAAAGCTCTTTGATCTTTTTGTTCCTTGTATACCATCATTACGGAATGACTCAGTGCTCACTAGGACGCTATTCTAGCAGGAAATTGGTTCATGCGTTTAGCATTTCCGGTTGAGTGGGTCAAGCGTTTGTTTTGCCGTAGGGTCATTAATTCAGTAGCCCGACTGACCGATTGTAGTTGGTCATTGTATCCCAAACAGCCATTGCTAGCGTACTCTAAGATTAATCATGTTTACGCACAAAGGCTATTGTCAGATTTGATATTTTATCCCTTTCTCTCATTTTCACTCTCTATCTCTATTTCTCTCTCTCTCGACCTGCAAAGTGGCAGGTCCTAGTTGTATATTACTACGTACATTCCAAAAGAACTCGCCAATAACACTGCATACTCCATTTTTAAATATTTTTTTCAATCGAAACATTGCTCCATTACTTCTTCATCTTATTGAAGTCGTACACTTAGAAAGCAGTATTTATTCGATGCAAGAGATATAGTCTAGCAACAGCGTCCGCTTGAGACTGGAATATCAAGTAACGTTATTGTGCTTCAAAATTAATTTAATAAGTTTTTCATTGCGTTCAATGGAAAGGTTTCGATACTGCTTAAAAATGTTCAAATAAATATTGGTTATCAACGGTACCCTGTTTCTACTGATATTCTGAACAAACAACTTGTCAACATGCAACAGCCCAAAAAATAATTATACTTTGTAGCTTGTTGACAAATAACTCAGGAAATATTGGTTTCAAAATCTGCCGGAGATTCTGTTCTATAAGGTTCCAAGTTTTCGAGTCTCTTTCATAGTTACTGACTAAGAATGAATTTCTTCATAAACAAAGTTCTAATCAGCTAATTAATTACTTATTATTAATATTATTAATTAATCTAGTCAATTTATTAATTTGTTTTGAGAATATACTCCGCTACTATATCGCTGGCTAATGTGTCCTTGACTATTTCACCGTTTAAAATAATTCCTGTTGTACTTCTATCTGATGAACGATGTAGAGATCTATTCAATGTCTGAATTAATCTAATAAAAATGTAGATTAGGGTTTAGTGGGTATAAAATTGAAGTATTGCGCTGCTATCAGTTGTTTTGGGTGTATGAACGAGATGTTTGCTGAATCTATTAGCTTTGATGATATCTTAAGTTGTAATTTAACACTGATGCAATTTTAGCTTCGCGTTAACCTTTCAACTCTTTCGCCTAAAAAAACTAATAAATAAACAAACAAGACTGCTTTGCGGCAGTTTTCTATTTTTGGTCTTTCTCAATATTCTAGTTTGGCGTATTTAGGAAAATTTAGGCTGCATTATATTCTTATTATGTGACCAAAAACAAAAGTGTAACGTCACATTTAGTTTTGAATAATATCGTTATCGAAGGTTGTCCTAATGAAATAAAGCGTCTAAAATGTTTTTTAAATTAATTTATTCTAGGTAAAGTAATCATTATAAAGTAACTAAAAAATGAGATTTTCTCTATATTTGGCTAATGTTTAATTCAAGTTGGTCATAGAACATTGAAAATATAAAAAGTATCCAGATAAATGATTTGATAATGTGAAATAACTAAGCACAAATGTAGAGTTTAATAAGTAAGGATTCCAGAAAACAAATTCATTAAATGCATTCAGAAGAAATTTGTACATTAAAGCATCTGTACGGTATATGATATCAATTATAAAGTCGATGTATTTCACTTATATTATAAGTAAAGGCCCTATATCTGTGCTTTGGTGTTCTTATGACTAATATTATTTGATCTTTACTACGTGTCTTTCAAATCGTTTGTGTGTACTCTGTGTGCGTTTCCTCAGACATTAATGCAAAACTTTTCTTACATATTGACAATATATAAAAACCTTTTCTTTATATATTGATAATATTTACAACCTCTTCTTTGGTAGTTTTTGGTGATTTTAAGACAAATATTCTTTGATCTTTACTGTGTTTCTTTTAAATCGTTTTTGTGTACACTGTGTGAGTTTGCTGAGACATAAATGCAAAACTTTTCACACCAACCCGCTTCTGAGACATGGTCACGTGACCGGAAGAAGAATAAACCGATCATTTGTCTAGCCTATCGATATTGATTTTCTCGAGTCACTCGTCCGGTCTATGCAGAAGAGTTTAAGTGACAGCCGAGAGCAAGAAAACATCCAAGTGAATGAGAATAAAAAGCTAAGAGGCAATTCAAACATGAGAGTAATTTTAGCATCATCCAATGTCAATCTAAAATATGGATTTTCTCTCTTAAAATGGTGATGCAAGCATTTTATGCTTATTAACGACGATGGTTGAGCCAATGGAGATTAACTATTTAGTAATTGGCAAATTAAAGGCTTTCATATAGCTAACTCTTAAGTCTCACCTCAGAAGCTCTTAAGTTTCATTTAAACATCAATCAAAACATTGATTTTTTTTGTAGAATTGAAATCATTGCAATAGCATAATCTGAAGCTGTAAGATTTCTTTATGTCTGAATGCTTAGGCCTACATTTCAGTTAATAAAGTCTACTTTAATAATGTAATCTAGTTTAATCTAGTGCGTGCCAGTTTAATCTAGTTTAATCTAGTAAAATCTAGTTTAATCTAGTTTAATCTAGTAAAATTTAGTTTAATCTAGTCAAATCTAAAATCTAGTTTTATAAAGTCTTAACAACGTCTAGTTTCAAAACGAGAAACCCGTAAACCTGATGTATGCTCATTTTCACAATTCGCTAGAAATATTCTATTATCGTGTTATCCATTTTATGTTGATTAGCATTGGCGTTATATTTGACTCTAAAGAACATATTCAACGCCAGATTTTCTTATTTCTAGGACCTAACACTCTAATCCTATCCTGAATCAATAGAATATATACTCTAAAGCAGCGTTACTAATTTAGATAAATATTGTTTAGTTATACACTCAATTCTACTGACAGATGTTCGTTTGCACCACAAAAATTAACTTCTACATCTTTTAAAGTTTTAGAAAGTTAGAAGAACTTTGAGAAAAAAGCAATAATATAGTATTGATAATTTTTTAACGATGCTCTGCAAATAACACTGGCATTTAAAGTCCAGTTCACTGGAACATAAAAGGCATTTATTACATAGGAGACTATGTAATAAATGCCTTTTATGTTCCAGTGAAATATGCTACTTGTTTTGATTATGTTACCTTAGTGCTTAATGTTGACAAGGACGACAGTACCACTCTAATACTGTTGTTGTTGTTATGTTCCAGTGAAATATCCTAACTGTTTAGCGTTATCACAACTAAATTATAATTTAAAAAATCATTTACTGGAGGGATATAAGAACTTGACACTGCAAATGTCTGCAGTAGAATAAACACACAATACTGACCATATCTCCACAAAAACCGCTCACAACTGTACATTTACAGTTATCTGTTCATAATTTCAATATGATAGTTCCATTTCCAAATAATATTAATTGTGTGCAGTTAATTTTGTTTTATATTTTATAAAATGGCATATGCAGTATATAGGCCTGCATTTATTTATATTTGTATTATATATTTAGTATTTTAATATATTTTATTTAAATTCGATTGAATATATGTTATTTAATTAGTATTTTATATGCTGACATGTAGTCCAGATTCATGCATATTCATGGGAAGAACGATAACTAAATTCTAAAGACGGCAAGTAATTTCCTACCTTGTTGAAATGATCCAGGGCAGAGTTTCCTGGAACAGGTAGAGATTCTGCTCCTGCAGATAATTATAATTTATCCTCAAAAATAGCATAATTTGAGCAAAATCTTCCAATAATTAATTTTTACCGTAATATTCTGGTGGTTATTGATAGCTAATAATATTGAGAGAAAATTGTTCTAGTTGTATGGCTGAATGGATATCATGTCTTCTTTAGAAACAGGAGGCCATCATTTGGAATTCCAGCCGAATCTCTCTGGAAGTTTCCCTTGTGATATGGAAACAGACGTTAAACTTAGCTTTGAAGCTTTGCATGTCATTGGCTACACCAAGGGTTTATCTAAGAGATATGACCTAACATGATATGACTGCTGGAGCCATTGACGATGTCGATAAGATACTCGACCGCTATTCACTATGTACCGGGTTCAAATCCGGGACTCACCCGTCCGTCACTGACATCGCTTTCAAGTGAGGAAACTAACGTTAACATTAGCTATTTGTAGCTTTAACATAACTCGCGATTAACAGTAAACACGAAGCAGGCTCAAGTGTGGTGCTGCATTGATCTAGAGGCCTACTAGACGACCTAAGTCAAAGACGAGGTCTGCTAATGTGAGTTCGTATTACTTTTCATAAAAGGGACCACCTTAGCAAGCTTCATTGGTAGCTGTGTCAAAGTTAATAGGCCTACCAAAACGAAAATAAGTTATTAAGTGTACTATTATATTATAACACACATTTATTATATTGCATGCAGTTAAAAAACAGAGGCTACTATACAAAGCTCTTATTGATTGGCTTTGGATTTTTAAAAGTTGTATTAGAATTAAGTAAAGCCTCAAGAAAAGGAAATTCAAAGTAGACAAAAGACCCCAAGAACATGGGGAAAACGTTAAGAAATTGCTATGCCAAAACAATGAGCCACCAGTAAGTATGAAATATTGAAACGATTTTATCTTGGTTATATAGGGCCTATCACTTATTGAAATATAAGACTGAGGAGTGCATTTAAGGGCGATTATGAAATGAAGATAGGAAAATTCGATAAGTTATCTGGCCAAGTTTTGTTACATTGGCAGTGAATTTAAAGAAGCCAGAATTAAAGCTATTGGGCACAGACCATCACACAACCAAAGAGTAACGATGAATCAGTCTTACCTGGAGCCAGAGCGTTGATATGTACGGGAGAGAAGGCTCTACGACGGAGAGCCTGTTTGTGGTACCAGCAGACTACCAGACCCAGAACTGTCAGCAGGGCTGAGCCAGTGGTTGTGGCTATAACCCACGCCGCTGATTTACGCTTTGGTTGTGCAACGTAATCCTGGCAATAAAGTAAAAACTGGAAATGTTGGCAATAAATAATTTTATTCGTATCCCGTAGTTAATCATAGTTAAACAGGGATTCAAGGGACAGACACACACACACACAAAGAGAGAGAGAGAGAGAAAGAGACAGAGAGAGAGAGAGAGAGAGAGAAGGAGAGATAGAGAGGGAGTGGGAGATAGAAAGAGTATGTCTATTAGATCAAAGAGTAGCATACACTACATAAAATTAGCATAAACATATGAAAATAGTCAATTTGATCGAATGCAAAAATTAAATTAAAGACAATGTAAAAATCAATCAAATTAATTAGAGACAAAAACAATGGACCATCAATGAGAACGAGAAGCGTTCTATCTAGTTCAACACCTATTTAACCAATGCATGCAGTTATCAAGCGACACAAATCTTTGAAAAGTAAGTAAATTTATATAACTTTTACCAAGGGAAGAAGATCATGAAGGAGCTATAAACTAATACTTCACCGTTGACATGAATTTAAATATTCTACAGTTATTCGCAATAGTTAAAATTACGTGAGTTTAAAGAAAAGAAACAATTTTGTAGCATGCTATTGCTATCAAAACTTAGCTATCTTAATTATCGTAGTTATCTTAATATCTTAATATACATACATACATACATATATATATATATATATATATATATAATATATATATATATATATATATATATATATATATATGTATGTATATATATATATATATATATACAGGCTGCGTAAAAAGACTGACCCCTTACAGAAAATTTTTAATAACCTTTGTATCCGATGTCTCTTTATCCTGTAAATTTAAGCGATTATTCAAGATACATTTCTACACATATGCTAATATTTCATGGAAATATATGCATCACAATTCGAGTTACAGATCTTTTTGCGCCATGCCCCAACCTTTTATAGATTCTCCTACAGGAAATTGTCTATAACTTTTGGTATCTGATGTCTTGTTATCACATAAATTGAAGCGATTATTTATGGTTCAATTCTACATGTATGCTGAAACAGTTATGGAAATACATGCCCCATATTTCGAGTTACAGATCATTTTGCGTCGCGCCCCTACCTCTTATAGATTCTCTAAGCAGTTAACCACTGTAAGTCACATTAGGTTGCGGATACAAATACGCCCTGAGCAAGGTTACGGGGTGAAAAGAATAAAGCAAGTCTATCCGCTGAAAGGATGATCTTTGTCAAATATTAAGAGTATTTGTCGAAAGATTGCAGAGAGAGAGCAACTGGTAGAAAGGCGGGCAGTGGCTGGCCCAAAAAGTGCCAGAATTCCTACTAATATTGCTGCTGTTAAGGAACTAATTGGTTCACAGGAAGGAGAGCCTGGAACAAGTCGTAATACACGTCAGATATCTCAAGTACCATGGGTTTCTACCGCATCAGTTCGCATGATTGTTACTAGCAAAACAAAGAATCAATAAAGGGCTCTAATCAGGAGTATTCGGTGACCAACTGCTTGGAGAACCAATAAGAGGCAGTGGCATGGCGCAAAAAGATCTGTAACTCGAATTGTGGTTCATATATTTCCATGAATTTTTCAGCATATGTATAGAATTGGATCATGTGTTTTTGCTAAAATTTACACGATAAAGAGACATCAGATACCAAAGTCATAGAAAATTTTCTGTAAGGGGTTGAATTATTTTTGACGTAGTCTGTATATACATTGTATATATATATATATATATATATATATATATATATATATATATATATATATACAATTATCTTAATAATAATAATACAAGTTTAAAGTTCGTTCCTTCATCCGATGATTATTTTTGGAACGTGCATACACATAGATGACTACCATTAGGTAATAAGCAATACATCACTAACTTAGCATTCAGGACATTAGTATAATTATATAATATTAGTCTTACAAGTTGAAGGACGAATATGGTTCCATGTCCGACATCAAATACTGTCTGATTAACCACAATGGAATTCGCTTTCTCTTCTGTACTTCCAAGTTTTTCAATCTCTATAGCCACATTCGATTTGCTGTAATCCATTATCTCGACTTCACCCTATAACATAAAGAGCACATCAGAAGTTAATTTACTTGTTTGAGAGAAATTGTTAACCATAATTTACAAGAACTGCTACCATATTTCGTTATTCAATCATTAGTCAAACTTATGTAGCAGGAACAAGGCAAGGATGCCAAGGGCTTATTTTAATCCCCAATCAAACCTGATTGCAACATCCAGCTTATTTTTTAAACTATTCACCGACACCGCATTCACAACCTCCTCACTCAAAGAGATCCACCGATCAATCACCCTATGAGAAAAAGAAAATTTTCCTAAGTCTGTCCTTATGCTAGGCTTAAACATCTTCTAGCTATGACCTCTTAAATCATTATTGGAGAATTTGAAAAAATCTGTTGCTCTTAATTCGGTAAACCTATGCATAATTTTTAAACCTATATATATATGTATTCTTTATTAACCATTATATGGCATATACAAATATACAAACAAACAAGATCACCTCTAATTCTCCTGGTTTTTAGGGTTGTCAGTCGAACTTCCCTTAGCCTCTCCTTATACCCTAATGATTTGAATCGCTTAATAGTATATCCTTCCTGTAGTGTGGTCTCCACACTGACATACAATACTCCAGATGAGGTCGAATCAAAGATTTATACAATTTTAAAACTAATATATATTCATGACGAAAATTGAGAAGAAAGAATACAGCAAAAATAGGTTTAAGTTTGACATAGAATACAATTGCAGAAAGGATTATTCAGTTCAATTTGTTTTTATGAACTATGGTTTATGAAACAATACAAAATAAATAATAGCAATAATGTGTGTGTGTTAATGCCCCATTCAGCGAGACTTTGTGCGAGGAACTAAAAAGAACAAAAAGGGGGTTTTATATATATCAAAGGTTTATTTGGACGTAAAAATCTTTTCCTCTAGTAAAATCCCTGAGGGTGAAGTTCCATGAATGGTTCAAAGAGACGGTTGGCAAGTATAATTAGACATAAAGTGATTTTTGATCGCACAGGTTCTATAAGTAGTTTGTTTGGTTAGAAGCTTGAGGTCCATTAGTGGAGCAGCAAATTAAACGGAGACCTGACGTAGGATTGAAAAGTATACATGGTTATGTATTTTTTTAGTGAAGTTAGACAGTCAGTCAGATATCTGTGAAAGTGAAGGAGTTCTGTACAAATGACTTGCCATTTGCAGTAAAAACTAAGAAAACAATACAGAGAGTGAGAGAGAAAGAGAGAGAGAGAGCTAGAGAGAAAGAGAGAGAGAGAGAGAGTTAGAAAGATAGATTGAAAGAGTTGAAATAGAGCGAGAGAGGGAAGAGAGCGCAAGAGAGAGGGGATTCAAATAATTATGTAATACTCTAGCATTTATTCCTTTTTCTGATTAAAAGCCGCTTTTGTTTAACTATAGCCTTTGTTCTAAAATTATAAACAAATAAAAAAGTACAGAACATAATGGGTAGAAAAAAGCAACAGCATAAAATAGTTACCTTTAAAGAGTCTAAGCTCGTTGGGGTATAACGCAATAAAATGGTGCTGGCAAAAGGAGCTAATCGAAACCGTAACAACTTGATTACTTAATCCTCTGGATAATGTAATTTTATAGCAAACATATAGTTAGAGGATTCTTTAATAAGTTAACTGCACTTGAAATAACAAAGACATATGAAATGTAAATTAGAAACGATTTTTCAAGAATATAGGCTAAACATTAAAAAATTAAAAACAACAATCAATAATAGAACTAAAGGAGTATGATGAAGAAACTGATTTATTTGCATAAAATATCGTATAAATTATTCCTTGTATTTTTAACCCCGTTCGTTTTACCATGTATATAAGCGAGAAATGATTTAAATATGCCTTGATTGATTAGGTATTTAATTTAATTTAATTTAATTTAATTTGATTTGATTAGGAGCCAAATTAAAGACAAATCCAAAATTTAGAAATGCACTGATGCAAGCACACATACAAACATGGAAGATGGCTGCATTGCACTTGCTATCTCTATAAACGTAGCATTGCGTGACTCACTATGATGAGTTACATCACTACATTGCGATTCATTGTATTGTTTTCATTTTGCTTCGATTTGCTCGCTGCTGTGATGATGATTAATGTTTAAATGTTTAATGCACTGAGAAATTTTCAATCTCTATCGATTGTATGACTTAGCCTAGAATTTCTAGAATTCAGATTAAGTTGAATTTCTAAAAAATATGTCGCAAAATAAAGTCAAGCTATTTATATCATTAAAATTTTTCAGAAAATCTAGGAATCAAGTGCGAACAAATGTTTTAAATCCTTTGCAAAACTGACGTATGAGAACCTTACCCTGATGCTGAGTCACGTTTTAAATTAGATATTTCCGATATATCTTTATAGCCATGTACAACATATCGGCAAAAAACTCTTTTACATTAAATAAATTTATGATTGCATTATAAAATTACACCCATTTTGTAATCAATGACAAACCGTCTTCTACACTGCTAGGGCATAATGATAAGAAACATGTTATTCATTAAATATTGGCTAATAGCTTTTCAGTTAAACATCATTTATAAGCTATGACAGAAGTCCATCACAATCTCTGAACAAACTTGTACAGCATTTCTCACTTTATTAAAGTGATGCAGCCTGCTGTTACTCGGTCTTCTAAATTAATTACTCTTGTGAAACCTAGCTTACCTACACGCTCTAAGCTATCTAATCGTTCTTTCCAGCATGCTGCACCGCAGATCTGGAATTCTGTTCCTCCAATCTTCGGAAGTCTTCGTTCGAATCGCATCGGCCTTTTGCTTTCCTATGAACAATCCTACATGCATGAAGACCTATCTTTTCCATCTCTCTATTCTTTCAGTGTCCATGAGTTGTGATCAGAGAGTTGCGATCATGAGTTTTAAACCTTTTTTTCTTTAACTTTGCATTTTAAAATAATTTATTTGTGTAGTCGTGCGTTTAAGCTTGTAGTTTTAGTAACTGTTCCTAATTACGTTAATTTTGTGCTAGCAGCAATCATAGGTTGCAATTTAAATATTGTAATTTTTATAAGTTTCTGTTATTAATTTATACACATTCGATTCTTGCAGTCTATGCTCATAGCCGATAGGATCTTGAGACATCGTATCAGCAAAAGCAGGGGAGATACGGGATTCTAGAGACACCACTGCGGGAGGTCCTTAGCCAACATTAGCATGTATAAAGAGCTCAAAGTGTAAGTGCGTTAGGTATATGGCTTTTCCAACGGTTCAGAGATCAATTCCTAGTAGAGCTGAGCAGTGAGTAAAATATCGGACATTCAAAGGACTGGTATTATGGATGATTGACTAGATTGTCTCATGGGTAGACAATTAAGCGGTACTAAATGTTTTAGATTTTATCAAAGATGATTATCCTAATATAATATGATTACCTTTTTAACTTAAGTGCCATTGATGAGATCTACCGGCTATGCGTCACAGCCGAATGGATTGCACGCTTGCTAGATAAACATTGGTTCGAATCTCAGTCGAAACGATTGCCTCACATTTTCTTTTGTGATACTGAAGCATGTCTGCATACCATATAGCGATTGCTCTCGCGATGTTTTAAATGTTTTCATGATATGTTTTCTGTGGATGAAATGTACTTATGCTTAATTTTCAAACAAAAAATAACAGTGTACAGAAGGTTTAGATTGCGAGCATAAATATGCCAATAGGGTCTGCTATTTGTAAGAAATATAGCAGGTTGAAAAAAGCAATAGGATAAATTTAATTTACTTCATTATTACAATGTTTTGATATTTGTCTGAATTTATTTCAGGTAACTAATCGAACGAATATATTTCACGGTAATAAAGCTAAAGCTAAAGTTAACGTCAGTTTTCTCACTCGAAGGCGATGTCAGTGACGGGCGAGCCAAGGATTAGAACCCCGTACATACTGATCCGCGGTCGAGTATCAGCCCGTGAAGATGAGCTAGTGAATATACAGCCCATATTACAGAATAACGAATGTACAGCCCAAGAGGAAAACTAACTTACAACTAATTGGTTGAATTTGATTTAAACAATTCAGCCATTTGTTTTCAGATAATTAATACGCGTCGTGCGTGCCTTACTTTTATACCAAATCGAATAATTGATACTCTATGAACCACACTCTCGGCCCATAAGTCAGAGACTAACCAAACAAGGATTGATTATGCGCAGAGCTGAGACAGAACAAGCGGCTGACAAGAGGCTGGAATATCAGTGGAAGAAAAATAAAACAAGAGTCTTGTATCCCTCTACAAAGAAGATATTGACATTAAATTATTTCAAGAATGGACATCGGTGTTGCTATCCAGAAATGTTATTAAATATGGGCATTGATTTATAAATATTAATAATTGAATACATCATAATGGATTTTGAGTATTGGCTAAATTATTTTAAATCGATTCTAAATTACGTTTATTCAGTAGTTATTTGCATTTCAACAATCGTTTAGAAACGTTTAAACTTTAACTTTACTCCGGAGTATCTTTCAGCAATTTACAACGACTGCTCAAAATGCAACCTTGTGTTTTCCCTGATAATATCTATTTAATAAAACTTTCACTTTGCATTCGACTTATTCAAAATGGTAAGATAACTCGTCATCTTGCGGCTTAGAAAAATGCCCCATGTCTTAGATATCTATCACAGTTTCGTTGAACGCCACAAAATTGTCCACGACCTTGGAATGAGGCAAAAGCTTCGCCTAGCCTGTGCCTGGAGAAGATGCAGAATCTTCGAGTTATTGGGACTGGTGGGATATCACGGTAATCCCAAGCCGTTCAGCGCAGATCAGGTGGAACACTTTGCGCTATCGCCGGCGACAACTCGTCGTATATCAACAAAGCAAACCAAGCAAGCAGCCATTATGAGTCCTCGAATCTTATACACTACCGATGAATACCTGTCTAACAATACAGTATATGAAGTTACATTGTCCTCATAAGAGAAGAATTTAAAAAGTATGGATCGATTCCCTTGAATTGGAAGTTGTTTATACAGAATTTAATGTATCAGTTAAAATCAAAACGTGTATGTCTGCTATTTCTAGCAAATAAAACTATCAAAGATCTGCCATGTCTTAGTCTAAAATTAACAAATAAACTACAATGTAGGCAATTCAGCTATGATCCTTTAATTGATTTGCAAATCCAAACCTATTTAAGTGCTTAGCTTCCATAAAATTTACTAGATTAACTTATTACTAGAAATTATTTGATAACTATATTGTATATTCTATATATATATATATATATATATATATATATATATATATATATATACATGTATACATATATTATATATGTTTATATATATATATTTCATATATGTGATGTGTTTATATATGATTATAATGTATATATATATGTATATATACGTACATATATATATATATATATATATATATATATATATATATATATATACATGTATGTGTATATACATATTACATATACATTATATATATAAATATTAAATATACATTATATATTTCACACTGTATAAAAGTATACTACAAAAATATTTGTAGTGAATTCATAAGAAGCTTTTTGCGTATAGCCCTCAAACTCTGGGAAATCTTCGAATATGGCGGCCAAAAATCTCTAGAGCCAATTCATAATCATCAGTATTCGAGCCATCGTCTCCAGAACATTTAGCATTGCCTTGAGGCCAATTACAAACCTATCACAGTTTATAATGCTACTATCGGCATAGCAATGATATGTTGAATAATACTCGGAGCAATTCATTCCAAGAGATACGGATACGCATGATTGAATGTGTAACGAACTCAGTAAATGTAGACAATATAACTACAATAAAATCATGGAGAATTGTTACGGTATATTATATAATACTTTCTCACTTGAATATTAAATGTGTGAGCTAAGCATGGAACAATATGTGTAGCTAAACCATTTACTTCATAAAATGCACATTGTGTGAAATTGTCTATTTTTCATAAAATGTCATTAATAGCTTTCTCAGTAAAAATTTATTTTCACTTTTTTCCTATCGGGCGTTGAAAAACCTGACTAATTCCTCATACATGTACGCGTCGAAATGAACATAAAATACAGCAACAAGAGTAGGTATATGTAGACTTAGTGGACGTGTGAATCACCTACATGTAGATGTTAGAGTAGCCAATAGGCGATGTGTAATGGAAGTATGATTTATAATGACAAAATCTCAGAGATCAGGTGCAACATCAGCTTGTACAGTAGCCTTGAATACCACGTCCTGCCAAGAGCGGCAATTGAAATTGTTATATGCCAAAAATTAATAATGATCCGAAATATTTTGAAAAAATCTACTACTGAAAAGATAAATTATCAATATCTCACTATGGAATAAACATAAAGAATATCACGTATATAGCACTAAAAGCAACAATTCCTACTTAAGTTATCATTTG
Source organism: Enchytraeus crypticus (assembly GCA_905160935.1). Taxonomy (NCBI): domain Eukaryota; kingdom Metazoa; phylum Annelida; class Clitellata; order Enchytraeida; family Enchytraeidae; genus Enchytraeus; species Enchytraeus crypticus. The sequence continues at coordinate 2,704,744 of CAJHZI010000713.1, forward strand.
AAGTCTGCAACGTTTTACAAATAAATCTTAGCGGTTAGGGCTTCCCGTGGATCCACGTACACGACATATAAAATGAACAAACGATCGATCTATCTGTCTTAAAATTAAGACAGATGACTATGATTTATATATCGTCCTTTTCCAAATGACTCTTACTTTATATATCGTCCTTTTTCATAATATTAAGTAGTTCCTTATTAACAAAAATACCCACTTAACATTTCTAATTGGTCGCTTTTATCGTTGTCTTAGTTTTGCACTAATTCGAGTGTACCGAATGTACTGGTGTATTTCATGTCAAAAGATGAGCTATACTACCAGCTATTAAATGAGAATTAAATATTTATATCACGTTTAGTTGCGGCTTTCGTGACGTTAGGAGTTGCAATTTAATTAAATCACATTTACTCTGATACTTACTCCTCTAAATATGTTCAGTATATAATATAATAAGAAATTGATATTGCTTTATAGTCGATAGAAGATAAAAGTTACTAAAGGTCCTCACATTATAACTAATCGATCGAATTGACAATTGTTATACTCACTTAGGCATCATCAGCATCATCATCATCATCATCATCGATTAACGAATTACACCAAAATTTTAATGTACTTCCTGTTAATTTATTATTTAGATTAGCATTTGGTAAACTAATATACAAATATATTCAATATGATATAGCAATAGGCCTGCTTCCAATATTAATAAAGAATATTTTTGTCAACAGAACTGCCAATCACGAGTATGAGACTAGACTGTCACAAACTAACTATTTGTATTTTCATTCAAATCTTAAATTTTTTAACTCGATTATTTTTTTCTTGTAATCAAATATGAAATAGTATAGTATACCCGATTCCATAGAAACGGCTATAAATGTGTATAATTTTAGTATCCTATAGAAATCTTTTTTTATTCAAGAACTGGTAAAATATACTGATTGAAGCACTTTCCCATACCATATCGACGACTAGCTAGACAGAGCAATGCTCTCAATAGGGACCGATTGAATGGTATTGGGCTTGTTTTAATTAATTGCATCATTGATTATGTTTTAATAAGCTTTACTTTTATTTCTCTTTTTGGTCATTGTATGTATGCGACTTTGAACTGATTTTGTTGTCGAAATAAGCATATACTCTCTCTCTCTCTCATCATCATCATCAACATCATCATCATCAACATCATCATCATCAACATCATCATCATCAACATCATCATCATCATCATCATCATCATCAACATCTCTAGAATCCCAGTTTAAAATGGTTGGAATACGAATAAACTTTCCCTAATTCTCCCTATCCAACAGCAATGAAAACATTCCCACCAATAATTCCATTTATTTAAATTTTTGTAGCAATTAATGGAGCCTAGGTGCTAACCGAATCTTATTTTTATGTCGCCTTTTACTACACGTTCAGTATACGGTTTGATTTTTTTTCAAGCAACGAGGATTAAACAAGGAAAACATAATCACTTAGTTATAATAATAATAATAATAATGAAAATAGTAGAACCTTCATACGCGTCTTTTAATGTGTATTCTATTACATTATTTTGCTTGTTTTACTGTAATTGTTGTAAGGTATAATAATAATAATAGTAATGGTAATAATAAATATAAGTAACAATATTACAATTAAAATATAAATACAGATAAAAGTAATAATAATAGTAATAATAATAAAAAAATATTATTATTATTATTATTACTACTACTATTTTTTATTATATTAGTATTATTATTATTACTATTATAAAGTTTTAAGGCCCATTTCCTCATCCGAATATGATGTTAGTGGCGTCCCCGCAACAATGGTAGCTTTGTTGAATATAAGAAAACTCTAAATTTAGTATTTAATTAGATGCAAAGGATAGATATTTTAAACTGAAAAATTCTATAAAATAAACAACTGACTCCACATCGTCTTTATTTTACTAAAATCTTTCAGTTATAAATTGTAGCAGGGCTAAAATATAACCACGGGGTATTTCTTTCCACGTCTCGTAGTAACGGCCTGAGAGTTATCACCCCATTCAAGCTCTTTATCATTCCTTAAAGCTCTCACAGCGCTAAACACACGACCGTGTCTCATCTCGTCATAACGACACTGAACTACACGATAAGCCGAGTAGAGGGCCAGCAGCTGGATGGGTGTAGAGGGGTCGGTAAATTGGAAAGGGTCACCGAAAATTTAAAAAAGCTAAGGTTAACGTCAGTTTCCTCACTCGAAAGCGATGTCAGTGACGGGCGAGTCCAGGATTTGAACCCGCACCTACTGATCCGCGATCGAATATCTTACCGACTTCGCCACTGGCTCCAGCCAGTTATGCAATACTAGAGCTTTGATTAGTTGCAACAACGAGTCAAATTCTAAAAATTAATAGCATGTTACAATCAACTACTATTTCACTAGCTCCATTGGTACAACAATTGAACTCGGTATATTATTGTCTTTTATTTATATATCCAATATTTTAAGACCAGAGGTCTTTTTAAAGTAATAAATTAATCCCAATACGCTTATCTTGCTACTTCGGTATTCCTGTGAAAACAATATATTAAAATGAACATATTTTAAATGTTTTAACGCTACTGAAATTGGTGAAAAGTAAGTGGAAATGTGGCACTAATAATTCTTCCGCTACATTCAAATCGCTCGCTGGGGTGTTAGGATTCCGAGGACCCCTGAGTCCCGGGGCTGGTCCGCTCTGGGAGGGACTGTCCGAGACGAGAAGTCCAGTGAGCGAGGGATCATCTGGACCAATGATGAATGGCTGACTATCATTAGCCGCACTGTTCCATTCTACTGAAGAATTTCACTCTTGCTGATAAGTTTTAATTTATCTGGAGGAGACGATGTTCTCCTTACACAATTCCATGATCTTCGTCGTTGAGTTTCGCTATGCTTCAAGCTGCATGAATCTATTAGTTTATCTCCTGTCTGATGCATTCATTTATGCAAGTATCCAGTTGGTTGAATCCAAGTAAAATAATTTAAAATAATCAAAAATTGCCTGTGTATGTCGGCAGTCGTTTCTAGAAAAAGAACATGGTAATTGTAAGCGTGATTTTTGTCCTATTAGGCTGCGCTTTCTCAAAGCTGTTACTAAAATGAAAGAAATTTAAACCTGCTCTGTATTTTCTTGAATTCATAGAAGCCTAAATAAATACATCGACGAGTTGTAGGAGCGTGCTCCGTCCAGTCAAAATATCATATTCGACCTCTCAAGTGATATACAGTGAACCCTCGGCACTCCCCACCTTTCATGACTGGAATTCTGATACACTTTAACCGTCGTTCTATGAATATAATAATTCGAATTATCCCTCTAACAATCGTTGAGCCAACCAAAATGTGGCTAAATTCTGTGGAAACATATTTAGTCTATCTAGTAATAATTATCGAGTAGTTGCTATACTAATTCTATACTGCAATTTCTGGTATTTCTATACTAGTTCTATACTGCAAGTACAAGTACTTATTATATATTATAAATTGCTTCTAATAATAGATGTCCGATTTAGAAAATCTGATCTGATTCCCTGAAATTATTTCAGCAATGACCTTTTTAAATTTGCTTTCAAACTATTAAAAAAATTAAGTGGATCTGCAGAACAAATTTAGCTAAAATAAAGGTTGCTGGAGACATTTATGGTTGATTTTCTAATATGTATAACTTGGAAGGCTTAAATTGACTGATACTGTAGTTTCTGCCTGTAAATAACATTATTTTTAACGTAAATAACTTAATTCATTTTATTTTGTACTAAGTTATCATTCATTTTTGTCTTTAGTAGCATACCTGTAGTAGATTTACAAATGTCAAGTTTTCAAGAATGACAATCTGATTATAATTATGGTTGTAATTTTAGTCTTTACATGAATTATGGCCTAAATCTCAAAAATGATATGAATGGAGAGTCTATTTTGCAGCTGACCATGCTTATAAGAAACTTGCGATGGTCTTCCGTTTTTCTTTTTACCTAAACCTGCCAGGTCAATTCTAATATGTGAATTGTCAGTATCTCTAGCAGACACGAACTGCTAGTATCGTTACTTGCGCAAGTAACGATACTAGTATAGTTACTAGTATCGTCACTTCTTACCTGTTGAAATCCTGGAGCCAGTGGCGATGTCGTTAAGTTATTCGACCGCGAATCAGTATGTGAGGGGTTCAAATTCTGGGCTCGCCCTTCACTTACATCGCTTTCGAGTGAGGAAACTTACGTTAACATTAGCTTTAGCTTTTATTATCTTTTACTGCTGTTTTACTAATCATTAGCAACTGAACAACTAATGAGAACAGCTCCAGGAAGGTTTGAAACACCGGTACAGATACAAAATATTAAAGCTTTCATTGAATGATCGAAATGGATAGTACACTTGCCGGAAGAGAGGAGGACATAGGTTAGAATCTCAGATTTACCGTCTCGGACAGCATGTTGTGATAGCGAAAGAGACGTTAAATTAACCTTCAGATCTTTCTAGCATTTTGAAATTATTGACTGGAATAATTTAATACTCACTATGAAAGCAATACGGCACCTAAATATGAATGTTTTCGCTGTACTTCTATAAATGCTATCTCAGAAATAACATTACCTGGATGTTGCTTCTAATATGTATTTCGAGTAGTTTTCCAGGTCCTTCATGCAGACTGATTGTTTCAGCAGATGGATAGAAATTGCACTTCCAATGGGCGTGGTAGAAGTCAACCGATTCGACAAGACTTGTCATCAACAGCAAGATGACCATCCACATCATAACCTCTATCCGTATTGTGCTCTATCACTTACGAAACTCTTTCGAAGTCAATTCATCCATGATAGTATTTGAATATTAATTTAACTAATTCACAGATTGTTAGGCCTATATGCTATGGACTTACTAATCTTAACCTCATTGTACTCTATCACTTAGGAAACTCTAAGTTAATTTATCCATTAGAATATTTGAATTCAAATTTTATTAATTCATAGCTTGTTAGGATTAGACGCTATGAACTTACTAAGAGCTGATATATTGCAGTAAATAATTAAATTTGAGTTTTAATTGACTCGCCAGACTCGTTGTACATAACTTTGTATAGAAGTGGATGAAACGGCTTAGAAACGTAGTTCTAAACGACATTATTCGCATAACTGAAGTTATCCTGTAAATTCTTCTAACTTTTCTAATCCTAATATAATCTTCTATCCAGCGACTAGCCTGTTATTTCTGAGCATCAGATATAGCACCACTTATCCTGAGTCAGTCATTGTTCAGTTCGGGAGGGAAGAATCTAACGTGGCGACGTGATTTCTACCACAGAAGTTTCCAACGGAAATTATCTCCTCTTACGACAACACTCGACGACTGCTTGAGCGCCAGTGACTCGGGGCCTAAGGCGAGCTTCCCATTGAATTAACTTTCACCGCCTCGGTTGGGGAACTGGACACACTGCTCAGCGAAAAGAGAATAACGGAATAGTCAAAGAAATACATCGAATAGTCGAATAAATACAATAGAAGAAATAATTTGAATAGTTGAAGAAATACAATAGTAGAAATACTTCGAATAGTAGAAGAAATACAACAGAAGAGCTGAGCATTGTTGCCGAAATATAACACTGTTTTAATATTAGATTTATTGAAGTATTGTTGATAAGTTAACGTATTTAATTTCATATAAAGACAATTACTGAATTGAGTTACTTTTAGTTAACGAGTGTACTATATACGTCACGATTTTATCAATTTTCTTGAAATATTACTAGAATTCTGGACATTTAGTGGTATAGGATCGATCAAATGAAGAAGTGCTAAATTGAGTTGGAATAAAGAGATAATTGATAGATGTCTTAGGGAATAGAAAGAACTGGGTGGGTCGTATACTTATTGGGAATATTGTGCTAAAAGATGTAATTCAGGAAAGAATGGAAGGTGCAAATTCACGGAAAGGCCGATACTTGGATGCTGAATGATTTTTATGATTGAATAGATCTAGTTCTAGGAAAGAACACGGACAGTAAAGCAAGAACACGGACAGACCTAGTTCTGTTGTAATGTAGTACACTGACAGACCTAGTTCTATGGAGTACACGGACAGTCATAGTTCTAGCCTAAGGCGTCATCTAATCAACTCCTCTCTACTTTGCTTTATCACAAACTAATTTTGGCCTCTCGTTACGCTGTCGACTATCAACCGAGTTTCTTCCAATTTTCACGCCATCTGTCCGTATATACTCATATGAGACTCACAATGAGCATTCCTTGATATTTGTAGTAATAGACTTTCTGAAATAAAATATTAATTGCCAGAAAGTTTGCTTCTGTTCAAATGTAATTCAAATATATTCTGCGGAAATCGAATTCTCGCTCTTAATACAAGTCAGCGAAACGTCAGAAAACATAGATAGAGATATTTTAATATTTTACACGCAAATATATTAAGAAAGAATTAAAATTGGAGGAGAGCACAAAGTAAATCTACCCAAAAGTCACCTTCCCAATAGAATCAGCAATTATAGATTATCTTAGAATGAGAAAAAATGACTAGGTTACATATTATTTTCATAGGCTCAGATTTAAAAAAATCAAGATCATGCATAATACTATAGATTAAGTTTCATTGAAAATTTATAAAATATTTGATAACTAATTCGTATTTAAATATGAAGAGAAAAGCAAAGGATAGAAATATGTGGAAATACTTTAAGCTATGGGCTAAGCAGCGCACTACAGAGAAATAACTACAAACACTACTAAAGATACACTTAATATCTTGAAAGTCATTTTGTTTATCTATCCTTTCTTGTTTTAGGAGTTCATATTTGTGCTAAGAGCTCTCTCTCTCTCTCTCTCTCTCTCTCTCTCTCTTTCAATGAGTTCTGCCAATTGCAGATCATAGTAGCAATACTTACATATTTACATCAACTTTCAGCATTTATATTCATAATTCCACTGGCAGAACAACTTTTTCAATCAAAATCAAATATTGCATGCACCTTCTCACCGTAAGTTTCCGAATACCCCCACATTTTCTTGCTTAGTAACCTTTTACTGCGCTCATAGTTTGCGTTTGGTTTCTTCTAATTCGTACGGACACATCATCTTTCCACAATGTAATACAAACTATGCACTACATTGTTGAAGTGTGCTCTCTGTAAGTTAAGCGAGGCCTAGTCTAATTAATGTGCAGGCCATATCTAAGGACGTTGACAATAAAGCTATATGTAAACCTATTCAATGCTATACCATTGATAGCTCACCACCAAGCTACGGTACAATTTGGCGTGCCATTGGCAACACTCTTTCATCCTTCGTGCGCGGAATTCAGTGAAAATATTTTTCTTGAAGTCTCTGCTTCACGTCATTAGCATCGGTATGGAAATGATCGATCGACTCACCCAAAATATCAACCCCCATGCTCTTTCATTATTCGCGCAGTTGTCTGCAACTTGTAGACAGTCTAAAGGTCCAGTTTGCTTTTGTCTAATGATTAGCTTCGATGGGTGTACTAGAATTATGATGAAAATCTAATAGAAATAATAAATAATAAATAATAATAGAATAGAAACAAGATTTACTACTATTTCGTATCAACCATTGAGAGAATTCAAGGAATATTGATAAGTAAATATTTAGTAGATTGTTCAATGCATTGCAAAATTAACTCTAATTCTACCCTGATCATTTTGATCACCGGACCGGCTTTCGTTTAGGATCTTACTTCTCCTCAGCATATATATATATATATATACATGTATATATATATATATATATATATATATATATATATATATATATATATATATATATATAAGGAGTTTAGGAGTTTCAAATAGTTATGTCATACTATAACAGATGTTGGGAAATGGGAGACTGAAATATGCAGTAAGATTCACAAGCAAATGAACTTTTAACAAAAAGTCTAAAGAAAGACACAGCGATAAAGATAGCGAAGACTTTGGTTTGGAACACGGTATTCTCTGGGTGTGAACATGCGCCTTAAGGAAGGAAGATATTAGGAAACTGGAGGCATTGGAAATGTGGATATGAAGAATAATGGAGAGGATTAGCTGGGCTCAAAAGGTTACAAATGAGGAAGTTCTGGAGAGAGTTGTACAGATAGGCAATTGATAAATGCATTAAGAAATAGGAATAAAGGTTGGATAGGACACTTTCTAAGAGGGGAATGTCTACTAAGAGAGGTCATAGAAGGTAGAATGGAAGGAAAAAGAGGCAGAGGCAGGCCGAGTTAGATGTGTTAGATGATTTAAAGACCCACTAATATGTGGAAATGAAGAGGAATGCGGAAGACAGAGAATAGTGGAGGCATTATTTACCATGGACCTGCCAGTAGGCAGTGCACTAATATATATATATATAATATATGTGCATATATATATATATGTATATATATCTATATATATATATATATAAAATTATATGTGCATGTATGTATATATATATATATATATATATATATATATATATATATATATATATCATCATCATCATCATCTTCTTCTTCTCTTTAATCCCAGTTTAACTATTGTCGGGATACGAATGGACCTCCTCCACTCCTCTTTGTCCCATACCATATCAAAATCTCTTCCATTCGTTTCAGAAAATTTTGTAGCTATTTCTGGAGCCTTGGCGCTCACCAACTGAATGCCTTTACGGACGTTGATGTGGATCTTAGTGCTTTAGTCGCCTTCTACGACACGTGCAGTCACCGGTTGGTCAATTCTTCAAACAAGCCGGACACAACACGGGTATATATATTATATATTATATAGGTTTATATCAACTATATGGCGTCTCTTTGTGGACACTAGAGTAGTCTGTTACAACCTTCCTCCTCCACTAATCACGATCCATGGCGAGATCATATACATCACCACCCGCAAGATTACATTTAGTATCTGTTAAACTTAAATCTTTATTATAATGTCTTATTAAATTATGCTTATTTTCCTTACCTATCCTTAATTTATTACTTGTTAATCTATGTTTAAGGTCTCTCCTTGTTGGTGTGTTTTAGGGTCATCTTATCATATGTCCTATCCAACGTAACCTTTTTTCCTTATGATTTCACTCCAAGGAGTTTTTTAAGTCCTTTCACATATTTCTTCATTTTTGATTTGGTATGGATAGTAGTATGGATAGTATATATGTATAATCGATTTCTTGGTAATTTTCTGTGAAATACATCGATTTCATTTTCTAAAGTCTTTTTTAATATCCACAATTCACTATTGTATATAAAATTGGATTTTATATACATATTGAATATTTTTATTCTAACTTGTATATATATATATATATATATATATATATATATATATATACATATATATACATATATATGTTGTTGTGTTGTCCCCGTGTTATGTCCGGGTTGTTTGAAGAATTGACCAACCGGTGACTGCACATGTCGTAGAAGACTACTCCATAAAAGTATACATGCTGTATACGTTTTAGATTTACATTCTTTGCATATTTATTTACATATGCAAGCAGTTAGCACTGTAAATCCAAAACCATAAGGTTTAAATTATGTGACATGCGTTTTTGACAAAAGATCCAGTTGAAACGAATCAAATTGACTTTGAGTCCAATAATTTGGGTATGCAGTGTACATTGCCATTTGTAGAATTTTTACACGTTAAATATTCTTATTAAGAGACATCTGTGAAAGTAGAGCTTCTACTATTGGAAATATTTTTTTAATTACATAACTTTTCAATGTTGTCTATTCAGATGAAGGTCTAAATTTAGGTTTAATCTGTTTGCAAACTTTAGATGTATATTCAATGCTTTAATCGAACACCAGTATGTCTGTATGTACCACTGGCTTTTTCAATTCAGACCGTTAGTCGTCAGAGGAACTGAAAAAATTGTCATTATTTAGATTAAAAAAGTAATCGCTATTTAAATATAAGATTAAAACGATTTAACACAAAAAAGTATTTGTGTCTCTAATTTTTATCACGAAGATCAGTTTAAAATATAACAATTTTAAAGCTAACGGAATGAATCTGAGTTCAAATCGGCTTTCAGGCGTGATAGAAGTTGACTGAATTATAAACCTTTAGTTTTAAATAAACACCTTCAAACAGTGCCGTTCCAAAGAAGCGAATAAAACAATAAAAAGTATCGTAAATCTAAATCGTTTCCTAACAAAGATATAGCGTTGTTTATATGTAAATGCTAGTTACGAAACTTCGTAAAGATTGAAAGAGAAATAAGCAAATCTTTTTGTTCTCTAGACTAAACTTTTCATTATCAACCGTTTTCCAAATTTTGTACATGGAATTGAAAGAAAAATCAAACACACAAAGAAATAAAAGCAATCGTAATAATAATAAATGTCTTCAGCGTAACTCAAATACTAGAAATATAACGACGTGTTGTGAAATGTTCCTCTTAGAATTTCGTGATCCTAAATGACATTGACATGTAGTAATAAGTTAGTACTTATTCTAGTTTTGTTCGGTGAGGTCAGCGGATTTTCTGAATTTATCTAATTAATATTTCAAGCAAGATAGTTTAGAAATGAGCGTATAATTTAGAAAGAACGAATCGTTTTTAACGATAAACAGCAGACAATAGCATCTTTAGAAGATTATTTAGAGAATATTCTCAAACTAGCATTGTTCAAAGTAATTGTGATAGGTACAATTAAGTCGTCAAGAATAAAGCAGCGTCGTGTATTTTGAGCTAGAATTACTAAAAGAAATTAGTATAGGCCTAAAATATAACACAATATTGTGGGTCGTGTATTTTTTTCACTTTCGCGCATTGCAGTTTGGGTTCCTCATCGTACCTTCATAAAGTTTCTTGAACTTCTTCACTATCGTGATTTATAATTCATGTATTGTATGACTAAAAACTCTCTCAAATGTATTAAATGTCTTCAATTAGGAACTTTATTCCATTATAGACAGACATGTCGTTTCTAACGACAGCGGAAGAACTTCTCAAGAACAGATCACAACAACTGATCAACGTTTAGATGAAAACTGTTAGTGGGTGTGACGCTCGAGATAATCCCTATTGTTCATCAATCTATTGTTGTCTTCTAATCAGTGCAGAGTATTAAAGGAATTAAATGGTTTATTAGAGCGACAAAAAGAGAGGGAAGGTTTACTAAAAGAAGTCATAAAATGCAATATGGTAGAATGGTAGGTTGAGAAACAGAGGCAGACCCAGGAATTTTAGCTGATTTAATGCTCCATACATATAATGTGCGGACATGTAGAGGAACCTGGAAGGCAGAGAAGAGGTATACGGGTAAACTAGGGTATACGTCGTTGGCGCGCCGTGGGGGAGAGGGCTGAGAGACGGTAAAGAGACGCTTTCTGAGGCAGTTGCTCCTGCCCAGGACTCCCTGTTCGAGTCGGCGCAGTGAGAGGGGCTTGAATCCTCGGCTCACTGGCTGAATAGCCTCCGGGACACCCTCCAACAAACCTGAGGAACTCTCTTTGTAGATGGCAGTCACAGCTGGGATGGAAGTGATATCAGAGGGCTTAGAAATTCGGGCGGAGATTGGGTAAGGTTTGTGGACGTCATACTTGAATAGCGCAGATTGAGTTGGAGAAGCGTCTGTAGATGGACTAGTACACAAAACTCTATTAATCAGATCACTTGTTTCCGCTGAATCAGCCTTGGCAAGACCTATCGCAGGTGCCATAAGTCCTGGTTGATGTTCATGAATATCTTCAGAAATTAGTTGATGTACATGAAGAACTTCATTACCAGGCTGATTAATGATGATGATTTTCTGAACGGTATTATGCAAGTGTGTGAACTCTTTAAGGATGGTGGGTGGAATTACGTTCTGAATGTGAGCCAAGCTGTTTAAGACAGACGTTATAATAGTAATAATAATAATAATAATAATAATTATTATTATTATTATTATTGCTGTTGTTGTTGTTGCTATTATTATTATTGTTATTTTTTATTACGAATAATAATAATAGCAGAAGTTTAAAAAATAATACTAATTTTGTTAACTATTACATTATTTTTATTTTTTTAAATGCCTGTTGAAAAGTCGAAATTGATATGCTGATGACTGATCATTAGGAAGAGGTCGTTTCGAAGTCTCGTATCACAGTCTCCGAGTATCTCAAGATGTATAGAAACCGAGGTTTATTGTAGCATTAGTATTAGGCTTACAGAGAACCTCAATGCTAATGGAAATTTCGACATTTAATCTTCGTGTCCTCACCGTTTATAATACCCATGTAAGCAAAATGCATTATAATGCTATCTAAGCAAATATGCACGTGTGCATGCTTTGGCTCTTCTTGCGATACACGCCCAATATAAAGGACTAGAATATAGTCTGAGACGATTGCATGCTGAGATTTATAGCATTTTATCTCAATAATCAGGGCTAGCCAGAGTTTTAATGTCTTAAATGTTAAATCAACTGCAGTATATGTTAGTATTTTAGTATAATAGTTGTTCATTATTGTGTAATGTTTATGTCTATATTATTTAATTTATATACTTATAATTATAAACTAGTAGTAATTGACTTTAAATGTTAAATACATGTTTACTGCTAGATTTCTGTACAATAACTTCGCATTGATAACTCTACAATAGTTTATCGTATTTCATATTAGCTCAGATTAGTTTATAACATTTTACATTTCATAGCATCTAGGTTTTTGAGACGCTGATTTGCCAGCTGATTACCTTAGAATCTCCTAGAATGATAGTTGTTACATAGAAGTTTAAATAACTTCTGCAATAGAGAAATACACCAGTTAATTCGAGCAGTCACTATGGGTTAATAAGGGCCTGGATTTCAATATTAATTGCGGATCCAGAATCTATCCAGAACTGGACTCTGTAAAAAGTTGTTAATATATAGCTCCGTGCGTGCATTTGAAGCGTGCATAATAATTACGATGTCAAATATTAAAACTGCTACAGTAATTCAATACAATTACTATATATCAAATTTCGAGTGAATTACCGCAATTACTACGTGTAATTAATTGATGATAAAAATATACCAGAACTACTATCACCCATGTTTATACTTAGCATGGTTGCACAATTAGGCATAATGCGACATTTCACTAAAAACTTTTCCATTCAAGGAATTTCACGAATCCATCCCTTTACTGAAAAGGAAAATTTTCAATTTTGTACTTTATCTAAGTTGATAAAATAATTTGCATGTAGTCCTATATCCATCACGTCTCATTCATCTGCAAACTGAAAATATTTAGGTCTCTCTATGTAAGTTTATTCCCCTTGTTGTGCTCGGATGTGGTTGGACCACTGCAGAATAGGGCAACCGCAAACAATCTGCCACGTGTACGTAAGAGGCGAATAAAGTCAGGAGCTGAAGATGGAAAGAGGGGACCCACCTCACCACGAAATATTCCCCCCATGATTAAATGGTAATTAATCCACCTAACTGAGGATGGCAACGGGAAACCACCTCAGCAGCCATATTTTTTCCCAAGCATGGATAAGGCATAGACTTTGTGAAGGGATTAACTTATTGATCTAAGGAGTGCTCTTATGGAGCAAGAAAGCAGAATTTGAGTATGAATATGTTCCTTGAACCTGCCACTTGGCAGGGCACTGAAGAATAAGAAGAAGAAGAAGAGGAAGAAGAAGAAGAAGATGTAAGTCTCAGTATGGCTTTATAATTAATTATAAAATCCATTCTAATTCACCTTGCTTCTAAATAGTAAACTGAAAAATCTCCCTTAACTTTGATGAGTTTAACGTAACTCATATATGGAATATGTCTCAAACATTGGTTAACCCGATTTTGAAGCAAAGTTGACCTTGTTAAAACTTTGAATCTTCGTACTGCCAAGTTACAAATGTCTACGTGATAAAATTGTAGGCTCTTTGAGTCGTATATATTTTTTAATATTAAGAAGATGACTTAGAATCAACTGTCGTTGCTCTGCTTTCACTGAAATCTCATGATCCCATTCTTCGCGCACAGAACCTTAACAGCACAAATAAACATTAAAGGTTTACTGAAGGATGAGAATGGCAAAATACAATACGTTTACAAATGGCGTCTATAGTTGAAAATTGCAGCCAAACAATGCCTAAGTTCTCAAATATTGACTCATTGCGACCGGCAGAGCAACGGGTTTGAACTGCTTCCACTGTTCTACTACAATTGTAGAAATAAGTCTGGAAGTCAGTTCGACAAAAGTTTAGTTTAACAAATTTTTTAAAAATTAAATTTTGTAGTGAATAGAAAATTAGCATTTGCGTTGACTACACTGGATAACGAAAAATATAAATGTAGATTATATAATTAGATTAATTTATGTGCTGTTTTAATTTTTACTATAGCCTATAGTTCTCAATTCAATTCTCAGCTACTCTACAAATGTTGTGTGCATATGTTTCACAAATGTTGGTTAAATTTGTGCCAACTCAGTTGCTAGAATTGCAAGCCTGTACTTATGGGTCTATAAAATTATGTACATGCTTCACGTATTTTGAAAATAATACTACATGAGTTTGTGAAGGAATTAACTTGTTGATCGAAGGAGTGCTCTTATGGAGCGAGAAATCAGACTTTGAGTATGAATATGTACCTTGGGCCTGCCACTTGGCAGTGCACTGAAGAGAAGAGACTACATGATATTATTCTCCTATAATAGTAACTTGAATATAACGAAATTTAGTTGTATAATATTAAATACATTAGTAAGTATTAAGTAGACCTTAGATAATTTCATGTGTTCTAATGTATATTATAATTGTTAATTAGAATCAATAAATCATAGATAAAGAAATTTGCATTTAAACGCAGAATCTTTTATATTTCACTAAATTTAAGGCTGTATTAATACGCATGATATACCGAAAGTGAAATGAGACATAATGACTAGAAGGCACCTTACATGGATATTCCTCGTGCGGCTTAATAATTCTAAGAATTTACTAATTAATCTTAACTTTCTGTTCGGATTTGTTTTAAGTTCGATTCACAAACGAGCCGATCGGAGTGTAAAATATCGATGTATAATCTAGCCCCAAGATCTCATCGAGGTTTTGCCATTTAATCTCTGGCTCTATTACTTTTTCGGTTGACACCTGTTAGCTTGATTAGTACTTTTTCATACATGGGACAAGTTCCATCTACAAGTATTAAAGACAAGTTATCGTTTAGAAATTCCGCTCTACGTTTTACTATCAACTATTAAAACTAAAAAAATTAATAGTTCGGTTATATAGTTTAAAATCAGCAGTTAAGACAGTAAGATATAGTAAATTATGGAGCATAAAACTGATTTTAAAAGTCACAAGTTACATGGGGTAACTCAACAAGCTTTGCCAAATAAGAGTTTTTAAATAAGAATTGCAATATAAGGGTTAATTCATATTTATTAAATTAGCTTTGATAAACCAAAGTAGCTAATTCTGTTACATCAACTGTAAATCAGAATTATTATGCATAGAGATCAATATTCTTTGTAAGTCTGGGAAATTAGATAATTTATGCAAATCAATATATTTTAAAATAATCATGTCTATTTAAAAATATGTATCGTATTTTCACAATTTAATAATAATTATAAATATAATAATAATAATAATTTAATAAAACAATTTATTATCCGTGTCTGTGAGAGTATTTACATATTTAATTCACCGGAATATAAACTTTGAACAGATATAATGTGAGTCCAAAAATTTATTTAAAAAATTACTATGACTAAGTTAAATTATGGTAAACCATCTCATATATGTTACCTTCTATCAATTTATTAACCTTCCAGAAGTCTTCGCTCCTCTAGTAAAACCGTCTCACTGTCTCTCTCTTAGTGCACTGCCTATTGGCAGATCCATGGCATATAACGCCTCAATTCATCTCTATCTTCCGTTTTCCTCTTCATGTCCTCATACGAGTGAATCTTTAAATAATCTGTAACATTCCATTTGATTTATCATTATTCTTGGGGATTATGATTACATTGAGGTGGGCGCCCTAAGTCTTCCTGAGCTTAGACTAATATTTACAGGTCAGGGGCGTCATTCCCGGAGAACCAGAGAAAACAATCCTGTTTATCACTCCCTTCTCACTGAACCAAACACTAAGTCTGCCATGGGCAGACGCTCCTTCATGTTTTCTGCTCCGACAATATGGAACTCACTGCCACGAAATCTTCGACCTTGCAACTGTATTAATACTTTCTTGGGCAAGCTAAAAACCCATTTGTTTCCGCCATAGGTCTAAATTTTGGCCCGCCTGCCTTGAATCTTAGACTAGCACTGTTTTGATCTCGCTTTCTCCTGTGGTCTCTGTGTACTCAGTCGTCATCGTGTGGTGATTTGGTGTCTGTGTGAGTATAGTCTGCAAGAGACGTCCCTGACATGGCCTTGTGGCGAGGAACCAGACCTTAAATTTTTACTCATTGATTCATATTGAAGTTGTTAACTTAATGAAATAAATCAGATTGACTGTTGTACTTGTCTTATTGTTAAATATTGAGTGGTTCTCAAAATTATTGTGTAAAGTAAAGGAAAGCTGAGGAGAGGATTGATATAAAGAACTACTTGCTATGTGCCATCATTAGGCAGTCATTGAGTGAAGGTTGATACATTCCCCGTGAAATAACAAAGGTTTAACGACCGCTTTCCTACACAAGGATGATGTCATTGTGATCACTCATAGGACTCTATTAGTTATATTCTGGATTACACAATTTTGTTGCAGAAAAGTAACATAAGCTCAACTAAAGAATTACAGTTTAACAACTAATACTTTTGCTATGGCTTGGCTCTCCTACCTGTTAATCGTCACTTCGCTTTTTCTACAAGACGCAGGTATGATTTGTGACATCTTGCGAATAAGATACATTTGTGAATTCTCATACAGATATGTTTATATAAAAATGTACACTCTACAGCAGAGCCATTTGAACAGAGCTTATATTCATGATTGCCCGCTATCGGCTATCTCATTGTTTTAATTACTGGCTAATTCAGCGGGTCAATGCGTACTTCAAATAACGCACGTGTTACTGAAGAAATTAGAATAATACTAACGGGAATTAGTGTACAGAATATCAAAAGTATATGTTTCACAATGACATTCTCTAAAATCTTATTTGAATCAGGGCAATAATTGAGAGTTAAGGAATCAATTCACCCTACATGTACTTCAGTTGAAAGTCATAATAAATGTCTAGCAAGATCGGAACAAATATTCATTCGTATTTGGCACAAATTTATGCGAGTTAATTCTAATTTCTAAAATTAGAGTATGATGCTTGTAATGTTTAAGCATTCACTGTGATTATATATCCACTTCTTTATTCCTCAACATTTGACAGGAACAAAAGCAACAGTAAACAAATCAAACAGCGTAAACATGAAATTAGTATAAAAAATAAACCACCACCAATTACACAGTTAGAGAGTTACAGTTAGCCTAATTGGATCGAAATACTCACTTCATACATTCTATTATTGAACATAGGCCAACAAACAAAACAAAAATCCAATAATATTAATAGCAAATTAAAAAGTCAACATGGCACATAAGAGTAGGCAAATCAGCATATAATTGAAAAATTAGCCACACCGATTTGAAAAAAACTAATATAAAAAGAGCATAGCTTGACATTAAGATATAGCCTATTATTTTATAACATAATAGAGTATCTAAAAGGCAAATTAAATATCTTGCACAAGTTAGGTTGTCAAAGTTAGCGATAATATACCTAATTGTAATATGTTTTAGAACACCATTACTGGGTAACATGCAATTCTTTCTTAAAAGATTCATTTCTAACTTTACTCTAATATGTCTGAAATCTAATATTCCTAGACCCGTCATAAAGATTATGCTTTCAGTTCTGTAGAATTCACCAATAGCCTACTGCCTATAGGCATTTTATATAAGTTAGGCCAACTGAAATGGCACTGATAATATTCCATTTTTCTGTCCCCCATTAGCACTACAACCGTTAACACATGTAGCTGATATCCCGACAAACCGCATGAGCTCCGGTAATTCTAAATACTCAGTTAAACTCATGGTTATTGATAAATAGTCGGCAATACGTTTTTAACCACAACATAATCATCGTTTTCGTTGGTTTATTACAGCTTTGAGAGGTCCATATTTAAATACAACGTATTGGGACAAAGCAATAATGGTCAAACTTCCAGCAGCCTACAAGTACAGAACTCAATGCAAATATATTGCTCCTAACAGAAGCAGACAATCACTTGTAACTGGACAGCTATAAATGCTGATTTACTATATATTTACTATATACAATTTTTCGAGTAAATAGTACATGAAAGTCAATTTATTTGGAATATACTGAACCCTTAAATTGCATCTTTTACAGAATCGCAGACAGCTCCTCTCCCGTGTCCATCGCAAGTCAAGTTAGGAGACAATCCAGACAAACCAATTCCTACTAATCAGTGGAATAAGGATCATGGAAAAGCTCAAAGTATGCAACATACTTTATACATACTGTAACATACTGTATGGCTGGAGCCAGTGGCGATTTCGGTATGATACTCGACCTCGGATCAGTATGTGCGGGGTTTCAAATCGTTGGCTCGCCCGTCACTGACATCACATTCGAATCAGGAAACTGACGTTAACATTACATTTTTTAGACGTAGATATTTGGATCCTTATCTGAATTTACATGTAAATAAACATGTGTAATAAACTCGTACGTAAATTAAATTATGCATGCGTATAAATGTACATCAATACCCATGAATGTACATGTATACATGTGTAAATATATGTGTAATAAATAAATATTTGTAAAGTAAACAATCATTATAGTGAAAGGATCAACTATGTTCATATCTATAATATCACATGTTTAAACCGTTAGACAATTTTTCCATTTTCCGTGTAACCAGTCCAGTGAATGTCCAAGATTTTACTCTCAGGTCTGCACGGCTGGGAATCGAACCCACGAGGGTTTAATTCATCTCAGCATCTGTTATTGAAAACTTCATGACGTTACCCCTACGCTAGTGAGACACTCACTGTACAACAGTACGTTATATGCATGTAGAAGAATATACTTGCATATATATAACAAACAATATCCTTAGGATATCCGACGGCGGACCTGTATGTGTGGGTTCAAATCCTGGACTCAGCCTTCATCGATACCTTTTTCGGGAGGTGAAACTGAAGCCAGCATCAGCTTTAAAACTTTCTATATATATATATATATACTGTATATATATATATATATATATATATATATACTGTATATATATATATATACTGTATATATATATATATACATGTATGTATGTATATATATATATGTATATATATATATGTATATATATATACATGTATATATATATATGTGTATGTATATATATATATATATTATATATATATATATATATATATATATATATATGTATCTATATATATAAATTAGAATCCAATGTAGAAATGAACGGATTTCCGGTGATTATAGTGCAACATGATCTTGCTCGAAGCGAGTGATTAGTTTTGAGATGTTTTCAATCAATATCTTTATTTTAAATTAACTTATTCATTATTTTCAAGGCTACAAGGGGTATATGAAACTTTAAGCTATATTTGCTTAAAAATTGCTAAGACTCTTAATCTCAAAGTATTGGCTAACAAAATTAAAGAACTTGTTACGTTCAAGAAGTTGGTATTAATACTGAAGTATTTTATTAGCTTTCTTGTATTCGGTAAAAACAGTCGTAAAATACTCAAGGCATTGCAGAGTTGCAGATATCGTACTGTTGCAGAGAGATAGCAAAGCTCTGCAGTTCCATAGAAACAACTCTGAGTAGCATACGCAACATGCTGTGTGGGTAGTAGTATTCACTTCTGTGGGGCGAAAGATTTAGTACTGTATGTAGGCCTACCACTACATGGATGAGAATCATGGACCTTAAGGATGGAGGATATCAGGATATTATAAGTGTTGGAAATACGAATAGGTGAAAATGAAAATAAATATCCATTAATGAATCTGAAAATCTTGGGAGCGTAGTATCTACTCCATTTCCCATGACAGCAATGTTAGTTGAACTTAAGATGTATTGAAACAGAGAAATCTTGGGAACATAGTGTCATGATGCTACTTTCTCAGAAGAAACTCTAGGCTGAAGCTTCTTAGTAACGTATTCTTTACTTTTTCAGCCTGGAATTTATGAACCTATTAGAGACGGTTTCGCAAACGTTTTACTAGGAATTTAAGATCCAATTTAAAATTATGATATTATAAGTAGAACCTGTACGTTCTATGATTGAAACCAGTAGACTAATGCTTATTAAAGTATTTCTTAAAACCTTCTCATTATTTTGTTTGAATCTCATGAATAATTTCAGCTTAATACAAAATAACAAAATGTCTATAACAATTTTTGTGGAAGCGCTCTAGTGTAAGATTGTTTAGTTCTTGCACTTGTATTTTTTATTCTGCACTGTTTCGGTCTTTCTACGACACTTGTTAATTTTCTTAGTTGTCAAATTTGACGAATAAAAGATCTTCAATACGATGCTTAATTCTCAGGAATCTATCAAATAGGACGACAAATAGTAAACATTTATTTATATTTCAGCCGTTGTTCTTTTCGACCCGTTGTACACTATTCAGTGTTGTGGAGTGGTCACCAGTTGGGAGATGGAAGTGTACGTGGGACCCGATGGATGCCCAGGCACTGATGGATGTATTATGGATTTTATGGTGTTCGATGGGCTTGATTTATCCCTAAGGAAGGCTCGACTAACCGGAGTAAATAAGGGTTATAAAATCGTACACAACCGTAAGTAGTGCTTCTGTTAATAGCTAATGTACATGTGTAGGAAATTTTGTAGATAAGATATGCTGTAAATAGTTTATGTTCAAAAACCACGGCACTCTAATTGTAGTGTATTGGTTTGCATGGTAAAATATTTATTGTAAATAGCTAGTAAACAATAAAAATATTATTTAAATAGCTAGTAAACAATAAAAATATTATTTGAATAGCTAGTAAACAACATATTCTGTAGCTATCTAGTAAAAATATCTAGCAAACAAGAAGTTCTCTAAAATTACAAGTTGCAATTATTATTATAATTATTATTAATTATTATTAATTATTAGTATAATTATTATTACAATTATTATTATAATTGTAATTATGATTATAAATGATTATAATAATTAATTATAATTATTATAATTATTTATAATTCGTAATTATTATTCAAGTGTACTTGAATCGAAGAGAGGTAATCAAGACCAATCCTGCATAAGGTGTGTATAGTTAGGTCAGCATGCTTGAGTTCAAATTTGTATTTCATCATATTTAACATTCATATTTTCAGTGTTAGGAGTACATACCACTGTCAACATCCCAGTTGATCAACAAATTCCTGTGAAGGCCGGTGATGTAGTTGGATAGTAAGTTGCAAAAGTATTAACAATTTTCTGGTATTTTCTGATATGTTCATTATTAGACTTAGTTGTCTACGGCTCGATGACCCAAATATTTCTTTTAAACAGAAAATAATTTTTCAAACGCAATCACTACAACTTAATGCGGGAATACTAGTACTTTCAGTATAAGTATTACGTGGTTATTTAAGGTATGGTTCATTATGCATCGGTGTACTGTATGACTATGATGAGAGAGAGAAAGAGAGAGAGAGAGAGAGAGAGAGAGAGAGAGAGAGAGAATGATGATTTATATAATGTAGTTTAAAGATACTAACCAAGTGATCTCTATATCAAATTTGTGCCTGTATAGTTGAATTTGCAGAGAATTAATATTACAGAACTTGCATAGACCTTAATACATTTGAATTGAACAGAATCTATTTCACGGAAAAAATATATATAAAATTAATTCCTTCAATAATTAATCGAATAGTAAGTAGTAAGTGAAAAGTTACATATAGGCTCATAAGTATCCTGTGATAATAAAGCAGAATTGCAGAAGAGAAGAATTAGGCCTATATGGTTATCGATGTGCATTTAATATGTACTCATAAGTGCACATCCCCGTACCAACAAGCACAGGACACAAAATCCATTAACTTTGAATGACATTCATAATTTCATTGACATAACAGCAACAACAATGACTCTCATATCTGACAAAAAGTACGACAACTATAATTACGAAAGTCTGACCAATAAACCCCTCTCAATTTCTGTTAACTAACTTAAAACGTCGAATATATACATCATCGACACCCATATTCAAAAGTTCAAACAACCACAAGAACATTCGTAAGTGTTTAATTCCTACTAAACCTTGCTATATAAATATTCACTCAATAGAAAATAAATTTTTAATGCTTTATAAATAATATAATATGCTGCATTGTTAAGCATTTAAACAGTAATTTGTAAATTATTTTAAACATATTAATTCACTCAATAGAAATAAATTTTTAATGCTTTATAAATAATATAATATGCTGCATTGTTAAGCATTTAAACAGTAATTTGTAAATTATTTTAAACATATGCTTATAAACAAATGACTGCGTTAATGACCATTAAGAAAGAGCCTAGGCCTATTGTATGAATAATAAGTCTCTAGAATTCTGCCTACTAGGTGAACGGATGGAGAGAGTCTGTTTTTGTTCTAATGTCTAATAATGTTCGCTCAGTAACTGAAGTTAAACACATCATAGAAACTTTTAGTGTAGCATCTGCATTAAGATTTCTACTTACATTCATTAACAGTAATTAACAAAATTAATTAAATAAATTATAATTCGTCGGCATTTTCTGGTAAAGAATCGAGATATTTTACGAGTTTATGTGTTAAAACTATTTTGCTACTGTTAAGCTTAAAACTGAACGTGAGTAATAAAAATCAACTGTTGGAAGCAACAGGTTTAAATATTAAATCATTAACCTTTCTGAACTACCGTTGGCGCGATTGATCGATTTATAGTTGTTTGATATATAGCCAGTTGATTTATAGTTGATCGATTTATAATTGATTTATTTATATTTGATCGATTTATAGTTGATCGATTTATATTTGATCGATTTATAGTTGATCGATTTATAGTTGATTGATTTATAATTGATCGATTTAATAGTTGATTGATTTATAGTTAATCTATTTATAGTTGATCTATTTATATTTAATTGATTAATAATTGATCGATTTATAGGTATCTAAGTGTGCTTATAGGTGATTGATTTATTTTCATCGAATCTGTATTTCAGTAATGGAGTCAAAAACGGGATAGATTATTACGACGACGACGCCGCTCAGTTGACCTGTGCAGCTAACGGCTACATGTGCAACCAGAACTTCATGACAACCTCTCCTGACACACAGATCAGCGGTACGAATCCCGGGGAATCCTACTCGTTTCAAAGAGTCGGGGCCATCGACGATGTTCCTCCTGTATATCGATTCTATGGCTTCAGAGCTATTATAGAAAAGGGTTAGCTAAAACTAAATACAGGCTTCTCCGATCAACTACTTCAATTAATATTAATTTATATTTCTTGTGCAATGTGTATGTATCGAATTTCTTTAAAAAAATAGATATTTATTAATAAATGCTACGAAGTTATTTTAAAAAAATAAGGTGAAATAAATCTAAAGCTCAAAATTAACTTTTAAAAATTGGAAGATTACCTTTCAATCTTGCACATTTAAGAAAGAATTGCATCTCTCATTACGTGAAGTTAATGGTTTACGTTACTCATCTGATGAAGCTTTAATAAAGTGATAAATAAAGCTGTATTGTATTAACAGAATATGTTAACTGTTTTGTGCATAAACAATTATTGATTCCAATATAGGCCTAATATACGGTAGGTAACAGTTGTCTAATATAGCAGTCACGCATGTAGAGTTGATAGAGTCGTCAAATGCTATTTACTTTATTAATATTTTATATTTTTCATTTCATCAACCGAAAAGTAATCGTTCATAGTTACAAAACCAAAACAACAATAAAAATTGTTCTAACATGAAAAAAACTTGTGACACAAATGCGAAGTACAGTGTACACCCAGTAGTTAGCATATACAGTACTTAAATAATATACAGCATTAATATAATAATATGTTCTTCAAATGTGCCCTAAGCTACTACATGTCTACCTTAACATCAAGTATTACGAACTACATAACATATAACAATTAAATAATATGATATATATAGGCCTAGTCTTGTACCGATTAGTCTGTAAATGTGTATTCAATGACAGGAATATTAAGCATGACGCTAATGTTAGGACCTACGTCAACAGATAAAATAAATGATTTTTATTAGTATCTATTGTCACATGAATAGTTAATAAATTTTCCTTAAAGCCAAAATCCCCGTGTTGTGCTCGGGTGTGGTTAGACCACTGCAGAATTGGGCAACCGCAAACAATCTGCCGCATGTACGTAAGAGGCGACTAAAGGCAGAAGCTGAGGATGGCAAGAGGGGACCCACCTCACCATGAAATATTTCCCCAGGATTAAATGTTAATTAATCCACCTAACTGAGGAAGGCAGCGGGAAACCACCTCAGATGCCATAATTTTCCCAAGCCATAGGCTGCTTAAGGTATGAATGAGGCATAGCCTTTGTGAAGGGATTAACTTGTTGATCTAAAGAGTGCTCTTATGGAGCGAGGAAGCAGACTTTGAGTGAATATATACCTTGAACCTGCCACTTGGCAATTCACTGAAGAAGAAGAAGAAGAAGAAAGCCAAAATGTAGGGCCTATTCTACAATTGATAGTTTATAATTCAAGCAATTGTTGAACCATCTCTTTATTTAATTTGTTTTAAATCACTTTAGTCTCACGATCAAATTGGTTAGCAATTATCTTCGAAATATATATGAATTTGACTTAGCAAGTACTCTGAATATGTTTAGATTATGAGTGACAATCTATCCTGTTCGTTGTTCCGACTAAAGCAATTCAATTATTTCTGCATCAATAATTCCTAAATTAGCTATCTACTACCTTAACAAGAACTCCAATCATGCATATCTATTACAAAAATAAGTTTGCTAGGCACATGCCAAAGCGAAGAGGAAAACAGAAGATATAGATGAGTAGAGACGTTATATACCATGGACCTGGCAATAGGCAATACACTAAGGAGAGAGAGAGAGAGAGAGAGAGAGAGAGAGAGAGAGGTACATTACGAAACTACTAAGCTTCTATGTGTAGCACTGCCGGATTTTATAATATTTTATTTTAGGCGCAGCTCCTAAATTTGACAATCTACCAACATCGACAAATATTCAGCACACGGCGGCAATAGGAACGACAGTGCT
The DNA here is from genome assembly GCA_905160935.1 of Enchytraeus crypticus. Classification (NCBI taxonomy): domain Eukaryota; kingdom Metazoa; phylum Annelida; class Clitellata; order Enchytraeida; family Enchytraeidae; genus Enchytraeus; species Enchytraeus crypticus. Next base: position 2,730,038 of record CAJHZI010000713.1, read on the forward strand.
GAAGATCATCGTATCGGATCAGAATTCACTGGACACTCTCACCATTAAACTAGTCCGATCCTGTCCCTCCGGAGACTACTTCACTCTTTCCAATCTCGCTAAAAATTCCGGTTTGTATTATCCCATTGCATAGAAAATTATAAACGAAATGTATATGAATAAATTCAGGTAGATGTATACAGTAGTTTAATTTTCTTAACATTCTAGTAAATATGATATAAAATATTTGTATTTTCTTATTTTGAAGTAGGAGTAAACTAAAATTAGAAAAGTTATACTATATTGAAGAGAACGATATTCTGTGATAGAGTGATGGAGCGGAATATCAGAACAAATCAGTCTAAGATTTGAATCCTTCTACCAAATGATTCACAGTTTGCAAGTGAATCTAGTCCATTTTATTCGTCTACCTGGCCGAGTAAACATCGAGGCATCTCGATCAGTATCAGGAACGACTAGTAGAAAAGCTAAAAGCTAATGTTAACGTCAGTTTCCTCATTCGCAAGCTATGTCAGTGACCGGCAAGCCCAGACTTTGACCCCGCACATACTGATCCGCGGTCGAGTATCTTCTCGACATCGCCACTGGCTCCAACCGAACTGGCAGATCATATTATCAGAGTCATGTCGCGTGATCGGTTAAGTTTACGCTGTGGTTATGCACCTATGAAATTCGAATCCAAGTTTTTCAACAAGAAATATATATTTTAGTAGGCCTATATTGAATTTTTAATTATCAGTCATAGAAGTGTTTGATATTTTAATTAAGTAGCAGTCAATGTTTTTTCATCTTTATAGGCCTACATGTAAGTTTACAGCTGTATATTTTAGTGTATTAGTGTATTTTGGTCGGAATATATAAGCTTTGGTGCCATTATAGCCTTAATTTCAGTTCACGCATGCCCTTGATAGCTTGCCATAACTATTGACTCAACTTTAAAGGCCTTGCCTGAAAAAATATTAAAAAGTTAATCGTTTAAAATTGCTCTATTGATTTATTTTCTACACCCATGTAGAAAAGGACATAATAAATGCTAGAAAATTTGACAGAATCAACTTAAATGCTATTTTCAATGGAAAATAGATCGTATCGCATATATTTAAACGATACGATAAGTAGAATTTCCATAACTGAAGTATTAATTAATAAATTCTAAAATAAAATAAAGTAAAATAAAAAAAATGAAGTATTATTTATTGAAGCATAAATTATAATAATATAATTGGGTAATTTCGTTTATTTTGTTATTTATAATATTTTCTTCAGCTGATATCATAGTATCTAAATCACTAGCGACAGAACCATACCTGACACACACCCTGACATTGGAAGTCACTGACGCCTGTCAGACGACCACCCAGGCGCTAGATATCATCGTGAACGGGCCCGTTACCACTACAACTCTATCCACAACGCCTTACACCGGATCACCAACCACGGGGGTGTCAACTTCGGTTATCTTACGCTTCATTTTATTCAATACTTAATATTACTCAATTATTATTATTATTACCATTATTGTAATTATTATAATTATACTTATTATTACTCAATAAGCTAAACAATAACATAAGTATACATTCAGAAGCATGAGACTGAACAGATGGTCACCGGCAAATGGATTGAATGTCTTGGTGTCACTGCGCAAGTTACAGCCCGAAATAGATATTAAAAATAGATAATAGAAATAAATAATAATCGATAAGCGGACACCATTTTTGCTTATTCTCTTGTTATAGACTTAGCTGATGTCAAAACACACGTTAAATGAAAGGTTTTATGAATATGGAAATTTGTCGAATATGTTCATTAACTTGCATCAAGTCAGAGTTCATTCGACGAGTCAGGCATTCACTACTACCCCAGTCAGTTCTTTAATTGCTTCTCATAAGACAATAGGCCTACCCGTAACGTAGGCCTATATCTTGTTTCAGTGGCTGCTTTGAATGTAGACTTCTTTCCATTCGATGTCACTTTATTGCTCTGAACATTTTCATTTACAAATTGACACCGTCTTCTCCTAATTATTTTCCACTTCGATTGATACTGCTTCCTAGAATTAAATAAAATAGAATAAAAATAAGGATATAAATATTTTATAACAAATGGCCTACTAATTTTGAATGTAATGTAACTAGAACCCAGGCAGCACAAACAATGGTGGACTATTGAGTACCACTGATGGGCAGGTTCTGGTTGGACTACTGGCTGCGGCCCTTGCCATGGCCATCGCCACAGCTGTGGGAGTCTGCTGTCTATGCTACCAGCTACGATCGCTCATGGGGTAAGAACTGCAATTCTCGATCTATGTTTATAAGTGGGGTAGGAATTGCACTTCTAGATAATTTTTTGTACATGAGATAAGAATTGCAATTATTAATTTATATTTATACATGGGGTAAGAATTGCACTTCTAAATAAATTTTTGTAAAAGGGGTAAGAATTGCAATTATTAATTTATATTTATAAGTGGGGTAAGAATTGCACTTCTAGATATAGACATGTATATATACTGTATATATACATGGGGTAAGAATTGCACTTCTAGATAAATGCGTGTACATGGGGTAAGAATTACAATAATAGATTTATATTTATATATGGGGTAAGAATTGCACTTCTAGATTTATGTTTATACGTGGGTTAAGAATTGCATTTGTAGATTCTTATTTAAACATGAGGTAAGAACTACACTTCAATATTTCTATGATTGCTGTACACAGGGATAAAAACTGCACTTCTGAACTCCTATTTATACATGAAGTACGAATTATACTTCTAGATTCCTATGTACACCTGGGCTAAGAACTAAACACTAATACTGTTCAATTGATACGATAAGGGTAAGTACTAAATTATTAGTCTACTATAAGTATATACATTCTTTAAACATTCACTGTACATGAATATTGATATAATATGAATATTCACTCTTCGTGTAACATTCACTGTACAGGAAAGACAAAGCCGCCCAACCTGACCCCTACTATGACTACGACAGTCAGTACCCTAACGGTCAGCATAGGCAGCCAGGCAGGTACCCTCCTTCCAAGCCTAACAACCTCGACGCTGACTACACAATGGAACCTAGACCAGCTTCCTTCCGACCAGATTACTCGTAAGCTACTTATATTTCATTTGAACTTGAAACTGGATCATCGATGACAGCATCTGTTTTAAGAGTCGTCTCGTGCAGTGACTGTGTAAATTTTTACTCTTAGTTTAATGCTACTCTGAAGTCAGCGTATTAATTCATTGAGCATGATCTAGATTTGCGCTGACTGTTACCAATGTGCGATGTCAGTCGATGTGGTTGATCGTAGGAGTGCTACAGAATGAGTGAGACAGAAACTTTGCTTCAGACCAGACATCGTGATGTTTGCTAATTTACATAAAAAATAAATACAATTATTACAATCAACTGCAATTATTAAAACGATTTACATGTATATACATACTATTTTTACAATCAACTACTATATCAATACGATGTAGTAGAGGTGTAACTGTTGAGTGCCTGGTGTAACTGTTGAGTGCCTGGTGTAACTATTGTGTGTCTGGTGTAACTGTTGTGTGCCTGGTGTAACTGTTCGATGCCTAGTGTAACTGTTGAGTGTCTGGTGTAACTGTTGAGTGTCTGGTGTAACTGTTTAGTGCCTGGTGTAACTGTTCGGTGCCTGGTGTAACTGTTGTGTGCCTGGTGTAACTGTTGAGTGCCTGGTGTAATTGTTGAGTGCCTGGTGTAACTGTTCGGTGCCTAGTGTAACTTTTGAGTGTCTGGTGTAACTGTTGAGTGTCTGGTGTAACTGTTGAGTGCCTGAAAAGTAACTGTTGAGTGCCTGAAAAATTTCTGCTAATTAATTATAAAATAAAATTCCAATTTAAAGTTTTGCATTTTCCTTTGCAGGTCTAACAGAGTAGGACCTCAAGGTTAGTGATGTGTCCGTTAGTATTGTCACCATAAGAATCGCTTATTTTTAAATATTTAATAATAATAATAATAATAACAATTATTAGTATTAGTATTATTTTTCAATTGCCCTGGGCTGTATAGGGCCATGGGCTAAGAAATAAGATAAAAGAAAGACTATTTAATTAAAAGAAAAATGAAAAAGAATTATTATTATTATTATTATATTGTAAAATTAAAAATGTATAAAGTGATACAAAATAATTGTTCAAAAACCGTTTCCTCATACAATGATGATGTCAGGGTTAATATATCATCATATCGAGGTATCATATGTCACTACAAAAGCGATTAACCCATACGACTTGAAATAACATGTGCGAAAGAGAAAGAAAAGAGATCCTAAGCGATGCAGTCCGGTACAGTAAAACACTAATACTGAAATTTAATTATAATATAATTGCGCATATTCTTATTGATCATATTGTCATATTCTTCTTATCATCATAGTTAGTAAGTTAGTAATCAACACTGCTATTTTACAATCAACTTGTTTATTATTTTTCAGATCCGGCACAAAATGGACACCCAACTCCTAGGGACATTAACCTCAGGGCTACCACACCCAATCGGTTCTACAAGGATCAGCTGTTCTGGTAAACATGTGGGGAGAGAAGTATCCTGTTGGATACAAAATGATGTCCCTGTTCCTCTTCCTCCCAAAAGCCTCAGTGGAATATTCGATTTACTGTTGTAAGTTTAGTAGGGTTGGCTAAAATATTTAATATTATCCAGAACTAAAGTTATGATAGATGCCTCGCCTCAATGGTAATCATTGATCTTTACTCCAGGAGGCTGACAAGATATATATTACTATATATATATATATATATATATATATATATATATATATATATATATAGTGCTCATCATCATCATCTTCCCTTAAATCCCAGTTTAACTAGGTCGGGATACAAATAGACTTGATCCATTCGGTTAAGTTTTTGTAAGAATTTCTAGAGCCTAGGTGCTCACCAACCGAATGCCCTTTCTGACGTTGGTAATTATATATTCAATACTATACACTACATATTATACATGTATATATACTACATATATAATACTATAAATGTATATAAATTTTGACCGTTTATTGTTATCCCTTTAGATGACACCTTTGTCCTATTATTATTGGATGTTAGCAAATAAAATTGATATGATTTTAAAATAAAATTGAATTTTCTTAAGGTAATGAGCATTGTATTAGCTCTTGAAGTATCAAAAGCTATTTATGAAATTCTAATAATTTGATAAATAGCACATCTTATACCTTAGTTATAACCATCTAGTTGACCACCCTTCAGTCAAACACGAAATTAGACAAGTAAAATAGGCAAGTGAAACATCTATACAATCAAAAACAGAAAAACTACAATATATACTGACGCAATATATAGACACAATACATGTATAATAAATGAATATTGATTCAGTAAATGCAATATTAACAAGGAATTAAATAGAGCAACATCAATTTAAATGTCAAACTGAATACTTGAATGAATGAGGGCAACATAAATATACATTTATTTTAATAGACAGATAGAGTGGTATTAGATGCAGCTATATGAGTTTCTTTTACATTCCCTTAAAACGAGTTACACATGAATATATTACATACCTAATATAGAGTCTATATATAAAATAATAAAATAATAACTAGCAAAAAAATATAAAATATATTAAATAACGGCAATTGAAAATCATAATTTGAGTACTATTGATGTAGATGCTTGTAATTTATACACAAGTTATGCACACATTATGCATTAAAGTAAACCATGACTGAGTAGCGAAATGTCAGGAAACATGGCCTACATGTAACTAAAAGCTAAGGTTAACGTCACTTTCCTCAATCGAAAGCGATGTCAGTGACGGGCGAGCCCAGAATTTGAACACCGCTTATACTGATCTGCGGTCGAATGTCATACCGTCTTCGTCACTGGCTCCAGCCAACTAACTATACATGCATATTCAATGCTATATCGACTTGCTTGAATTTTGCACACCCTGTCTTCAGAAATCGATTTTTTGTAGAACGCTAGATAATTGAGCCGATAGCGAGAAATTCAATCAGAGGACGAACGATGTAGTGTCGCAGATAAAATCCATTTAGACGTAAATGTCGGAGAAACTCTTCGAAACGTTACAGTTAGAGACAGACAAGAATCTCTGTCTCGTCAAAGTGACATCTTCGCATTTCTCGTCAGTTCTCATTTAATCCAGCTATATTAGCTTGCTCCTTGTCTTGCACGTTGTCTCAGCTCCTTCATAGAACTCGTTCTCTGTGTCCTGTATCAGTCTCTCTCGTTGCGGCAGCTCCTTGGTTATTATAGTATTGGTTCGTTTGCTGAATCTTAAAAATACTTGGACGGCATTGGGAAATATGTGATGAGCGGTGGAGGAGGCAAGATTCGAAATAAGATTGGAGCAGGTAGCCTAATGTGATCGGGGACAACTGTTCAGGGACGTCACCAACATTTTAATACCTCTGTTAAACGGTGATATTATAATGTTGGTGACGTTAAACAAAGGAAGTACTATGTCTGTTAATCAGAGGTATTACAATATTGTAAACTGAGGTATTACAACGTTGATGACTTGATGAGTATTAAGAAAGATTTTCTTAATACTCATATGACAGAATTTTGAAGAAGTGCAGTAATATTTGTGAACCACCGGGAATCGAACCTAGGACCTCTCGACTTGATTTCATTTGGCTGTTACAGTATTTGTTAGTTTGCTAAATCTAAAAAACACTTGAACGTCAATGGGGAAAATGTGATGATCTTCGTAGAGATGATGTTGAAAATATTGAAACAAGTTTATTCAAATTTAATGTTTCTTGTGCTTTTCTCGTCGCTTATTGATCAACCCTAGTAATCTCATGCCATATACGTACAATTAAGTGCATCATACTGCGAGAGAATAAATTATCGAATTGCTTTCATCGCTTAAATATTTTGCGAATGAAAGAAGTTTACCAGAAATAATACTACAAGGATCTCTAAATAGCGACTGATTTCTCTCTCTATCTCTCACTCTCTCGCTCACTCTCTTTCTCTCTCTCTCTCTCTCTTTCTCTCCCTTACTATCTATCTATTCTCTCTAAGGAGCCAATCACCTCTTGACTATGCACTCGTATGCCATTAAACTTTATTGGAATGCAATACCATTCGATTCCATCTTTCTAGATATACCCATTAGCTTTTATTTATTTGTCAATTGTTGACTGCAACTTGGTTTTAACTAGTTAATTTTCAATATTGCAATTAAATTAGTCTGCTAGAACTGCCAGTTGATAAGTCAAATTTAAGCTTCAAGTATTTAGGTAAATTTCATATAAAACTTTGACTGAGCAATAGAAAATAAATCGATGATTGATGGACAGTTTTGTGACAAGGTACATTTCTTCAAGACAAAAGTTGACTTCATTGAAGTCAAATGTCCTTTAATCTCTCATTTGTCATTTTAGCTATAGTCGACTTTTTACATTAGCCACTGAAAAAGCTGATAAAGCTGAGGCTAACGTCAGTTTTCTCACTCGAAAGCAATACCAGTGACGGGAGAGCCCAGGATTTGAACCCCGCACATACTGATCCGCGGTCGAGTATTTAACCGACTTCGCCAGTGGTTCCAACCAGATTTCCACTATTGTCTCTGTATTTCATTGTTATAGTCTGAGGGAAAATTAAATAACTATTGCACTTTTATGAGAAATGGCTTACTCGCTGAAACCAATGTCTCGAGAGTCCAAGCTGATTCAAAGTCACTTCAGAGAGGTTAGAGGTCAAGAATAGCCTGTCAGGGTTACGGAGTGCTTTCAGGGTCCGGCTTGGATGGATTCGTTAATAATGCTATCCACACAGGATGAGCTGAATGTTGAGGATACTTAACTCAATTCCTTCTTTTCAATTGCATCTTATTTACTTATTTATTTATTTTTTCATTCATTCATCTCATCTTATACAACTCTGACAAAACATATGTGCACGCACACAGAAAGTTAAACCATATGTGTGATCGGTAATAAGGGCCGTGACGGCACTAACATATACCGGTTGTACAATTGATGAAAGTAAAGTATAAAAGCAGCGAATAAAATAAAACATAAAGTTAAGGATAAATCATGCAATATGAACTTTAAAAAATATAAGTGTTTAAAAATACACTATTTAGAAAAGAACATCTAGCATCGAAATAAATATTTGCTATAAATCTACGTTTCCATATATCTTCAGATGGAATAAACCAATATAATATCTCTGTGCTGCTGTATAGCATGTTACTAAATTAAATTTTAAAACTGCCTTTTGATTTATATGGGGCTAATTGATTAGTCTTCTATCTTTCTCGTCAATAGAAATTTAGTTTAAAATCTCTACCGTGCTCATGGGAGTCAATTCTCTCGAAAGCTTCTCAAAATCTACGGTAAAATATCTTCACATAAAAATCTTTGTAACCTTCTTTCACCTCTTCAATCACATAATTTAATAAATCCAAACTAATAGTTACTCAGCATCATCTCAGCTTTTCAATGAACGCATTCATTTATTATTTGGTAAGAATTTTACTCATACTATGCTCACACCTTTCGTTAATCAGACCACTACGTTTGGTTCCTTTGTAATAAGGACTAATTCATATTAAGGTTTTACTAATACAGTAAAATCTTTGGCTAGATATAATTGTACTATACATAGATAATGTTGATAGTTTTTGTGATGTTTTCCCTGTAACATTTTGAAAAAGATTCGGTATGACATTAACTCTAAATTAGAGTAGTTAATTACATTTAAAACTGACTGATATTCTGCCCTTGAAAGCAATGTTGGTCAGTGGTGTTCTCTAGATAATCACTTTGGCAGGTCATTGAAATCATATGTGTGCTTTAGACCCTTTGTCTTGAAAGCCGCTACTCTTAACTTGTTCTGGCCAATAAGTTTATGATTCCCAACATTAGAATAATACGAATAGGAATAATTAAGAAAATAACAATAATATAGTAATGAATGAACTTACTTATCCTCATGCAATGATGATTTCTACGACTAAAAAGGCATTGGATACTAGCATGCCTCAGTTATGTCGATAACAACGGCAGAAACTATAGTAAAAGCTAAAATCTAAGGGTTAACGTCAGTTTCCTCACTCGAAAGCGATGTCAGTGACGGGCGAGCCCAGGAATTGAACCCGCACCATCTGATCCTCGGTCGAGTATCTTACCAGCTTCCCCACTGGCTCCAGCCAGTGAAATAAGGCTGTTTTGGCGGAGTTGTTATACAGTTAGCAGCTGTACGACGGAGTTTGTTTTCACACAGTGATCTCAGTCCGCCCCGAGCAAGACGTCCCTAGAACAACTCCTCAGCTAATGACTCCCCTAGGAGCCGTTGGGACTTCCGACTGACCTCCCGGAGCCTGAGTCCGAGCGGTCGATGATAAATATGAGATTCTGTTGATAAAGCAAGAGTGTATGGATTCCGCTAAGACTAATTATAGAGAGTCTAGTGGATGTGATTGCAGCGTCAGAGATAGGATTCAAGAATCATCAGTGTAATTGATTTTAGATAGGAATTCAGAATCGGGTAATTTAAATGATTAGCAAAAGAGAAATAAGTTTTTATTTTAACAGACATAATACATGTTCGGCCATACGTCACCGTCATAAGGAGCACGTACACTTTCCACTCATCATCATCATCATCGCCCCTTGAATTCCAATTTAACTAGGGTCCTGACACGAATAGACGAATAATAATTATACAATTAATTTTACTTTTTAACAAAAATTCAAATTTAAATGTTCAAGTTTTAATCCTTTATTTCTAATTTTTTCCAATCAAGCTTTATATAAGAATCAAAGAGTAATCATGTAAAAAGGAAAGCAAAACAATAGCACGATATTTGAAGTAAAAACTTTTAAATGAGTAAATTTGTGAAACATATTCATATCGGAAAATAATTATAATAGCAGCTTTTATTAATATGTCATGTTTCAAATTAATAGCGTAAACAGCTCAAATATGTCGAAAAGCAATCAATAATCATTACATAACCATTACAATTGTAACTTTTTCAATTACGGACCGAAGCAACTAAAAATACTCTATAAATGTTAAACTCTAATAAAACAGCTATTAAGAATCATAATGGCGAAGGTTTTATGCAATTGGACTGCATCATAGTTTAGCACTTTACCTACAGCCAGGCAATAAATAGATAGAAGATCTATGAATATGATATTTATTATTCTAGGCTATTATCAATCTTGCATTGGCCCGTACATTTCTAATGAATTTGGAGAAACAAAGAGAAAATATTAATAAAAATATAAAAATATTCAAATACTCTAATAATATTTAAATAATAATAAAATATTTTAAGAATAATATTTTATTTTAATTTTTACTTTTATAAAAATATTTTAATAATCTTCTGCTAATCATAAAACCGAGTAGGCCTACAGCCGGTTTTCGGCAACAATCTGACAAAAGAGGACGAAAGAGGACGAAAGAGGACGAAAGAGGACGAAAGAGGACGAAAGAGGACGAAAGAGGACGAAAGAGGACGAAAGAGGACGAAAGAGGACGAAAGAGGACGAAAGAGGACGAAAGAGGACGAAAGAGGACGAAAGAGGACGAAAGAGGACGAACGAGGACGAAAGAGGACGAAAGAGGACGAAAGAGGACGAAAGAGGACGAAAGAGGACGAAAGAGGACGAAAGAGGACGAAAGAGGACGAAAGAGGACGAAAGAGGACGAAAGAGGACGAAAGAGGACGAAAGAGGACGAAAGAGGACGAAAGAGGACGAAAGAGGACGAAAGAGGACGAAAGAGGACGAAAGAGGACGAAAGAGGACGAAAGAGGACGAAAGAGGACGAAAGAGGACGAAAGAGGACGAAAGAGGACGAAAGAGGACGAAAGAGGAGCTTCTGGTAGTCGGGATGTGAAATGCTTGCATGCGACTAAGCTGAATGGTTACAGCGTTATCGATATGCTACGAAATATTCATTATCTTCTAGTAGCTCAATCTGTTCACTTTAGTTCTAGAAATTACAGTCTGTGTAGCATACCTAGTCATAGTATATAGTCCGTGACAAAGGTTCGATTAAATTGTTTATTACATATAGAAAAATTGCGACTGAAGAATAACCTAGAACATGAGTATTCCTTTTGTTAGCTGTGAGATTGCTTTTAGTTATAAGAGACTATCGTTTGTGATAATAGGACACCCAAATGAATTGTTTGAGCCAGAGTTTATGGTTTTGTGGAGCGATTTGTGCAAGATACATAATCATAGGCAAGTCTGCATACATGTGTACTAAACGGCATTCAATCAATCAAGCCAAATACTGCATCAATCAGAAAAACCGTTCATTATGGAACTGTTCATTCCTTATTTTTCTTTTTGAACCTGTAGCTATGACTTCTATGATCTGCAGAGTAGACATTTTATACTTCATGTGTACATGTACATGCAGTGATCCGAACACAACACGAATAGGAAATAAATGGTTTCACGTATATGAATCTAATTTAAGTATCTTAACTGCACTAAATTAATTATTTTAAATCTATTCAATTCAATTCAATTTAATAAGAACATTTAAAATGGTCATTCAAACCTGTCGAGTTCACATAAAAAACATACAAACAAGCAAATGCAACAAGAAAAAACGCAAACTAAATATGACCTATGGTGAAATTGAGACTTAATGCAGACTAATTTCGTAAATTTACATGTATTTGTCGACTAACTGAAATGAACTTGTCAGTGTAGAAACAACCTACTATGCATACAATTGCTTGATTATTATAAAATATCATCAGGAATAACAAAGTATGACCTTTCAATACTGTATAGCGACAGATTATAAAATAGTAGAGAATTCTTGAGCAGATATGTTGGTCTACGCTTTATAACACTCAACATGCTGACGGAAATGACAATAAATCGTAGGCCTGATTCAATTTCACATCATACAAATAAAGGTAAGTAGCGGTTTGACTATGTTTAAAAGTAAAGCTGATAAAGCTAAGGTTAACGTCAGTTTCCTCACTCGAAATGCGATGTCAGTTACGGGCGAGCTCAGGATTTGAACCCCGCACCTATTGATCCGCGGTCGAGTATATTACCGACTTCGCCACTGGAGCCAGTGGCGAAGTCGGTAATATACTGTTTATATGTTTAGTATGTTTAATACTTATATCATATGCTATATGTTTAATAGCTGCTACTGAATATAGCATAGAGATTATAGTAAACATTCATTTGATAATTACATGCAAACAATGGCTGCTAATGTTATAAACGGATTAATTTTATTATTTTATAATAATAAAGAAAATGATATCTACAATTATTGCTGATATTTTCTCTAAGTGCCACTTTTGCCCTTTCTCAATTTGGGACCACACAACGATGCCATGCACGAAGAATGAACAGTTTTATTTCTATAAATATTTAAATTACATATATAAATATTTAAATTACTCCCAATTACACCCAGTTACAATAATTCATTTAACTAGTTGTAAATTTTCTCCCACAAGGAAAGAAATCAAGCAAACAATCAATGAATACGTTTATAAAGGCATATACAAAATATCAAAATACCACTAAATGTGCATTTAAAAGCTAAAAGTCTATCGGCTATCAACTAGTGACCAGAGTCGATTTTAAGCCTAGCTTGTAGCTATGACTTAAGATTTCTTACATACAGCAGCAAATTTATATTTAAGCATATTTTTTTTAATTTCCGCTGCAAATGTATATATTTATTAAAGACATCACACAGAATTTGTGAGTGATTAAGAATTTGCGCAATAGAAAAATTACTTTTATTTAAGAAGTTACATGCTGTGTCTAGGACACTAATGAATAGGCTAATTGTTAACTGAGCACATCCCAAGAGGCTACAAAATCAAAACGAGGAAGGTAAAGGGAAGCCACCTCAGAAGCCGTAATTTTTCTGAGCTAAACGAGCATAGTCTTTTGTGAATGGATTAACTTGCTGATCGAAGGAATGCTCCATATGGAGCTGGCGGAGTACTAGAGAGTGAGTGAGTGAGTGAGTGAGTGAGTGAGTGAGTGAGTGAGTGAGTGAGTGAGTGAGTGAGTGAGTGAGTGAGTGAGTGAGTGAGTGAGTGAGTGAGTGAGTGAGTGAGTGAGTGCGTGAGTGAGTGAGTGAGTGAGTGAGTGAGTGAGTGAGTGAGTGAGTGAGTGATTGAGTGAGTGAGTGAGTGAGTGAGTGAGTGAGTGAGTGAGTGAGTGAGTGAGTGAGTGAGTGAGTGAGTGAGTGAGTGAGTGAGTGAGTGAGTGAGTGAGTGAGGAGTGAGGAGTGAGGAGGGAGTGAGTGAGTGATGAGTGAGTGAAGTGAGTGAGTGGAGTGAGTGGTTGAGGGAGTGATTATTGATTGAGTGAGTGAGTGAGTGAGTGAGTGAGGAGTGAGTGAGTGAGTGAGTGATTGGTGATGTGCAGTGAGTGATGCGTGAGTGAGTGAGTGATGTGAGTGAGTGAGTGGAGTGATTGAGTGATTGAGTGAGTGAGTGAGTGAGTGAGTGAGTGAGTGAGTGAGTGAGTGAGGTGCATTGAGTGTGATTAGGTGAGTGAGTGAGTGAGTGAGTGAGTATGAGTGCTGAGTGAGTTATGATGAGTGAGTCGAGTGAGTGAAGTAATTGGTGAGTGAAGTGAGTGAGTGAGTGAGTGAGTGATGAGTGAGTGAGTGAGTGAGTGAGTGAGTGAGTGAGTGAGTGAGTGAGTGAGTGAGTGAGTGAGTGAGTGAGTGAGTGAGTGAGTGAGTGAGTGAGTGAGTGAGTGAGTGAGTGAGTGAGTGAGTGAGTGAGTGAGTGAGTGAGGGAGTGAGTGAGTGAGGAGTGAGTGAGTGAGTGAGTGAGATGAGTGATGAGTGATGAGTGAGTGATGAGTGATGAGTGAGTGATGAGTGATGAGTGATGAGTGAGTGATGAGTGAGTGAGTGAGTGAGTGATGAGTGAGTGAGTGAGTGAGTGAGTGAGTGAGTGAGTGAGTGAGTGAGTGAGTGAGTGAGTGAGTGAGTGAGTGAGTGAGTGAGTGAGTGAGTGAGTGAGTGAGTGAGTGAGTGAGTGAGTGAGTGAGTGAGTGAGTGAGTGAGTGAGTGAGTGAGTGAGTGAGTGAGTGAGTGAGTGAGTGAGTGAGTGAGTGAGTGAGTGAGTGAGTGACTGACTGAGTGACTGACTGAGTGACTGACTGAGTGACTGACTGAATGACTGACTGAGTGACTGAGTGACTGAGTGATAATTTGATTAACTTTGAACTTGGCATTGGAATCAAAATGATAAATCATAGTGATACAATGATATTATATTATGAAGTGGTCAACTAGATACAATGCTTACGACGTATGTAAAGACATACCGTATCTGTGACGTTGTTGTGTTGCTATGACTAAATAAACACACTCCTCTCTTTAACCCTAGCAAAGCAAGAGAAATTGCATATATTTAGTTAATTTGTATTTTGTTTTTAGCAAAATGATAGCAATGATAAACCGTAGGTATCTTAATTCGCATATGCACCAGCTAAAGAGTTTATATAAATTTATTTAGAATTAAAATTCAGGTGTTCAATTTTTAGACCAGAAATTAATATTAATTCATTAAATTAAATTCGTGTTCGGATTATGACTTTAGTTTAATAATAAAAATAATTTTTTTAATGTATGTTTTTAAATATTTTCCAGTTTTATATATTTTAGGGAATAGTACATAGCTTTCGATGACAAATTACTTAACTTCGCATCACCTGAAATTAGACCTATGTAGACTTTTCGACTTTAAAATAGCGTCTCCTGAAGATACAAGGAACAGCAGAATTGCTGAAGTTATTTCACTATAAGCTGAAAGCCGCATAGTATAAATTAAATATTAAAAAGAAGGTGGCAGATTTATCTCAGTCTATATAATGGCAGGTGGCAGATGTAAAACCCAGCCTCAGAATTACATCATACCGTACATTAATATTTAGTGTACATTAATTATCTGATTCCAGGCAACTTCGAGTTAGAAACTTTATCGTTTTTCCTTACAGCGCAAAGACTCTTAAGAGACCAACTGAAAATTCTTGAACAATATTTGCATGATTCCACTAATAACCAAAGAATTGATTAGAAAAAATCTATGGCGCACTGGATAAGGGTGTCATCTCAGAATAACGGAAGCGAACTAATGTAATATAATCAAGATTTAAGAAAATAGTCTATGGGCCAGCTATCTGTCGTAGACCTTCAGCCTATGGTACAACCTTCTTGGCACGAGTGACACACATCAGAGAGTTGGTGTGAAGAGATGGTATACCTGAAGCATAATATTAAAGTTCACTTCAAAAATGATGATTTTTTAATCATTAGGTTATGAGTTTGAGTTTGGTTTGGAAATTGTTGAATTTTTTAGATTTCTGAATTTTAGCTGTAGAATTTATATTAAATAATTTCGAACAGGACGTTCATAATATGCACACCGGAAGGTTTATCATAAATATATACAATACAGTATGTCATGGGCCATATGTACCAAGGCCTACATAATTCAACGCAGATACGCTTAATGTGAAGATAAATTATCAATATTAGCATAGTCCCTGTGCAAGTGTATGCCTTTATTTAATAGTGTGAATTTGAATCATTTCCTTGTATGATTAAAAATTAGGCACTGAATCTAGTGAAATAATATTCTATGACGTCATCTACCTCTTTTATTGCCACATATTTGCTGTTAGCCAGCTTATTTCCACATGCATTTACCTATCCAGTAAAATGTCAGAGATTTTATTTCTCTGCGAGCTTATAGCTTACATTTAAATTTATTCTCTTTCTCTTAGTGCACTGCCTACTGGCAGGTCCGGCAGGACCATGGTATATAACGCCTCCACTCTTCTCAGTTTTTCGCCTTCATCTTCATTTCCACAAATGAGTGGGTCTTTAAGTCATCTAACATACCTAATCTCGCCCTGCCCCTGCCTCTTTTTCCTTCCATTCTACCTTCTATGACCTGTTTTAATAGACCTTCCCACCCTTAGAATATGTCCTATTCAAATCTTCTTCCTATTTCTTAATACATTTATCAACTGTCTATCTATGCCAACTCTCTCTAGAACTTCCTCATTTGTAGCCTTTACTTTACTGTTACTTTAAACTTTTACTTTTTACTTTACTTTACTTTAAATTTATTATCTATGTAATATTTTCACGACCCTAGTTAAACTTCCCGACTCAAGTTAAACTGGGATTCTAGATAAGATGACGATGATTATAAATGCAATAATTTACCTTTGCAGCTCAACTATCTTGTACATGTACATGTCTATAAGCCGTATTTATTTACTGAAAATGAGGGCATTACAAAGCATTTATGTGTATAACTTTCACACTACTGTAACCAATCCCTATTTCTTTAACTATTTATCTGTTTATTTATTTATTCATAATTATTTACTTTTGAACTGTACCTCTTTGATAGCTACCAAACGCCCGAGAGTCAGTCCTTAGATGAAATAGAATGCATTAATAAGCATCTACATGTAGAACCCTGGCACCATGACCCCCATGCTTCTTTCTCTCTGCTCTGTGTTACACTATATCTACACGACACAGCAGGTCGGCTTTGTTCCTTGCTCTCCGCTCCCACGGGACTGGACGAATGGACTTATGGCGATTATTTTCTGCTCCGTTGACGATGGAAGACCGGCAGCCAGCGGATGGACGGATCCCTTCAGGGACCCCTCCAGGAATCCCTTCAGGAACCCCTCCAAGGACCCCTCTAGGAACCCCTCCAGGAACCCCTTCAGGAACCCCTCCAGGGACCCCTTCAGGAACCCCTCCAGGGACTGCATTGATGTTCAGCTCAGGATCGAGAAGCACTAAATTAAACCTTCCCCTATAATATATGAGTGCTCTTAAATAGCTGTAACAATAGTAGTAATAGTTAGAGTGCTACTGTCATCAGTGACAACATCGAGCACGATTGAGGAATATCCATGCCAGCGAGCGAAAAGAAATTTCAAAAACAGTGCAAAATTCTAAAATCCATTAATTTTGTCCAAAGGTAATGTAGTGCACGGATGAGGTTAATTTAAATTAATTTTCGTTTACATCTCAATGTAACCATTGAAGTTGATAAAATGTGAATTTTTTGCTTGGCAAGTTATAGTTTTACGGATATTTGATAAAATCAAAATATTATTATTTCTCAAAGAATAATTAAAATTCGTTAGAGAGTTAGCGGTTGAACATATATTTTCTGCTGAATTATGTAATACATTTAACATTAAACTCAATAATAACGAGAACAGCATATATACAATT
The DNA here is from genome assembly GCA_905160935.1 of Enchytraeus crypticus. NCBI lineage: Eukaryota > Metazoa > Annelida > Clitellata > Enchytraeida > Enchytraeidae > Enchytraeus > Enchytraeus crypticus. The sequence goes on from CAJHZI010000713.1 coordinate 2,747,348, forward strand.
TATATCTACCTGCATACTTCACTTAAGGCCTATAGATAAAAAGCTAAGGTTAACGTCAGTTTCCTCACTCGATAGCGATGTTAGTGACGGGCGAGCACAGAATTCGAACCCCGCACCATCTGATCCGCAGTCGAGCATCTTACCGACTTCGCCACTGGATCCAGCCAGTGGCAGATAGAACAATATGCGGAATTGCGATTATGTTTTTCCCGGTAGGTCTATTGGCTCTTTGACTATGATTTGAAAACCGCGCTGTAATGCAATTAAATAGGCTATTGAATACCGGCTTACAATCTTCCGTTAATTTATGTCCACTCCGATGATGTTGAAAAGCGTATATTTATTAAATGGCTACATAATTGTGTTAATATGTTACGGATCCGTTTTCGAATATCTTACCGACATCGCCACCGGCTCCAGCCAGTGGCGATGTCGGTAAGATATTCTATGTTATAATATGTTATATAATATCTTAACAAATACGTAAGATATTAAGTAAGACCAGTATGTGCGGGGTTCAAATCTTGGATTCATCCGTCACTGACATCGCTTTCGAGTGAGGAAACTAACGTTAACATTAGCTTTTTAGCTTTTACTTTTAAATACAATGAAATTTGATCATTTCATTCTGAACATCAGTCACAATTAAAACCAAACGAGGTTAGGATTCTTCGAGAGCTACGTAAATTTTGCATTTAAATTTATTTAAAATATTTTTATACTAAATTTAATGCATAATTCTCTACGAGACACTGTACTAATGTTTGCTTTAAAGTTATTTATAATAATTCATAATTTGAAATTATTGCTCAATTCTATCAGAATGATTTAGAGTAAAGTTAGTAAATAAATATGGTTTAATTTCCATCATTAGCTTTATGAAGCTTGTATTCCTTTGCTACTGAAAAATTACAATATTAAAATCTCCTCACATTTTTAAAATTCTAATAGTCTTTTATAGTCAATATATTAAGAGGCATTGGAGAAGACTAGTGTAACTAAGTAGAGACTAAAAAATACGTAATAATTAAGTACAGAATAAATAAGTACGTAATAAATATGTACTGAATAAATGAGTTTGAAATAGTAATGCACGGAATATACTAGCAAAGAAGCCAATAAGCATTGAGAAAATATAAACAGATTAAAAGTAAAACACCAAAACTTAACGCAGAATTTAAGAAATCGTCAGAGTAAAGCAGTGTGTTGCAAAAAAGTATTATGTAAAGTAACTTTGAGTAAAGCATAAAAACATAACATAACGGCACACTGGGTCAAGAAGCTCAAATACTTGTTTAAGGCCCGTTTCCTCCTTCCACTCCATGGTTATTATTAATGGTTACTTTTTGATGGCGCATCTCAATTGCAACTGGCGCAGATTTCAGAATAACCTTCCATCACTCTGGAATTTTTTCCTTCAAAGCTGTCAACACTCGGTCTTTCAAGGTAGTCACCCACAAAGTACTAACCGAGACCGATTTGGCTTAACTTCTATTACGCGCAACTAAACCAAGTCCGCAATTCCCGCCGTAAAAATCAGCAATAAGCAAAGCAAGGCAAATAAGAAGCAAGAAGTAAATAAGAAGCTTGTTGGAGCAAAGCAGCAATAAGTAAAGTAGCATCGAGGGGAGCAGCATTGAGTACAGCAGCAGTGAGTAAAGCAGCAGTGAGTAGAGCAGCATTGAGTAAAGCAGCATTGAGTAAAGCAGCATTGAGTAAAGCAGCAGTGAGTAAAGCAGCATTGAGTAAAGCGCATTGAATAAAGCAGCAGTGAGTATATCAGTAGCTTCCAGGTTGATTCAGAACTCATCAGTCACTGAGACGGGAATACTAACCTAATAAAGTCTCAGGTATCAGCTATTGGTGGGTATACCAGCAGCTGCTGCTACTGACATCTGCAGTTTCAAAAGAATTGCATATGCCGAATTTAAAATAAAACTTTTATGAAGCTAATTTAGATAGGCTTATCACGAATTGAAGGCAAATTTTTTATCTTTTGCCAGAGACGCCAATCTTTAGGACATCACAATATAACTGAGTACTCATTTTAACATAGAGTTGAATGTGCCTGTGCAATTACTACACTCCTTAATCTGCAATCTTCTATATCCATTGCATAATGTAGTGATTAAATATGTGTAATTTGAGTTCTTGAACATGGTAGTTTGAGACGGTGGTTGGCTGGCAAGGTGTTCGACAGCCGATCAATTACCGTTGGTGAACGGTTCAAATCCAGAGTTCTCCCAAACACTGACTTGCTATTCGAGCAAGAAATCGACGTCCAACTTGGCTTTGCCTTTTTTGGTTTGTCACTAACAGAATTAAAAAAATTACGTCCTGTGAATTAGAACATGAAGATAATAACTTATTGATAAAAAACCATTTAAGCAGAAAAACTCATGTTGATACTACTGTTGTAATTAAAAGATGAAATTAAAGATATTTAAAGTAATTTTAATTGTATTTATGAAATTGTTATATGTTTTTTAAAAGAATAAAATTTTAAATTCTGTAATTAGCTTCAGTATATAATCAAACTAACTGCTTTAGTATCTGACTCTGTTAATCTAGCAATCTATGGGTATTGCAATCTTGATTGCAATACGGCAAATACCCATTTTGCATAATGTTGGGTTCTGGCTAAAGTTTGGCATTTCACAAAGTATAGGCCTACTTTTTAATTGGTCATTTGCCTAAATTGTTATGAAAACTTTATACAGCAACACAATAAACTGGCACATTTTCGGCAATTGATAGAATTTGATGGCAGCAAATCCCTCCCGAGCCGTATATTGTAAGGTATTAACTAAATAATTACATTTTGAGTAGGTTTTATAATCGTCTAAAATGCAAAATAAAACCGACAATGCTCTGAAAGCTTAGCTTGAACAACATACTAAGAACATATCTTTTATACGAGTTTATTTTTTATTATTTAACTATTCAATTTAATAATAGGTCAGATAGAGTGTTTCGGATTGAAAAAATAACGACACTAATAGAAGCGACGTCATTGAATAGAGTTATACGAAAATTCCATCGTAAAGAGGCGTGGTGGAAAGCTCAGTGGATTTTATATACAGAGCGGATAAGCGGTAAATGCTCGTTGTGGTCATTAGTTACAGAAAACTGACGTTACTATTCTGCACATATCATCGCAAGAACTTAGAAACTCGCATAGGGAAACGAGCTTGGCAGAAATTAAATACCATTTAAAAGAAAACGGGAATAAATGTCTAAACAATCTTATTCGCACTCTTTTATTGGCTAAACGGCGTGAGTCTCTTTCAATAAGATACTTGAGGAACCATCTAGAAGCGAATTGCAAGTTTGACCACATCCTACGGCCCACGCCCTAACTTTTAATAGGGTACTACTAACCGGCAGGGCCAGGATTTGCTATAACTTGTTAAGTGATACAGGATCGAGCCTAGTTTAACGTTATTTTCTTTTCTAGTCAATAAGTCACTGACCTGGGTAACATTGGATCATGCACCCATATTAACAGTGACGTGGTTATCACTGAATCCTGTATCCATGGTAACAGTGACGTGGTTATCACTAGATCAATCACTCATGGTAACAGTGACGTGGCTAGCAGTAGATCATGCACCCATGTTAACAGTGACGTGGCTATCACTAGATCCTGTATCCATGGTAACAGTGACGTGGTTATCACTGGATTATGCACCCATGGTAACGCAGTGACGTGGCTAGCACTGGATCATGCACCCATGGTAACAGTGGTGTGGCTATCACTGGATCATGCACCCATGATAATGCAGTGAAGTGGCTAGCACTGGATCATGCACCCATGGTAACGCAGTGACGTGGGTAGCATCGGATCCTGCATCATTGGGACACTTGAGTGACCTGATCGATAAGGTTCTGGATTAGTTGTTGTTTATTAACTGATTTCAAGCTTTTTAACGTAACGTAGCTTACAAAGATCTTCATCATATTGCAATTATTTTCTTTGCCAGAATTTTATGTGGAGTTAACTTGGAAAAACAGGTACAGTTAAATATTTGCTTATGGAATCCGAGATTTTGATTGTACACCTCCTAAAACTCGCCAATTAATCGCTTTATCTCTTTAGAAATTGGTCTTTAACTTTAGAAAAGGCCTAAATGCTAACTGATAAAATTGTTTGGACAATAAAATTTAACCGACTTCCCAGCTTCAAAGGATTTCTTTCAGAGTCTGCCTCAGCTGAAAATAGAATCCTTTATCCCATACATCAGACAAACATGCTCTCTCTCTCTCTCTCTTCTCTTTTCTCTCTCTTCTCTCTCTCTCTCTCTTATCTCTCTCTTCTCTCTCTCTCCCTCTCTCTCTCTCTATCTCTCTCTCAGACTGTGAACTTGTCCTTCCTAACTTTGCTTTAACCATTCTGCAGATATTTGTTCTTAGATATTTCCGCAGTCATTAACTCATTATTATTTCGCAGTCATTGATAGTTCCGCAGTCATTCATTCATAGACATATATGTAATGTAGTAGTTTCTACAGAGCAACGTTGGCCATAGGTCACAATTAACTTAACTACTCTCTTTAAGCACTCAGCTGCTCCTTCAGTAGTCTGCCTAATTGTGCATAATTTATATTTATTTGATTTACGTGAGCGCAGTGATTTACTGAAATAATCAAAATTCAATTAGCAATCGGCTGCCTGTCTTCTCTACCCTACGTCGACTCTCCATGCTGCTTCTTTATTTCCCGCTTAAAAGTAATTTCTACTCACCGGCAGTTGCGGTTCATTAGAGAAATAATCCCATATAAGCTCTGACATTGATTAGAAAGATGTTTCAGTTTCCCTGCGTTGCGTCCGGCACACTACTGAATAATAAACCAACCGTAAACTAGACGTGTCGTAAGAGGCGACTGTGCAAGAACTGAGGAATGCAGCGGGAAACCACATTAGAAGCTATATTATCCAAAGCTCTAGGCTACTATAAATTGAGGATTTAGCAGCGGGCAATGCATTTTCTGAAGGGATTAACGTTAATTTAGAGATCTCTCTGTAAGGAACATGAAGCAATCACGTGAGTAGGACTATGTACCTTGGATCTGCTAATCGGCAGAACCTAGAGAGAGTGAGAGAGAGAGTGAGAGAGTGAGAGACAGAGTAAGAGAGAGATCAAGCGAGCGAGAGAGAGAGAGAGAGATCGTTTTACTTTCAGTAAGCTATCAGCACCACTATATTGACCAGCAAGTTGATACCTTGAGGAAAGGCTGGACTGCATCCTACAGCTGCCCTTCTGGGCTACAGCTGAGCTCCTCTTTGATCAAGCGCTGTACATTATCGGCTATTAATTATGTATTGTTCCTTACAAAGGCGTAGAAGATGGATATTTGATCCAGGCAATTCAATTGGAATTCTTGTATACGCGTATAGTACGTACAGATTCAATTGTGTCTATAGGCAATTACACGTTCAGTCCGATACTTCGAACCGACATTCGTATAGTTAGCCCAGTGTATGGCTTAAAGGCAATATAACAGTTATTGTTACCATGTTCTGGTTACGCAAATTACTACAGCCCTACATGTATTTCTAGTTTACGAAAGTCATTTATGCCGTCGAAATTCATGGATAAAAGATGTTAGATTTTTTAAAATTTTAATTTGCTCTTGATAAGAAAGTTTAAACAATGCAAAACTATTTTCATTCTAATTAAATTAAGTATAGGGTTAGGAATATGATCCTCATATATATTGAAGCGGATTGATTGCATTGCATTTAGAAGCATTTACTGTTGGTTAGAGTTGATTAACTGATTTTCATCGAGTGATGGATACATTTGCCTAAATATCATATAGTTTCTTCACATACAATTGTTATCTCTGGAGTAGCCTAGTCTCAAAACATTTTACTGTTTCATTTCCAGTTGTTAATTTGCTAGAAACTCTGACTATTAACTCTTAGCAACTCTGTATTTGCAAGTGGATCTTTCTAAAATACGTTTATTTAATCTCGTTATTTAACTTTTTTCTTTCTAGTTTCGATTCCTTTTTAATATCTACGTTGTCACTATCAATCGGTACCACGGACATTACATTGATTCTCTACATGTGCAGTGAAATAAAAGAAATTTTATGGCATGATATTTATTGCGATATATGAAATAAGTGGAAAATATTGACAAGGTGTTATTACGCTAGTATAGTCGCACATGTCTATTACTTCTATTCTAATCAGGGTTCTGAAAGCGTATAATTCAACCGGCAATCATATTCTCTCATGTCAACTTTTGAATGATGGACTCCCCGGATACTGTAATGGATTAAAATAAACACTTTCATTATTGCAATGATAATTTTAAGTTGAAACTAAAACAATAAATATTATTTCTCGCTGAGATAATATATATATTCTACGCTTAGCAAAGCTATTATTTTTTCATTTATTATACAGAAAAATATGTAATAAAGTTATGACAGTTGAAACTGCTGCAGAGCTGCTAAAATTTCAGTATTTCATACTATTCAGGTAAAATCCAATCTACAAATTTCCTCTGAGGAATATTATTATTAGGAGATTATCATTTAGTTGCCATTTGTCATATTTTACTTGAATTTATGTAGGCCTAATTATATATGTTATTCTTTACAGAATTTAGGCTTTAATTTTAGTGATTGGTGACCTAATTTGTATAGAGTTTCCATGGTAAATGGTAGGATCTTCATATTCAATCCCAGTCAGACCCTCTCTTTCGGTATTTCAGGAGGAACTAAGATGGAATCTAATGTTAACATTAGAATTAAACATTTTATGTAATTTTGCATATTATAACTTGCATTGTGTGGAAATTATGCTGACAGTGATATAATCATTTTATGATTCTTTTGCAATCTACATCAATTAATGTCGGATGTTTTGCTTTGAATGAAATTTTTAGTAGAAGAAGCAAAAGTGAGAACAGACAACTGAGAAAAAGATATTATTGTTAAGTACGTCATAAACGAAATAAAAAATTATTCCTTAAATAACTTACTTTGCTGATGTGAACGTTAGTTTGAAATACATTGTTCATTGTACTGAGTTTTGCTTATTGTTCATATTTATCGTATTTTGTGCGTATTTATTATATTGTTATCCATTTTATGGTTGGAGTGGGTTTTGTGTATTAGCTTGGGGAACTGTCAGAAGGTGACTGTTAGTAGAAGAAGCTAAATTACGTCATTTTCTCTTTGACAACTTGAAATCCGAGTCCTGAACGTTTTTAATTTTTTAAAAACCAGAGTGTTTAAAGGTTATTCTTAAATCCGCGCTAGCTGCACTCTGCGTTATCAAAAAGCAATGAATACTAATGGCAATTAAATGATGAAGAAAATAGCAAAAAATAATTGAGTAAGATTACTGTAATATATGCGGTATAGTTTATGTTTAATCAAACAACAAACCATACATTTCTTTTGTAGTTCATTAATGCTACTCGTTTTAAGTTGCTAATAAAGGATACACTCTTATGGAAGTCCCTGCCATTATATTGACATCTCAGTCGTCACCCTTGTGTGAGGAACTGACGTTTTAATTATATTATTCCTACGAATATAATATAGTGCATGAATCATCATCATCATCTCTCCTGGAATCCCGTATTAACTAGGATCGGGTTACGAATTGATTGTCTCAAATCCTCTCTGTCCTACATCATATCATCAGTCAATCCCCGATTTGAGACTTTTCCATTCGTTAACAATGTGTAGCAATTTCAGGAGCCTAGGAGCTCACCAACCGAATATCCTTTCTGATGTTGGTTCTTGGTGCTTTAGTCGTCTTCTACGATGTGTGCAGAAATCGGTTGGTCAATTCTTCAAACAACCCGGACAAAACACGGGAATAGTGCATGAATCTCTCTTAGTGCACTGCCTACTGACATGTCCATGGTACATAACGCTTCCGCTCTTCTCTGTCTTCCGCCTTCCTCTTCAGTTCCACATGTGAGTGGGTCTTTAAATCATCTAACATACCTAATCTCGGCCTGCCCCTGCCTCTTTTTCCTTTCATTCCACCTTCTATGACCTCTTTTTAATAGTGCATGAATAAGACTATAATATTATTTCGGTGTAGCTTATGATTGCTACCCTTCTTCTTGTGTAGCGCATATGTGATACAGCACCTCGTGCCATGCAAATATCGAAAACAGTAGTAAAACGCTGTAATGCTAACCAGTTTCATCTTTCGAAAGCAATATCACTGCAGTGACGGGAGAGTTTAGCATTTGAACACACACACACACTGATCCGCTGTCGGATATCTTACCGACATGATATCATAAGTGATAGCAATTCTCTTGTTGAGCCGCTGGTCGCTGGAAAGATATATAAGAAGTGATCGCATCTGAGTCATCGATCTTTTGGAGGAGATCGGGTAGGACCGGGAGGATTGAGATCAGTATTCGAGTCGTTTCTTAGCAAATCCAGCGCTTACTCAGTCCGACCGATCAATATCTTTCCGTCACATGCATCTCTGCATTTGAAACTCTTCCTTTCAAAATATAGCACCGCTTTTCTAGATCTTCATTGAAAGGTTAACAGTTTGTAGGCGTATTTTATACTATCTCAATACTAAACATAAGATTTAGTGTTTCACTAATATCCTTAATTGAAGTAACTCACATTTACTATATTTATAAACATTTAATATATATATATAAATTTATATTTATATTTATATATTTACGTACGTATATTTTTAATACATTTACTCACATTTATTATATATTATTAATTTTTTGTTATACGTTTTTGAATTATTCTCAAGTCCTTCAACTAATAGTAATGTTGACTATTTAGCTAATTAAACAAAACTAATTTTGACTCATTTAAATCCATGAAATATACACACAGAATCACAAAAAAATCAACTCTATTAAGCGAATGAAGCAGACCTAGACACTCCTACTCAGATATCAGTCTTTCTGAAATCAAACAAACAATCAATAAATACTTAACGTCCACGGATTCTCGCCATAAGGCAATGTCTAGGGCGTCTTTTCAGACTCTACACAAACAATAGCCAAAGCACCACACTATGACGACTGAGTATACAGAGACCACAAGATAAAACGAGATTAAAACAGTGCAAGTCCAAAATCCAAGACAGGCGAGTCTAAATTTAGACCTATGGCGGAAAGAGATGGGTTTTTAGCTTGCACTGGAAAGTAGTAGTTCAAATACAAGATCAAAGATCTTGTGGAAGAGAGTTACATATTGTCGGAGCAGAAAACATCAAGGAGCATCTGACCATGGCAGGTTTAATGTTTGGTACTGTGAGAAGGTTTTTACTAGAGGAACGAAGACTACGAGAGGGTTGATAGATTGATAGAAGATCAGATAGATAGGATGGTTAACTATAATTTAAACTTTTGAAGGTCAAGGAAGCTATCTTGAATTGAAGTATTACTTCCTGTATATTCAACCATTCAATATGACACCTTGGAGCTTGTTTGTTCATAAATCGCTAATACATACGTAAAGGTAGTTAAATTTTTTATTTTAAATTGTGTTATTTTGCAGAGACTTGGAGCATTCCATCGGCCACCCATTCTATGGCCAGAGTGGCAGAAGGAAGTAGAGCTAAAGTTAAAGAGGTTTGTAAAGCATAGCATCAAAGAGGATGTTAATAATATATTTAATGCACACTAAAGTATACATCTTTGATTTACATTGCATAGTGAAAAGCATATTTTAGGGCGATGTCGATGACGATGACGATGACGATGATGATGATGATAATTATGATATGATGATGATGATGATGATGATGATGATGATGATGATGATGATAATGATGATGTTGATGATGATGATACTGTTGACGATGATGATGATGATGACGACGACGACGATGACGATGATGATGATGATAATCTCTTGGTGGTGAACATTTAGGAATAAAGCTAAAGCTGGTAAAACTAAAGTTAGAGTCAGTTTCCTCACTCGTAAGCGATATCAGTGTCGGGCGAGTCCAGCATTTGAACCCTGCTCTTTCTGATCCGCAGTGAAATTTTTTACTGACATCGCCACTGGCTCCAGCCACGTTTAGGTCTGAAATCATTATTCTGTCTGGAAGTAGTCTGGTATTATGCTGTCAAAAATAATTATATATTCAGTAAAATTCGTCATTGTGCTGAAGCAGAATCTCA